>CM033474.1:219917890-220420864 GCA_019447015.1 Hymenochirus boettgeri
TTGTTCCACTTTACAACAATCTATCTATTGTTGCAATGTAAATGTTTTTTCCTTAAGGGGCTACACAACTTAAAGAGATGTTTTCCATGTCCAATCACAGAATCTACACCTTGCCAGAACTACAAAACAAATACCAACTCCCCAGCACACACTTCCTAGAATATGCACAGATAAGACATTATTGCGCAAGCAAAGTACAAAACATAGCCACAGCCCTCAAACAAGAACGATGTGTACAAACCAACGTTTCAGGCGATAATTGGCCCGTGTGTGGGCCCTTTATCGGCCCGAAAAGGACGTTCGTTCGGAGATCTGCCAGGTCAGTCGGGCAACAATCCCCGACCGAATGGCCGTTTCGGTCGATAAAGGACCCACACACGGGCCAATTGGTTTGTACACACCGTGTGTCGTGGGTCGGGACCCGCGTCGCACGTGTGTACGAACCTTAAGTTTTTGCCTTAACAATGTATGGTTAAAACCACTAGCGTTATCCAATTTAACAAATGTGACAAGGAATTAGAAACTGAAGGTGTACTAGACAACATTATACAAGGTTATCAACTAAGAACTATGGTTAAATGTAAAACTTGGAGAGAAACACAATTCAAACTGCTTCACAGAGTGTACACTCCTTAACACCTCCATTACAATGTCCCAGATGCAAGGTAAAAATGCCAATATTTTACATGTTATGTGGAATTGCAACTTCTGGAAAGACATAGATGAATTTATATATAAGGTGTGCAAAACCCATTGTCAATTAAACCCATTACTTATCTATTCCACTACTCATATCCACCAAGGTTGTCAATTCCCAAGGTGAAGGCTACAGCTGCTTACAAATAAGATCCAAAACAAAACACTCATTCACCTAATAATTCCGGCCTCCAAAAGAATAATTCTTAGACATTGGCTCAGAACAACCCCCCCAAGGGATGTCAGAGGTAATCCAAGACCTCACTCAAATTCTATATATAGAAAAACTAGAAAAAGAAAAAACATATAGAAACCTTTCTTGAAACATGGAGATACTTCATAGAAGAGAAACTTGTCCAAAGTAGAAATCGATCTAATTATTACCAGATTCAGATACACTTAATGGTATTGTAAGGACTTACGCCACACCCTGGGAGAAAACTCAAGGTTCAAATTCCACTATACATTGCAACAATGTTTTATTGTATAACCGAATGTTCAATGTAAACGCTCAACACACTAACGTACCACAGCTACCGCCAGCTTCTACCTATGCAAAATACCTACGACTATGAACACCATCATATTGCACTATTCATATGACGATTTCACTGTTATACTGCTTTATTGTTTTACAGTTTTAAATGTTATAATCCACTCTCGCTACTGAAAACATATAGGCTAAGTACTAAGCTAAAATGAAAAAAAGCAAAAAGCAGGATACAAGAATACTCGGACACAGACTCTCAAAGGGAATGTATATATTTTTGATGTATATCACTTTTGTACAAAAAAAAGGAATGGAAAGCCTATAAACTATCACAAAATATCCTGTAACATATGGATCTTATCAAATATCCTACTACAAATGTTTATAAGTAAACCCAAAAATATATAAAAAAAAAAGCCAATCACATTTGTGGCTTCAGCAATAGATATGGGAAACAGTGTTAATGTGGTAACATGCCACAGCTATATTTTCAGGATATCTACTTATATTTAAGCGGGTAACATGACACGGCTATATTTTCAGGATAGACATTATAATGCGGTAACATGCAAACAGCTATATTTTCCGGATATCTATATTAATGCCGGCAACATGCCATAACCATATTTTCAGGATATCTATATTAATGTGGTACATGCCATGGCTATATTTTCAGGATATCTACTGTATATTAAAGTGGTAACATGACACGGTTATATTTTCAGGATAGACATATTAATGCGGCAACATGACACGGTTATATTTTCAGGATAGACATATTAATGCGGCATAATGCCATGGCTATATTTTTAGGCTATCTATATTAATGCGGGGGGAACATGCCAATAACTATATTTTCAGGATAGCTATATTAATGCGGAAACATGACACGGCTATATTTCAGGATAGACAGATTAATGCGCGGGGTCAGCTGCTTACAAATAAGATCCAAAACAAACACTCATTCACCTAATATGTTCCACTTTACAACAATCTATCTATTGTTGCAATGTAAATGTTTCAGCGTAAGCCTCACCTTGGGAATTGATCAACCTTGGTGGATATGAGTAGTGGAATAGATAAAGTAATGGGTTTAATTGACAATGGGTTTTGCACACCTTATATATAAATTCATCTATGTCTTTCCAGAAGTTGCAATTCCATAACATGTAAAATATTGGCATTTTGTACCTTGCATCTGGGACATTGTAATGGAGGTGTTAGGGTGTACACTCTGTGAAGCGTTTTGAATTGTGTTTCTCTCCAAGTTTTACATTTAACCATAGTTCTTAGTTGATAACCTTGTATAATGTTGTCTAGTACAACCTTCAGTTTCTAATTCCTTGTCACATTTGTTTAAATTGGATAACGCTAGTGGTTTTACCATTACATTGTTAAGGCAAAAGACTAAGGTTCGTACAACCGTGCGATCGCGGGTCCCGACCCACGACACACGGTGTGTACAAACCAATTGGCCCGTGGTGTGGGTCCTTTATCGACCGAAACGGCCATTCGGTCGGGGATTGTTGCCCGACTGACCTGGCAGTACCGAACGAACGTCCGTTTCGGCCGATAAAGGGCCCACACACGGGCCAATTATCGCCTGAAACGTTGGTTTGTACACATCGTTCTTGTTTGAGGGCTGGTGCTATGTTTTGTACTTTGCTTGCGCAATAAGTCTTATCTGTGCATATTCTAGGAAGTGTGTGCTGGGGAGTTGGTATTTGTTTTGTAGTTCTGGCAAGTGTAGATTCTGTGATTGGACATGGAAAACATCTCTTTAAGTTGTGTAGCCCCTTAAGGAAAAAACATTTACATTGCAACAATAGATAGATTGTTGTAAAGTGGAACATATTAGGTGAATGAGTGTTTGTTTTGGATCTTATTTGTAAGCAGCTGTAGCCTTACCTTGGGAATGATCAACCTTGGTGGATATGGTAGTGGAATAGATAAAGTAATGGGTTTAATTGACAATGGGTTTTGCACACCTTATATATAAATTCATCTATGTTTTCCAGAAGTTGCAATTCCACATAACATGTAAAATATTGGCATTTTGTACCTTGCATCTGGGACATTGTAATGGAGGTGTTAAGGAGTGTACACTCTGTGAAGCAGTTGAATTGTGTTTCTCTCCAAGTTTTACATTAACCATAGTTCTTAGTTTGATAACCTTGTATAATGTTGTCTAGTACACCTTCAGTTTCTAATTCCTTGTCACATTTGTTTAAATTGGATAACGCTAGTGGTTTTACCATTACATTGTTAAGGCAAAAGACTTAAGGTTCGTCACACGTGCGATGCGGGTCCCGACCCACGACACACGGTGTGTACAAACCAATTGGCCGTGTGTGGGTCCTTTATCGACCGAAACGGCCATTCGGTCGGGGATTGTTGCCGACTGACTGGCAGATTCCGAACGAACGTCCGTTTCGGGCCGATAAAGGGCCCACACACGGGCCAATTATCGCCTGAAACGTTGGTTTGTTACACATCGTTCTGTTTGAGGGCTGTGGTATGTTTGTACTTTGCTTGCGCAATAATGTTTTATCTGTGCATATTCTAGGAAGTGTGTGTGGGGAGTTGGTATTTGTTTTGTAGTTCTGGCAAGGTGTAGATCTGTGATTGGACATGGAAAACATCTCTTTAAGTTGTGTAGCCCCTTAAGGAAAAAACATTTACATTGCACAATAGATAGATTGTTGTAAAGTGGAACATACCAATCAAATGAGCATTTGTATGCATATACATAATGCATAATGCTATACATGCATATATGCACAACTGCATATAACAATATAAACGTAAATAAATTTATGTAGTTGAGGGACTTTGTGTAGTAGAAACAGAAAGTTTGTGGAGCTGCGAGGTCTCTAATAGGCCTCTTCCAAAGTTGGGTTCCCTGTATTATTTAGGGGGATGTAGGATCAATGCCTGTGTCCCATGGGCCTCCTTTTTCGTCAGGGAGGTGTATAGTTGTTGAGTGCACTCCTTAGGTAGTCAGTATATATATATAAGGCTGGAAGAAGAAGTACCCTTAGTAGGTGTTATTATGGCATTAGCAAAAAGTATAACAGTACTCACGTTTTGTTGTGTGGTTTTTTTGTTTTTTCTTTTTTCCAAGTTGTATTTGTTTGGTTCATTTTGTGTATGGCAATTAGGGATAGTTAGATGTGGTGAAAGAAGTTGAGAGGGGATAGCTATGTTGGAAGAAGAAGAAGAATTATCAATTGTATGTGATCCAGGTGTATATGGTCTACCAAGTATTCCAGTTGTCTGTTGGTATCAACCAATGTTCCATTCGTTTTTTTTGTAATCCAGCCAGTTGGTGTAGGCCTCAGTGTCATGATGTGGTAGGCCATCAGGGATAGATACTAGATGGGTGAAGTAAAGTTGAGAGAGGATAGCCAAGTTTAGAAGTTGGAGAAATATTCATTCTTGATGTATCCAGGGGCACGTTTTTTTTCTGGGAAATTGGCTGTTGTTGAGCAATGGCCGTTGTTTCTTTGGTAACCCCTGTTGTTGTTAGATAGGTAGTTTGTAGATAGTGAAGCTTTTTTGCTTTAGTGGTCAGATGAAGGTAGATGGGTGAAAGAAGTTAAAAGTGGATACCTAGATTGGAAAGTAGATGGAAGAGTCGAGCTGGATATATCCATGGTGGTAGCCGCCCCTTTTCGGTATTCTAGGTTCGGTGGGCCTATTCTGTGGGCCGTTCGATTTGTAGGTCCTGTGTTAATCCAGAGAGCGCGGGTGCTTGTATTAAACTCGGTATACCAATGATTTGGAGATTGTTGCGTCTCGATCTATTTTCAAGGTCGTCAACTTTATCTTGCGATTTCCTCTCTATGGAAGACTGTGTCTTGTGCGACCTTTTCAAGTAATTCTTCTGTTTGGAAAATTGTTGTTCTGCTTCTGAGATGCGGCCTAGTTGTGCTGCCGGTCCTGTCGCAGAGGTTGGATGGCTTTTGCTATCCCTCTGCAATTGTTTGTTGAATGTCCGGGAGCAAGGTTCGGTACCGCCAGTGCCAGTTTCATTGTGCTCTTGAGGTCTTGGAAGCTTGAGTTTGAGCCTTCTTCCATCGGTATTTGGGTTTGTGGCAGTTCCTAATTGGAGAGGTCAGGGTCACGCGGTGGGGACTCTGCTATCTTTTTGGGTTATACCTTTTGGGTTGTTCTTTACCCTTGTTTTTTGGAGGTTTAGACTTATCTTTTTTGACATATCGGTCCATATTATGGTTGTCGGTACGCCCTTGATGTTTGGTTACTGTTTTCAAGTAAAAGTAGTAGCCAGGTTTATTTTAGCAGAGCACCCAAGTCTCACAGCGTCCTGACGGCACCGGAACCGGAAGCCGTGATTGGCTATTTATACATAACAAATATTTGTGGTTGTGCCGTGTACACACTACTCTGATGCCATCAGAGTAGGGTGTTACCATTCCCAATCATTGTGGGGATTTGTATGGTAAGCTGAAGTTTCAGTGGAAAAAAATGCAAAAATAGCCATGGCCAAGGGTATGGCCAGATTTAAAGACTAGAAACAACAATCCAGAGGATGAAATTCTGTATGGAAAAGCTGGTATGTTTTTTTTAATTGTGGAGAGACATGTTCCTTTTCATTGTGCTAATACTGTTATATGGCCTTGTTTGACATATTCACTAAAGGGACCAATTGCCATGTGGGAAGGGTTAATTAGATTGTTCCCTACAATACAACGTAGTTAACACTCTTTGCTAATCATATTTTAAGGACTAGAACATTGCTCACACGTCGTGTCTGAGTCATACTGTCTGCAGCTGCAAGATACTGATAACGCAATATACCACATATGTTATATTCATTCAGCTCTATTGTACAGTTTGTTTTTTTCCATGCACAAGGTTGAAAGAAACAAATCAGCTGTTTATTTTTGTCTTGTATTTCTCTTGCAAACCCAAATATATAATAGTTTGGCTGCTGAAGGATACCTCCACCATTGTGACCAACTTTATCTCACCCTAAATTAAACTTTTAATCAGTGCAGTCCACCCCATTCCACCCCCAACCACTGAGTTAGTCTAGCAAAAAAATCCCCAGAAAGTTACTTACAAACCTTCGATCCCCCAGAGCATTTTTCAGATCTCTGTAGCTGGAAACAGCAGAGAGGAGCAGACCGGCAGCTGCGTCTATGATTGGCTAGCTGTTATAATGTATAAAGTAAGAATAGAGACACAAAGGAGCAATTAATAATATGATAAAGGGCATTTCCACCCCCAAAACTAAAATTTAACTTACTACTGGTCGGACTGTGCAAAAACTCCTTACCTTACTCCTCACCTCCTTATGGTTCTCCTGCAGTGCCTGTTCAAATTTCCAAAAAGTAAAGAGTAGGAGTCTGTGTGTCATCTGGTCCCTGCTCCTTCCTTGTTCTCTGCATGCACAGGAGGGGGGGATCCCTCCAGTACCTTCTTTTGTTATCTTATCTTGGGGTCTATAAGTAAAATGGTTTCAGGGTTTGGGGAGGTTTCCTACAGAAATCTAAAAAATGGAGTGGAGGGTGGACAGCCCTTTAAAACCCCCCCCCCCCCCCCCAACATTTTAGAATAAAAGTACCTAGGAAAGAGTGGTAGGATTAATTATTCCTACTTCTCATATTTTTTGGTGATGAGTGCCAGCATGTCTAGTTTTTGTCTGCCAGGTGTCCTGGGCCTTACTGTATTAAACATAGTGCTGAAGCCAGGAGGGAGCCAGAAACAAGTATTGAAGGTTGAATATGGATATACATCCATCTAGTCCAACCTTTTTAGGCTACTCATGAACCTGATCTAAAAAATGGAAGGGGTGGGGTATTCCTTCCTGACTTCAAATGGCAATCGGAAAGGATCGCTGGATTAACCAGAACTATATGTATTAATACCAGTAATTTTCATATTTTTTAGTTTTAGAAACTTTGTATTCCTCTCTTGAAACAGCTCAACTGTTTACCACTGTAACAGTAAAAAAAAAAAACTTTCCTAACCTGAAATTATTTTCTTTTAATCTTGAAGGTGGTTACGAGTCCTCTGATATGACTATGAACAATGCACTAAAAAGTCTACTGGACAGTAGACAGTAGTATTTGTATAAAGTGATCGTATCCCTGTGCAATCGCTGCTTCTCCAAGCAGTTTCTTTGAGCTGCTGCTCCACACAGAAACATTTTTTTTCTATGCCTCAGGTACTTTTTAATTTTATTGTTTTTTTTTTTTTAATTTTATATGCACTCTAGTTCTTCTTTAAAGGGTATCTCCACTCGTTTTTATAAGTTTTGGTAATCCAGTTCTATTGAAGAACGGGAGGTAAAGGAGCTGTGCCTACCTTCCGTTCTTCAATAGGATTTGACAGGTTAACGTGATAGCATATAGGAAAAGCTTTTTGTAGCTGTATATCTTAAACAAAATTCATTTTGGACCAGTTCCCCTTTAAAATGTATAATAATTACATATTCAAACTGTACAGTGCATTCATTTTTCTGCTTATCCTTAAATGATCATCTCAGTTTCTAAAAAATAAATGCTAAGAGTGCAATAAAGGAAAATCTGTCACATACTATTTTTACATTTATTTTGGCAGAGCAGAGACCACCATCATATTAAGAGTTAGTTATGCCAGGAAGAAACCATTGGTTGAATTGATCCTTGTATGCCATAACTAGATTTATGAATAAAGGCAGCTAGCAATGCTTATGTTTGTCAGCACATTGGATCTAGAATAACTGCAGCAGTGAGATATTTAATGGGCAAACACTCCTGTAAGCTTTGTCAGAGGGACAGATTATTTCGATAGAAAAAACTCTCCATGCCTTTTTCTTTGTTATAGTTACTTTACTTTTTTTGTGCAGGTAAAAAAAAAAACCTTGTGTTCTTTAAAGGGAAAGCTAAACCCAAATGAAAACTCCTATATAATCTGAAAGTATCCCCATAATTTACCATAGGTTTTCCTTGATTGGGTAACTGTACATACTACAGTTGCTCCCAGTTTTTCTCCTTTTTTCCACACCTCTTATTACACAGTGCCTTATGAAACTTCAAAACTTTCTTTCTGAAGTAGACATTACATTACATTAGAACTTCTAGTGGTAGGTAAACTCTGCTACAACTATGCCATGTGCAGAAACATTGTGCCAGTGACTACTATGGGTCTATATGTGATGGTAAATAAGCACATGATCCTCATGCTAACAAGACCTTTACAACAAAGTGAGAGGTATGACACAAATTTTTGACTTTTGGTTGCCCTTTAATCGGGAGGAACCTAAGCCTTGAGAAGATAAGGCTACAACCAAGCACCCTGTTTAAATATAACTGAAGAGTCCCACAGAATGACACCATCTAGCTCCCCCACTGCAAAAGGGCAAGCAAAGACTTTATTCTTTGTTGAGGGGTGAGTTTAGTTCTTATTTTATTTTAAATGCAATTCTGTAAGACGTTTCGCTAGTCTTCTGACTGGCTTTCTCAATTCAGAATGACTTGTACAAGAACCTGTTGGCAATCAAATACCCTGGTACGTCCCAATTAGCATATCACCGCCAGGTGTGGGACCTTCTGAAAACCCTCAAACTTGTATGGCAATACAAAAAGACAGCAAAGAAAATTGGCAGACAAAAGAAACCAGCTGCGCTTTAACCTCTGATGCAGACAACAAAGGCTAGTACCATTAAAGGGAAGTTCAGTCCAAATACATTATTTTCAGAAAAAAAGAGAAGTATTCTTTCATCCCAATGACCTTAATCTGCCAATTCAGCATTGTGGTCTGTGTATAAATAAATGCAACCGAAATACTGACTTCCTGTTTGCAGGACCCGTAGTTGAGACCGTTATGGTCTTTCCCTTGACCCAGCGCCTGGGTTGATTCAGTTGCTCAGTAGAGATCTGAGCATCTTTGACCATCCAACAGCCAATCAATCCACGTATGTGGTGCATCCTGGGAAGAAGGACCGTTAAAACTGAAATGTCAGCTCACTAATGTCAACAGCAGGGAACAGCAAAGCATATGAAATCAAACTGATTTTTCAAAAGGGAGAGAATATGTAGAAAACTAAAAAGGCATTACACAAACAACAATTTAACATACATTGATAATTTCCACTGAACTGTCTATTTAAGCATATGTCTGGATTCTACAGTAAAAGGAATCAGAGCCAAACGATACTGTAAAGGCTAAACACAGCTCCTAAATGAATGAGTGCAACAGACATATTTTACAGTTGATGCTTTAACAATCAGTCAGCTAGAAGAGAACCTGGCCTCACACCTACCTGTGGTCATCTGTGAGAGTGATGGAGTTCACCAAACAAGCACAGCTTTCTCAGCACTGTAAGGGCAACAGAACAAGTTCTCTATTCTGTCATCCCAGAAACACCCCAAAGGAGAAAAACTACCTTGGAGACAAAAGGAGAGAATTGTCACTGTATCAAACAAGGCGGAAGGGTGAGAATCTTGTCTAAAAGGACCCAGACCGAGCCAGAATGGATGTCCTAGCTTGAACTTTGTCATCACTCCTAAAGCCATCCTGTGGTGGATATTTTAGCAGCTAAAGCCTCAATTCAAAAATAATAGGTACCACAGAGTGAGGCAGAACAACATCCACTTAAGGTATCTGCAACCTTATCAGTGCTAAACCTTCATCTAACCTGACCACACAGGAAAGAAGAGCCTTAACATCCCTCAAGAAAGTTTCCAGCATCACTATTCTGCCAGCAGACAAGGGAAGATGCACAGTGGTACTCAAACACTCCAGACTACCATGCTAAGGTGACCACACTCCTGGCCGATAACAACACATATGAGACTTTAACAGGGATCCCACCAGCCTGCTACAAGAAAAAAGGGCATGCTACAAGAAAAAAAATCTAAGAAAAAAGGACATACCTTAGAAGATTGTAATGTCAACATCTTAGAAAGGAACACGCCTGGTTCAAGAGAGGTGTCAATGAGGCCATTTGTGAAAATTAAAAACTATCCTGAATAGAGTTGGGGGGTTCGACGCCAACTGTCTGCCATGTACACTGGGCAGTACTACCATGGGCAGTTTTGATAACACCCTTTAGCCTGAATGCAGCACCACCTTGCATCAGAAGGTCCAACAGCTGGCTGTGATATGCTAATTGGGATTTTCCAGGGTACATAATTGCCACAGATTCTTGTACAAGTCATTCTGAATTGAGAAAGCCAGTCAGATGACTAGTGAAACATCTTCAAGAACTAAACTTCAAGTCCAGTTGAACTAACTGAATACAATGGATATACCATAACCTGGATAAATGAGAACCTCCACAAGCATATTTTAAATGCTGTTTTGCAATTCTGGTTTAAATACTTTTAAGGTTGAAAAAAATAATATTTTTTTCAATGAAATTCCCACCACTATCAACTGTTGCTTTTTCAGCATTTTATTTTCGTATTGTCTGGATGAATACTACCACAAAAGACACTGAAGGATCCACAGTGCCCAGACTGTGAATTCCATTTTATACTAACCTTGCCTCAGAAATAATGTTAGCCAATGCCTGTGGAGAATTTAATGATGTCCCATCACGCAAACCTACTCATGCATTACTAGCCTAATCTACTTATACAAATACAAATATTAGCACTATCCACATGAAGTCATTTTAGTCCCTCACTGCACACATTCCTGTACTCCTTACAGAGCGAGTAGCCAGGGTCATTTATCTTTATGAGAGAGAAGCAAAAAAGTGTCATTTCACAGAACAAGTGGCCTTGGTCCAACGAAAAATGATGCCATACTTTTTTACAATACAAGGAACAGATTTGTAAGCAAGAGCCCAGAGATAGATAGCTAAACTTTACTGTGGGCTAACAGTTTCTCAGTTATGTGTTTAAAGCTGTCTTCTTCACAATAAGATAGCAATTCAGATGAGGACCCACAGTGCTGTGCGTTTCTGTACGCTTTTGCTGTAACCAAACCATGTTCCTGCAGGTGCTATGTCTCTCCTGTCAGATCTCCTCTGGCTCACTGCCCTGTCCCCGACGCAGCACCTATCTTTGACATAGGTTAGGGGGGAGGGTGGTGGAGACACAGCAGTGCCGCATGATTGCAATTTTAAGTATGTGAGCTCTTCACTTAGAGGCCAAATTATATTTTCATTTAACAGGGGGGTTAGTGTCCCTTTAAATACTGTGTAGATTCAAATGCATTATTAAAGGGCATGTCCACCCACAAAACTAAAATTTAACCTACTGGCCACACTCCGTAGTTAAAAAATTTCTTACCTTCCATCTCTGCTCCAAATGGCTGCCCTGCTATGCTTTTTCAAAGTCCAACAAACTGCAGTGTAGAAGCTGTTAGTGACTCATCTGGTGCTTGTTTCTTCCTCAACCTCATCAAGGTCTGAGCCATGCGCAGGGTAGCCCCCCCCCACCATCCATGCCGTGGCACCTAGTGTGAATCCCTCTCCCCATAAGGTAAGTAACAGCTGCCCACCGCCAACTGCCATAATATTCTCTTAAAAAAATGTTTCATCGTTACTTACAGAGCCTTCTCTCCGTGGCATCTTCCAATGATGTCAGCCGCATCTGTGATTGGCCACATCTTAGCCAATCACAGACGCGGATGGCGGACCAGCCCTGCTTGCAACTTCTGCAAGCAGGGAGTTGGATAGGAGACGTCAAGAGAGAAGGGGCTGTAAGTAAAGATTACGGCGGGTGGTGGGGTGGGCAGCAGCTACCTACCTTATATAAAAAGTTGTTTTTCCTGTGTGGACATGTCCTTTAATGGAAATAATATCAACATTTAAAAAAATTTTTTTTTTACATATCATGGGGAAAACTGTACAATACATTTTCAACTGTTATTTTACAATAGGGCTGAGGTAGAAAATTTTTTGGTGCTATTTACCACTAAAGTTGCTTATTTCAAGATTTTATAATAAAAGTTTTAAGCACATCACGAGAAGGGAATTGGGTGAAAATATGTAGGATGGAGTTCCAAACTCTATTATTGTGTAATATACTGGTATAAATATCCCACGTGGGCTTTATACAAACCAGGTATAAAAGGTCACATAAAATAAACCATCATGTTAGTTGTGGTTTATGTACCTGAGTCATTAAGTTTATTTTCAACTCTTTTAAGTTGAGTTCATAACAGGAACACCACAGCCTTGAAATAGCTTAGTACATAGTGACCCTGGCTAAAAAAAAAAATGACTACACTTACTGATTTAATTTTAAAAATAATAAAAATATTCAATTTAGTAAACGGAGTGCATTACTGGAATAAAGTGACTTTCTAACACTAGACATTGCTTTTAGTAAGCTTTCTCTCTAAATACTTCTACGTGTTTCTAAATCTATTTTTGTCGTCTAATTTTCTGAGAGACAAAAGAATTCAGAATAACAAATAACGGGAGGAGACAATGTAATTCTTGGCAGAGAGTGCTGAATTACAGATATTTTTTGACAGGTTTGAACAAAGGGGTATTAGCTCTGTCTCATAATTATTAGATGCCAGAACTAACATTCTTTAAGATAACATTTAAAAGAGATGGCAATATGGTCAAGAAAACATCTGTCCAATAATCTTTCAGCTAAGAGCATGATTTTTTCACTAAAATTACTTCAGCTGCTTACAAATAAGATCCAAAACAAACACTCATTCACCTAATAATTCCGGCCTCCAAAAGAATAATTCTTAGACATTGGCTCAGAACAACCCCCCCAAGGGATGTCAGAGGTAATCCAAGACCTCACTCAAATTCTATATATAGAAAAACTAGAAAAAGAAAAACATATAGAAACCTTTCTTGAAACATGGAGATACTTCATAGAAGAAACTTGTCCAAAGTAGAAATCGATCTAATTATTACCAGATTCAGATACACTTAATGGTATTGTAACGCGGACTTACGCCACACCCTGGGAAAACTCAAGGTTCAAATTCCACTATTACATTGCAACAATGTTTTACTTGTATAACCGAATGTGTCAATGTAAACGCTCAACACACTAACGTACCACAGCTACCAAGCCAGCTTCTACCTATGCAAAATACCTACGACTATGAACACCAATCATATTGCACTATTCATATGACGATTTCACTGTTATACTGCTTTATTGTTTTACAGTTTTAAATGTTATAATCCTACTCTCGCTACTGAAAACATACTAGGCTTAGTACTAAGCTAAAATGAAAAAAGCAAAAGCAGGATACAAGAATACTCGGACACAGACTCTCAAAGGGAATGTATATATTTTTTGATGTATATCACTTTTGTACAAAAAAAAAGGAATGGAAAGCCTATAAACTATCACAAAATATCCTGTAACATATGGATCTGTATCAATATTCCTACTACAAATGTTTATAAGTAAACCCAAAAATATTATAAAAAAAAAGAGCCAATCACATTTGTGTCTTCAGCAATAGATATGGGAAACAGTGTTAATGTGGTAACATGACACGGCTATATTTTCAGGATAGACATATTAATGCGGTAACATGCAACAGCTATATTTTCAGGATATCTATATTAATGCGGCAACATGCCATAACCATATTTTCAGGATATCTATATTAATGTGGTAACATGCCATGGCTATATTTTCAGGATATCTACTGTATATTAAAGTGGTAACATGACACGGTTATATTTTCAGGATAGACATATTAATGCGGCAACATGACACGGTTATATTTTCAGGATAGACATATTAATGCGGCATAATGCCATGGCTATATTTTTAGGCTATCTATATTAATGCGGGAACATGCCATAACTATATTTTCAGGATAGCTATATTAATGCGGTAACATGACACGCTTATTTTCAGGATAGACATATTAATGGCGGTAACATGCCATAACTATATTTTCAGGATAGCTATATTATGCGGTAACATGACACGGTTATATTTTCAGGACAGCTATATTAATGCGGTAACATGACACTGTTATATTTTCAGGATAGACATATTAATGCGTAACATGCCATGGCTATATTTTCAGGATATCTATATTAATGTGGTAACATGCCATGGCTATATTTTCAGGATAGCTATATTAATGTTGTAACATGACACGGTTTATATTTTCTAGATGACATATTAATGCTGTAACATGCCACGCTATATTTTCAGGATAGCTATATTAATGCGGTACATGACACAGTTATATTTTCAGGATAGCTATATTAATTATGGTAACATTATATTATATTTTCAGGAAAGACATATTAATGCGGTAACATGACACGGTTATATTTTCAGGACGGCTATATTAATGCGGTAACATGACACAGTTATATTTTCAGGATAGCTGCGGTAACATGACACGGTTATATTTTCAGGACAGCTATATTAATGCGATAACATGACACTGTTATATTTTCAGGATAGACATATTAATGCGGCAACATGCCATGGCTATATTTTCAGGTAATATGGGAGACTGGCGCCACTGTAAATTAATAATTGGGAGGACTGGGGCGCACTGAAAATTAATAATATGGGAGACTGGGCGCACTGTAAATTGAATAATATGGGAGACTGGTGCTCTGTAAATAATAATATGGAGACTGGGCGCACTGAAAATTAATAATATGGGAGACTGGGCACATTGAAATTAATAATAGGAGACTGGGTGGCCCTTAAATTAATAATATGGGAGACTGGGTGCACTGTTAATTAATAATATGGGAGACTGGGGCACTGTAAATTAATAATATGGGAGACTGGGCGCACTGTAAACTAATAATATGGGAGACTGGGTGCACTGTAAATTAATAATATGGGAGACTGGGTGCACTGTAATTAATAATATGGGAGACTGGGCTGCACTGTAAATTAATAATATGGGAGACTGGGCGCACTGTAAATTAATAATATGGGAGACTGGGCACACTGTTAAATTAATACGGGAGACTGGGTGGCTCTGTAAATTAATAATATGGGAGACTGGGCGCACTGTAAATTAATAATAGGGAGACGGGTGACTGTAAATTAATAATATGGAGACGGGTGCACTGTAAATTAATAATTGGGAGACTGGGCGCACTGTAAATTAATAATATGGGAGACTGGGGCACTGTAAATTAATAATATGGGAGATGGGCGCACTGTAAATTAATAATATGGGAGACTGGGCGCACTGTAAATATTACGGAGGACGGGTGCTCTGTAAATAATATAGGGAGACTGGGTGCACTGTAATTAATTAATATGGGAGACTGGGTGCACTGTAAATTAATATATGGAGACTGGGCGCACTGTAATTAATAATATGGGAGACTGGGCGCACTGTAAATTAATAATATGGGAGACTGGGTGCACGAAATTAATAATATGGGAGACTGGGCGGCACTGTAAATAATACGGGAGACTGGGCGCACTGTAAATGAATAATATGGGGAGACTGGGCGCAGTAGAATAATATGGGAGACTGGGAGCACTGTAAATTAATAATGGGAGACGGGCGCTCTGTAAATAATAATATGGAGACTGGGTGCACTGTAATTAATATATGGGAGACTGGGCGCACAGTAAATTAATAATATGGGGAACTGGGCGCACTGTAAATTAATAATATGGGAGACTGGGCGGAACTGTACATTAATATGGGAGACTGGGTGCACTGTAAATAATAATAGGGAGACTGGGCGCACAGTAAATTATAATATGGGAGACTGGCGCACGTAAATTAATAATATGGGAACTGGGCGACTGTAAATAATAATATGGGAGACTGGGCGCACTGTAAATTAATAATATGGGAGACTGGCGCACAGTAAATTAATAATATGGGAGACTGGGCGCACAGTAAATTAATAATATGGGAGACTGGGCGCACGCACTGTAAATTAATAATATGGGAACTGGGCGCACAGTAAATTAATAATATGGAGGAACTGGGGCACTGTAAATTAATAATATGGAGACTGGGCGCACAGTAAATTAATAATATGGGAGACTGGGCGCACTGTAAATTAATAATATGGGAGACTGGGCGCACAGTAAATTAATAATATGGGAGACTGGGCGCACAGTAAATTAATAATATGGGAGACTGGGCGCAGCATAATTAATAATTGGGAGACTGGTGCGCACGTAAATTATAATATGGGAGACTGGCGCACTGTAAATTAATAATATGGGAGACTGGGTGCACTGTACATTAATAATAGGGAGAACTGGGCGCTCTGTAAATTAATAATATGGGAGACTGGGCGCACTGTACATTAATAATATGGGAGACTGGGCGCTCTGTAAATAATAATATGGGAGACGGGTGCTCTGTAAATTAATAATAAGGGAGACTGGGCGCATGAAATTAATAATGGGAGACTGGGCGCACAGTAAATTAATATAAGGGAGACGGGTGCACTGTAAATTATAATATGGGAGACTGGGCGCTCTGTAAATTAATAATAAGGGAGACTGGGCGCACTGTAAATTAATATATGGAGGGGACTGGCGCACTGTAAATTAATAATATGGGAGAATGGGTGCACTTAAATTAATAATAAGGGAGACGGGCGCACTGTAAATTAATAATATGGGAGACTGGGTGCACTGTAAATTAATAATAAGGGAGACAGGGCGCACTGTAAAGTCTAGTTTTACAGATTCCTTAAATAGAAACCCCGTTCTCTTAGGCTGTGCACATAATCTGGCAGGCCCAGAATTACATTTTCTATCTGCAGAAAAGTAACATCCATTATAGCCCAATAGTCTGGATAAATAATCTGCAAATAAGGTGCAAACACTTGTTGATAATGAATGGTATGGTTGTGTATGTGTGTATTATGTGCATGTATGTAAGGAGGCAGAAATTTCTTACCATGATTGCGTAGACATTTTTTTAGAGTGCACTATTTTAACATGTGTGCAGGTACAGTATGTCGAATTGTGGTTGTGTACACAGTTTAGAGTTCTCTGTAAACTGGGTACTCTGGTGTATATTTATTTCTAATTCAAGAGACTGGAAATACAGTCCAGCAGGGATGCACTTTTAATTTTGTGGTCAGTGGTGGCTTCCTTTTTTCTGCAGTTTATATATGGTTATAATATGAACTAGGGTTTTGTAATTTGTTATTTATGTATGAATAATCCTGGTAATGTCATTTAAAATTTCTCTTAATGATCTAGGGGCATATTTCTAAAGCTATGAAGTCATTTCATCATACATTTTTCTTTACTTTTCAATGTGATTTATCTAATGCTATTTTATTCTAGGAATTTTCTTAAATTCTGTTTTTTTCTGCACATTGTTGCATTTGAAAACCATGGGGAAAAGTCAGCAGTTATTTATAAAGATGGGAACGAGATTTCAAAATTATCAAAATAACTTTGCTAAGATGAAAAAATGCATTTTGGGGAATTTTCTATAACTGGTAATATTAGCATGGCATGTTGCCGCATTAATATGTCTATCCTGAAAATATAGCATGGCATGTTGCCGCATTAATATGTCTATCCTGAAAATATAACAGTGTCATGTTATCGCATTAATATAGCTGTCCTGAAAATATAACCGTGGTCATGGGCGGTAACATGACACGGTTATATTTTCAGGACAGCTATATTAATGCGATAACATGACACTGTTATATTTTCAGGATAGACATATTAATGCGGCAACATGCCATGGCTATATTTTCAGGATAGACATATTAATGCGGCAACATGCCATGGCTAATATTACCAGGTTAAGAAAATTCCCAAAATGCATTTTTACATCTTAGCAAAGTTATTTTGATAATTTTGAAATCTCAGTTCCCATCTTTATAAATAACTTGCTGACTTTTCCCCATGGTTTTCAAATGCAACAATGTGCAGAAAAAAACAGAATTTAAGAAAATTCCTGAGAATAAAATAGCATTAGATAAATCACATTGAAAAGTAAAGAAAAATGTATGATGAAATGACTTCATAGCTTTAGAAATATGCCCCTAGATCATTAAGAGAAATTTTAATGACATTAACAGGATTATTCATACATAAATAACAAATTACATAAACCCTAGTTCATATTATAAACCATATATAAACTGCAGAAAAAAGGAAGCACACACTGACCACAAAAATTAAAAGTGCATCCCTGCTGGACTGTATTTCCAGTCTCTTGAATTAGAAAATAAATATACACCAGAGTACCCAGTTTACAGAGAACTCTAAACTGTGTACACAACCACAATTCGACATACTGTACCTGCACACATGTTAAAATAGTGCACTCTTAAAAAAATGTCTACGCAATCATGGTAAGAAATTTCTGCCTCCTTACATACATGCACATAAATACACACATACACAAACCATACCATTCATTATCAAACAAGTGTTTGCACCTTATTTTGCAGATTATTTAATCCAGACTATTGGGCTATAATGGATGTTACATTTTCTGCAGATAGAAAATGTAATTCTGGGCCTGCCAGATTATGTGCACAGCCTAAGAGAACGGGGTTTCTAATTTAAGGAATCTGTAAAACTAGACTTTACAGTGCGCCCTGTCTCCCTTATTATTAATTTACAGTGCACCCAGTCTCCCATATTATTAATTTACAGTGCGCCCAGTCTCCCTTATTATTAATTTACAGTGCACCCAGTCTCCCATATTATTAATTTACAGTGCGCCCAGTCTCCCATATTATTAATTTACAGTGCATATTATTACAGTGCGCCCAGTCTCCCATATTATTACAGTGCGCCCAGTCTCCCATATTATTACAGTGCGCCCAATCTCCCATATTATTACAGTGCGCCCAGTCTCCCAGTCTCTGCTAATCAGTATCCTGAAAGTTCTGCTGGATCTGAGAATTTTCTTAACCGACAGTTCCACCCTAACCCAAGTTCAATTCAAAACCAGGAATCATCAGTAGTTAACACTGGCACTGGAAATGCTAATCCTGATGGTAGGGGTAGAAGGGCAGGGGGTGATATAGCAACTTTCCCTATTAATGATTATTTTTAGTTCAACTTGCCCTTATATTCAAGACAAATGCCTGTATAATTAAATTATTTAAAACATTTTCTAGCAAACTATTATTATGATTTTCTCACAACACAAAATGCCCAGGATTCCTCTGCGGCCTTTAAAGTGAGGTATCGAGTTGCTTAGCTAAATTAGGTTGGAAGTTGTGCTCTCAGGAGTTCTACCTTGATGAATTCCTAATAGCAAGTAAATTCCACTTTGATTAAAAAGTGTAAAATGTAAAGTGAATTATAGCAAACATTTGGAATATGTTTATTACCCACTGAATTCATTATAATCAAATTACCCCTTGAAGGGCGAAACAGTGTGAACCAACCATTAAAATAAGAAATGAAAACATTTTGCACAGACTTGATTTGCTGTAATGAGCCTTTTACGTTTCATTTTGCAGATTGTAGTGCCGTTGACTTTTTATTACTTCTATGCAGATCAAATAAAATGAAACCGTCAGCAGAAGAAAATGAGATCGGAGGAAAGGAAGATTTTATTTTGAATAAAGACATACGTCCATGAAGTCCAACCTATTTACCCTCTTTTTTTTTTTAACCCTACCTAACAATTGATCCAGAGGAAGGCAAAAAACCCAGCAAAAAAAGGGGGGGGGGGATTCCTTCCTGACTCCACACGGCCATCGGAAAGTATCCCTGGATCAACCAGATCTACAGTATATGTATTAATACCAATAATTCTCAATATTATTTAGTTTTAGAAACTTATCCAGGCCATTTTTAAACCTATTCAATGAACTTGCCATTACCACATCTGCTGGAAGACAATTCCACAGTTTCACCGTTCTCACTGTAAAGAAACCTTTCCTATTCTGCCTGTATTTGTGTGTAAATGATAGAAGTGTCTAGTTTTTTTGAAGAAAATATATTTTATTCAGTGCTATACTGCTGGGAAGTAATTAGTGACACGTTAAATACAAATAGAGACAATTACACATGGATCCAGGATTACTAATTGCAAGTTATGTATCTAATAAATGTATTATAATACAGGAAATATGTGATGTGCAGTGATGGACTGAGTTTTATTTACTGAAATGAGGTGGCAGCAGTAATTGGAATCTGGTTATTACTGGAATAACAAAATACACTGGAATAATAAATACAATTATCACAGTATTGAAATCAAACTATAAATGGCCTTGATTGCAGGGTCTTCCAAAGGATGACTAAATCTGTTGGATCAGAATTTAAGCATTACTCTGAAATTTCAGCACAACTGATTGCGTGGGCTATGAAAGATCACACAATTGGCTGAAAATTAACATACCGTATATACTTGAGTATAAACCGATTTTTTTTTACCTTTAAAATCTTTTTAAAATCTTAAAAGTCTCCCCTCAGTTTATACTTGGGTCTGTGCTGATCTGGATGCTGCTGGACAAAAAAAATCCCATAGCCCTGGGAAAACAAAAGCTGTACCCTGTAACACAGAGAATCCTCTTGATTTCACTGGGTAAGGCAATTGTTGTCCTAAGTCCCAAAAGGCATTTTCAGTGCCCCCTGCTGGAGGGTCCCTCCACCCCCCTAGTGGGATATACCATATATACTTGAGTATAAACCGTACTGAATATAAACCAAGGTACTTACTTTTAACTGATAAACTAGGAAAACTGCTTAACTCGAGTATAAACTGAGGGTTGACTTTCTCCCATAGGCAGCCCCATAGATAGTTCCACAGACAGTCCTATACAGTACTATACAGTCCTATACAATACACAGCCCCATAGAAAGTCCCATACACAGCCCCATAGAAAGTCCCATACACAGCCCCATGGAAAATACCATACATAGCCCCATGGAAAATCCCATACACAGCCCCATGGAAAGTCCCATGCACAGCCCCATGGAAAGACCAATACACAGCCCCATGGAAAGTCCCATGCACAGCCCCATAGAAAGTCCCATGCACAACCCCATAGAAAGTCCCATGCACAACCCCATAGAAAGTCCCATGCACAGCCCCATAGAAAGTCCAATACACAGCCCCATAGAAAGTCCCATACACAGTCACATAGAAAGTCCCATACACAGCCCCATGGAAAGACCAATACACAGCCCCATGAAAAGTCCCATGCACAGCCCCATAGAAAGTCCCATACACAACCCCATAGAAAGTCCCATGCACAGCCCCATAGAAAATTCCATGCACAGCCCCATAGAAAGACCCATGCACAGCCCCATAGAAAGTCCCATTCACAGCCCCATAGAAAGTCCAATACACAACCCAATGGAAAGTCCCATGCACAGCCCTATAGAAAGTCCCATACACAGCCCCATAGAAAGTTCCATACACAGCCCCATAGAAAGTCCCATATACAGCCCCATAGAAAGCCCCATACACAGCCCCATACATAGATCTGCCCTACATACCTTTCTGTGCAGCCTGAACACTTAAAGATCGTTTTTTTCCATTTGCCTTGCAGTCTGGGCTGATATGTGTGAGCAGGACAACAATTGCCTAACCCACTGAAATCAAGAGGATTCTCTGTGTTACAGGGTACAGCTTTTGTTTTCCCAGGGCTATGGTATTTTGTCCAGCAGCATCCAGATCAGCACAGACCCGAGTATAAACCAAGGGGAGACTTTTAAGATTTTAAAAAGATTTTAAAGGTAAAAAAATCTGATTGGTTACTGTAAATCATGTAAACCAAGTATTGAAAAAATTGACTAATCAGAAACAGATTAGGGTTTTCTGCAAACCTATATAAAGAGCTGCAAACCTCTGCAGAGCTCAGAAGTCATTGCAGTAGATGGCAGAAGAAAGAGGCGGCTAGTGTAATAGACTGATTTTTGTGTGATATAGAAAAAAACCTGCAAAACAGTATTTCCCCAATTAGCAATTGGGAACTGATTAACATTCTGCTATCTACTGGTTGAGTCTGTCAATCTTTAGCAACTAGTGCTGCCTTCAGAAGGCAACAGGGGGTGGCTCTTGGCCTGTTTTCCTCATTCTCATTAGACATGAGGCAGAGGATACAGTCTAACTGAGTCTGTTCTCTCTCATTCCCCTTTTTCAGGTATTTTATCCATGTTTTAAGGTGAATTGACTTAAATGATTACTAAATAGTTATGCTATGTTATCTAAACAAATCTTGAGCATGTAAATGTATGTAAAGCAGAGGGTTACTTCGGATTAATTATACAGTGCTATCTGTGTTGTATGTTAGGCAACTAAATCACAGCCATTTTATGTTTGGCAGAGAAAGAAATGTAATGTAGGGGTCTGTCCATATGAGTTCTTAAAATCACAGCTCAATGGTAATAATGTATATGGCAAATGCAATTGAGCTAGTGTACAGCCCTCATGTGTGTTTAGTGACTATCTATATTCAGCCATACTGGAACTATGTGTCACAGTAGACTTTTGTTGTTAAAAGGAACAGGCAGAAAAGTTACTGCATCTTACTCGTTCAGCAAGAAATACTTTGTATTAGCATTTTTATATGACCATTGTAAAACGGAAAGTTGTTGTGAAACAGTTTATAATGAAAAACCCTTGTATGCTATGCAGATTATTTGTTTCAATAAATATTCTATTAGACATGAGGCAGAGGATACAGTCTGAACGAGTCTGTTCTCTCTCATTCCCCTTTTTCAGGGGTATAACATTTTGGGGGCTCGTCCGGGATGAATGTGAAGAGGATAAGTTACCCAGACAGCAGATATCCTTAAACATCATTCAATTTTACAAACACTGTTTGACAGAGAGGTCGTGAGCAGCCAGGAAAGGAGAGACTCGCATGTGATCTGAGGTTAACCAAATTGTGCCAGGAGAGCTGCGCTGTCTATTCTACCGGGAAAAGTTGAACGTCAGACTAAAGTTGTCCCAAGGCCATCGAGATGGAGTCATCGGAAATAGAGAACTTGAAAGTACAAGTGGGCGGTGCCTTGTATGCATTATCCAAAAATGCTTTGCTAGAAATTTGTGACTTTTTATCTATTGCTGGTCTATCATCGAAAAATGTAGTAGGTAAAAGTCGGACTTTTATAATTATGCATATCATAAGTTATCTGGAGAGAGAAGAGTTATGTGAACTTGAGGATCAGGGCATGGCTGAGATACTCATGCTAAATGATAAAGTGGAAGAGCTGCAACAATCTTGTAGGTTTAGTGTACCAGAGCAGGCAGCTTCCGAGAAGGCACAGGCAGATGTGGTACAGGGACAGGTAGCTCCTCTCTCAGAAACAGAACGGTTGAAAAAAGAGATAGAAGCACTACAATTAAAATTAACGTTATCACTGCAGGAACAGAAAAACCAGAACAGGGAATCTAGAAAGCCAGCGAGGGGGGTAGATAACCGTTTGAATGAAGGCCATGTCCCTGCTCAACAGACCTTCCGGCATCATGTCCCGTTGCAGTGGGGTAGGGAATTTAAAATATCAGGTCAGATAGGTCAGCCAGGCCAAAAGGACAAACTGACTTTCTCTAGTTTAGCACACCAAATTGAGCATGGAATCAGCAAGGGGTTTCCTGAAATTGAAATTGTTGATGCAGTAATTCGGGCAATAGCACCGGATTTGCAGTTGCGCAGCTACTTAGAGGGTAAAATCAGCCTTACTTTGCCCACGTTGAGGAGAATTCTCAGATCCCATTACCAAGAGAAGGGTGCAACAGAATTGTACAAACAACTGACGTCGGAGGTACAAAGTAGTAAAGAAGACCCACAGACTTTCTTGATCCGTGCCTTTGATTTAAGACAAAAAACCCTGTTTGCTTCCCAAGAGGCAGAATCTGGTCTAAGATATGACCCTGTACTGGTACAGAGTATGTTTCTTCATACTGTCTTAACAGGTTTGCTGAATGACAACATCAGAAGTGACCTCCAACCATTCCTGCAGCAAACAACAACAAGTGATGAACTGCTCCTGGAGAAGCTCAACATTGCCTGTGCAAATGAGGCAGAGAGACAGAACAAAAAGAAACTAACTACCCAACAACGACCAGCCACAGTGCACTCAGTTCAGTCGGAGACACCTACAGTTACAAAAGGTAAAAATACCCATCTGTGCCAAACTAGTAACAATCAATCGGAGGTATTAAGTGAACTAAAAGAAATGCGTTCTGACATAGCTTTATTAAAGAATCTGGGTGCGAAAGTTGCACAAATCAGAGAATCGATTCAACAACCTATCACTGCACCAACGCAGTATCAGACACCACCTGCAGCAAAGGAGTGTATACCCCCCCAACAGTCACAATATCCTCCAGAAAGTTATTGGTTTCCCCAAGAACTGGGACAGAGGATCACTACCCCGTATCAACAAAGGTTGGGACCTAAACGCCAATACCCGTCTCCACCATATGCCCCACCGAGAAAGTGTGTTTGGTGTCAGCAAAGTGGAAATGAGTATTGCAGCCATTGTTACCGATGTGGAAGTAGTGAGCACTTCCTTGCGGGATGCAAAGCGAGAGGTACTAGACTAAACAAAGATGATCCTTTAAATGGGAGAAGGTTACTTCCACGGGACAGGGAGTAACTAATAAGAAACGAATGTCCCAACCATATTGCTCCTACTGTGGTATCCAGGGGAAAGATCAGAAGCACAACCGGTGTACATCTTGTAAAGAAGCGACCTACTGTTCAAAAATCTGTCAAGCTGAACATTGGCCTCAACACAGGAAACCATGCCGACAACATCATGACCCACCAGTACCTGTCATCGGCCCTGGAAAGGAGGATAGTCGTTCCCGTCTTGTTGCTCTGGTGGGGAAACAGTGTATAGCAGAGTGCTACATACAGGGACATAAAACACGAGCATTATGGGATACAGGTTCCCAAGTATCTATTGTTGATGAAGAGTGGAAAAAGAGATATTTGCCAAATGTGAAGTTAAGAGACATTTATGAGTTACTTGATGTTTCTGAGGATTTAACGATTACCGCTGCTGATGGACAGAGTATCCCCTATTTAGGATTCATTGAAGTCACATTTGGGTTAGCGACAGATGAAGATGACCTCACTGAACTTGTTGTTCCCATATTAGTGATGAAGGGTGGGAAACTCTCAAAACCCATTATAGGCTTTAATGTCATTGAGCGAATAGTTAAATCTAACACCACAGCACAAGTGTCAGCATCAACAAGAGAGCAGTTCCATGAAACACTAAAAGCCACCTTCCCAAATCTTGACAGAGAAAATGTCACAGCCTTCATTGATCTGGTGACAGCTGAGCAACTATGTGACTATGTGGTGAAAACAACCAAAGAGAAAATCATTGTGCCAAGACACACATCTGTTCAGATAGATTGTAAAGTGCAAACACAATTGTTAAATAAGGACACTACAGTTCTCTTTGAGCCAGAGATAAGTCCCCAGTGGCCTGAAGGACTGGAGTTTTGCGAGACGTTGGTAATGCTGAGAAGTGGTGCGCTGCCTTATATTGTCCTCGAGGTACAAAACCCAACAAACCATGACATTGAGTTATTAGGAAGAACTGTAATAGGTACAGTACAGCAAGTTCAAGCTGTATTTCCAGATACCATCTGGATGAAACCCAACAAAAATCTTCTAGTGTCAGTGAGTCAAGTAAATGCAGGGGGCGAGCAAGTAGCTGATACCCCATGGGACCCACCAATCGATCTGAGCCACTTGAGTGAACCAGAAAAAGAGGTGGTACGGAAACTACTTCGGGAAGAATGCTCCTCTTTCTCCAAATCAGATGACGACATTGGGAGCATTGAGAAGCTAAAGTTAAGAATCTCTTTGAGTGATATGAACCCGGTGGCACGCACTTATATATCCACTCCAAAACCACTGTATAAAGAAATGAAAGACTATCTTCACAACCTTATTTCACAAGGATGGGTACAAAAATCCTGCTCATCTTATGCTTCCCCAGTTGTCTGCGTACGGAAAAAAGATGGTAGTTTACGCTTGTGCATAGATTTCCGAGAACTAAATAAGAAGACTCATCCTGACAGACAACCGATTCCTCGGGTACAAGACATCTTGAATAGCCTTGGGGGACATTCGTGGTTTTCATTACTGGATCAAGGAAAAGCCTACCATCAAGGGTTTATGGATGAAGACAGCAGGCACTTGACTGCGTTTGTGACCCCATGGGGCCTATATGAATGGATGAGAATTCCTTTCGGGTTAATGAATGCACCGGCAGCTTTCCAACGCTGTATGGAAGAATGTTTGGAAGATGTAAGGGACAACATATGTATCCCCTACTTGGATGATACCTTGGTATACAGTCGGTCATTTGAGGAACATGTGAATCATGTCAGAGAAGTCCTTCAGAGACTGAGGAAGTATGGAATAAAATTGAAACCCAAGAAGTGTGAGCTGTTTAAACATGAGGTACGCTATCTAGGAAGAATTGTTTCATCTGAAGGTAGCAAGGTTGATCCAGCTGACACTATCGCAGTAAGAGCGTTAAAGAAGAAGAGACCAAGTACTGTAGGAGAACTACGTGCTATCATGGGCTTGTTAAGCTATTACAGACAATATATACCAGACTTTTCTCGTATTGCTGGACCACTTTATGGCTTGTTGAAAGGGACCACAGAAGACCATGTGCCACAAAGCAGCCTCCGTACACGACAAGTTCCAATGAAGAGAAAAGGGGTGTCATCACAGAGACTGATTAACTGGATGGAAAAACATCAATGTATTTTGGAAGAATTAATAGACTATCTAGTCGAACCACCAGTCCTTGGTTTCCCAGATTTTTCCCAGCCATTCATCCTCCACACAGATGCCTCCAATCAAGGTCTCGGCGCAGTTCTATATCAACGACAAGAGGGTAGACTTCGTGTGATAGCCTATGGCTCCCGGACTTTAACTACAGCTGAGCGGAATTACCATCTTCACTCTGGAAAATTAGAATTCCTTGCTTTAAAGTGGGCAGTTACAGAAAAATTTAGAGACTACTTATATTATGCACCAACGTTCACAGTGTACAGTGACAACAACCTACTTACATATGTCCTATCGAGTGCCAAGCTTAATGCCACTGGATACAGATGGATAGCAGAACTTGCAGATTTCCATTTCACCATCCGTTACCGTCCTGGTAAAGAAAATGTGGATGCAGATTCATTGTCAAGGATGCCAGTAAATATTGAGGGGGCGATGGAACAATGTACGGAAGAATTGTCATCTGATTGTGTGGCAGCAACAATTCAAGCTATTGAGGCTCAAGACTTTAACCTACCGTGGGTTTGCCTAGCAGTTACAGATACCCAGAGTACAGGAGTGATTGATAGAATAGGTAAACCATTCTCGGTTGATGATATTCAACGAGCACAGCAAGGTGACAAACACATTGGTCCAATAATGCAGTGCAAGGTGAGGAATCATAAGCCATCAGGTTATGAAATTAATACTCTCAGCAGGCAAAGCAAGTGCCTACTTCGTGACTGGGAAAAACTTCACATCGATGAAAAGGGAATTCTCCACAGAAGAACATCGAACAAGACACAACTTGTATTACCTGAAGTATACAAGAATACCGTATTAAATGAATTACATGATGGGATGGGTCATCAAGGTGTTGACAGAACTCTATCATTGATACGGGATAGATTCTTCTGGCCTTATATGCAGAAGGAAGTGGAACACTATGTGGCGAGAACTTGTACCTGTTTGAAACAGAAGACACCATGCAAACAAACACGAGCACCTCTTACAAGTATTGTCACAACACAACCATTTGAACTCGTGTCAATAGATTTTCTTCATTTGGACAAATGTAAAGGTGGATATGAATATATCTTGATAATAATCGATCACTTTACTCGTTTTGCTCAAGTTTATGCCACCACTTCAAAGTCCGCCAGAACAGTTGCGGATCGAATCTTCAACGATTATGCCCTAAAGTATGGAATGCCAATGCGAATACATCATGATCAAGGCGGTGAATTTGAAAATCAGCTTTTTGCTCAGTTAAAAAGGACTGTGGTGTACTAGGGTCAAGGACAACACCGTATCACCCCCAAGGGAATGGACAAGTGGAAAGGTTCAACAGGACGTTGCTACAGATGCTAAGGACTCTTACTGAGAAACAGAAGACAAATTGGAAAGAATCCTTGAATAAGCTTGTCTATGCATATAATTGCACACGATGTGAAGTAACAGGCTTTTCCCCTTTTTACCTCCTTTTTGGAAGATCTCCAAGGTTACCTATTGATCTTCTATTTGGCCTGGCCTTAGAGACAGGAAAATCTGATCATCGAGCTTACATGGAAAAATGGAAACAAGAAATGCAAACTGCATATGAAATAGTGCAAGAGAATATGAAAAAGTCAACTGAGAGAAGTAAAAAACATTATGATGGAAGGATAAGAAGTTCAGTATTGGGCCCTGGTGATCGTGTCCTCGTCAGAAACCTGACACCTAGAGGAGGCACTGGAAAGCTCCGTAGTCATTGGGAGGAGAATATTCATGTAGTGATTCGTCAAGTTGGAAAAGATCTCCCAGTTTATGAAATCAAGCCTGAGCAGAATAGAGGAAGATCAAGGATCATGCATCGCAATCTCTTGTTACCATGCGATAATTTACCATTGGAAGTTCAATTAAAACCACCAGCTAAACAGAAGAAAAAAGAGAAAGAGCGAGATCACAAAGATACAAATCAGGAGGAAGAAAATGATGAAGAAGAATATGGGTACTATTACCATCTAGTAACGCAGCCTCAAATATTCAACGATGATAGTATTAGTGAGACTTCTAATGAACAAGTAGATAGTGAGCAAGAGACACCTGAACTTAACAATCACCTGCCAATGGATGAAGAAGCACCGTTGACTAATACAAGTGAGTTTGAGGTACTACCAGAGACTGGTGTACAAGAAGAAAACCCAAGGGAGGATGAACAATCAGTCGAGACGCAGGATGAGGTTCTAGTATCTCAGTGTCCAGACTTAGCTGAAGAACATACAGAAGTCCGTAACGTACCTAGGAGAGAAAAGCGAGCTCCTAAAGTCTTTACTTATGACCAACTTGGAACGCCAACATGCTATAATGTAGTGAACGCCAGTGGAATGCTTTACCAGTATTCCCCCATGCCAGTTGGAGGGGTTGAACCAATGACAATGTGGACAAATCCATTTCAGACCTACCCACCCTCATTCCTACGGACATACTAAAAGTTAAACTGTATTAGTTATGTTGCCTAAGTAGAGATTTCTTTAGAGACTTCAGACCCTAACGAAGAGTTCTAAAACTATGAATGAGAAGTAGTTACTGGCTACTGGTACATTAAACTTAATAGGTTACTATTAGTGCAGATAAGTTGCCAGAATCCCTGGGATTGAGAAATTTTCAGATTTAAGTTTGCATAGATGTCGGGACGCCATCTAATTTTGCAGGGGAGAGTGTAATAGACTGATTTTTGTGTGGTGATGATTTATAGAAAAAAACCTGCAAAACAGTATTTCCCCAATTAGCAATTGGGAACTGATTAACATTCTGCTATCTACTGGTTGAGTCTGTCAATCTTTAGCAACTAGTGCTGCCTTCAGAAGGCAACAGGGGGTGGCTCTTGGCCTGTTTTCCTCATTCTCATTAGACATGAGGCAGAGGATACAGTCTAACTGAGTCTGTTCTCTCTCATTCCCCTTTTTCAGGTATTTTATCCATGTTTTAAGGTTGAATTGACTTAAATGATTACTAAATAGTTATGCTATGTTATCTAAACAAATCTTTGAGCATGTTAAATGTATGTAAAGCAGAGGGTTACTTCGGATAAATTATACAGTGCTATCTGTGTTGTATGTTAGGCAACTAACTATCCAGCCATTTTATGTTTGGCAGAAAGAAATGTAATGTAGGGGTCTGTCCATATGAGTTCTTATAAATCACAGCTCAATGGTAATAATGTATATGGCAAATGCATTTGAGCTAGTGTACAGCCCTCATGTGTGTTTAGTGACTATCTATATTCAGCCATACTGGAACTATGTGTCACAGTAGACTTTTGTTGTTAAAAGGAACAGGCAGAAAAGTTACTGCATCTTTACTCGTTCAGCAAGAAATACTTTGTATTAGCATTTTTATATGACCATTGTAAAACGGAAAGTTGTTGTGAAACAGTTTATAATGAAAACCCTTGTATGCTATGCAGATTATTTTGTTTCAATAAATATTCTCATTAGACATGAGGCAGAGGATACAGTCTAACTGAGTCTGTTCTCTCTCATTCCCCTTTTTCAGGGGTATAACACTAGCACTGGCGGCCGCAGTGAGCCTGCCTGACATCGGCGACTTCATGTTGCTAGCACAAAGACGTCGCGTTGAATCAAAACGCTGGTAACATCGGCCTAGACCAGGCCGCAGGGGTACTTCTCAGGGTCGGTGGCCTCGGCAGAGTTGATGTTACCAGATGGAAGAAAGAAGACATTGCCCAAGGGCTCTTTTAAGGGCCGGCGGGACCCCCAACAAGGGCACTTATCAGTGCCGCAAGGGCCAGGGAGGGCAGTCCCAGGCTCGAGCTGCGGGACCCTTTAAGCCCCAAAAGGCCCTTCTCAGGGCCACAAGGGCACTTGTCTGTGCCCAAATGCGCTGATAGGGCTGAAAAAGGGAGTCCCAGTACGAGATGCGGGACCCCCTAAGCCCCAAAAAGGCCCCTTTCAATCCCCCCGCTGGAGGGCCCCTCCACCCCCCCCCCCCCAGTGAGCCCTTTCCCTCCCGCAAGTGTACGGGGCAGGGGGCTGGTAGGGGCTGCTGAAAAGGGGATGGCGGTGGGTGGTCGCCACCGCAGGGGGCAAGGCGGGGTGGGCATACGTACACCCCGCCCATCCCCCTGTCACGGCCCCTTCCCAGCAGCCTCTCCCAGCCCCCTGCTCCATATAGCCGTGAAGGGATTTCAACTCCCTTTACGGCAATATTGTTCTTAGCGCATTGCGCAATATCGCCACGGCAATACTTTTCTCAGCGATTATTTTTAAATACCTATAGGACTTATTTATAACAATTTTGTTACTTTTCGACAATAAATTTATGACGAATTTAACTCATACAATACAGAATAGCATTTGGATTTTACAATCCCATTGCTATTTTAGGTCCATGTTGTAAAACAATGTATTGTTCACCTATGGTGCATACCACATGCGCTATTGGTGTCGGGGTGCCAGGGGCGTAATTACTGATACATCTGCAATATACTAATTTGTATGAACATTTTCTTCCCTCTATGTAGCAATACAGAATGTAAGTAACAGATGATTCAGACACTTTTATTGTTTCTTTGTAGACAGTAAAGTTCTTTGGCCAGTGAGACATATTCTGTGAGATTCTGCAGGATTCTTTATTTATGAGTTTAATATAGGTTCAGACAAATCTCGAAATGGAGAAGAATAATAATATGTCATATTTCAGACCTATTAATGAGTGCGCTTCAGGTCAGACAGAAGTTGTTTGATCCCGTTTTTTTTGTTATGCAGCGATTGAAAGAATCCAAACTGGTTGCAACTTGCTAGCATTTAAAATGACCTTGATGAGAGCCATATGACACTGAATGTTGTACCAGAGCGCACACATAGGGCTGTGCGAGATTAACCTTTCCGAAATGAGGTGAGTTTCTATTACACAGGATCCATGGAACTAGTAACTTTAGGCTTTAATTGCAAGTTTTTATTTTCAGCAATGCAAGGCTTAGCTGGAACATGCTTCCAAAATAATGTAGGAAAACCTAATTGAAAACATACATTAAGCTCATCAAACATTCAAACAGAAATGCAGGCTGTTTATTTTCAAAGGACCTCTAGGAGATAAACCCCTAAGCTGGAAATGCTGGGAACTATTATATAAGGGCTTAATGGAAATCAATTAGGTTTGAACATTAAGAAAACAAAATACATTAAACATGTTAACATTAGTAGCAATCATCTAAAAAAAAAAAACAGATAGCAAGCTCTTCTATAAAGGAGGAACTGAGTATATATGCATTAGAATTAATTTGGCTTGAAAGAGACAAATTACTTTTCTTTCTATTTCTTCTACTTCTTCTGCCCTTTTATTCTTCCTATATTTGGACCGTATCTCCTAGCTGGAGACACAGAATTAAGTAAAGACTTGCGGACACATAGAAGAAGTGTATTTTCTTCTAGCTAAGAAACCTGGGAAAGTGTTTTTTTTAAAATTTATCGACAAATTAACTGACTTTTTTGCATGTAGACTTTAATTAACATGTGTTACAGCATCAATCAATACCTCTTGATTACATCAGCTGTAAGCAGACCTAACCAGCGCTGATTACCTGCCTCTTGATTGGATTCCCCTGTGAGCAGTCCTACTCAGTGCTGATTACCTGCCTCTTGATTGGATTCCCCTGTGAGCAGTCCTACTCAGTGCTGATTACCTGCCTCTTGATTCGATTCAGCTGTGAGCAGTCCTAATTTTCAAGCTAAATTAAAATTTTATACTTTCCCTTTCTAGTTTGGATTGTAAGCTGTTCCTTAGGGATGTATCCTGTTTTTAAGTACTGTTTGCACAAATAAATGTACAGTAGTACTATTTTATTATTGAGGAGGTTTTTGCAATGCTATAATCACTTTATTGACGGCTACTGGTAAGGTAAGGTAAGGTGCGTCGTAATAACGCCTCCCTTTAGTTATTGTTAGCATAGATGCTAATTATTCTCTCCCAGTATTACACTGGGTAGTGTGGGTTTTACTCTTATTTGGGCAACACTGACCATTACTGCATCTCCCTTTAATATTTCCAGAACATGTGTCTGATGCAATAAGAGGTGCAAATGTTTAACTGTGCTCATCATTTGCAGCAACCAATCAGACTTAAGCTTTTTACTCTTTTGCTTTAGATTAAGCGCATGGGCAAACTAATGCACCTTTTATTGCATCAGCTCCAAATGTACAGAATGTAAGAATCTGTCAAAGATGACAGACAGAATCTGCAAGAGTATACATAGTCACGATCGTTACTTCCTTATATAAAGCATAGTTGGAATGTTTGTGACTATACAGTTCAAGAACACCCTAGCACACTGCTGTTGGCTTGCTGCCAGACAATCACTAGGTGCTATCCCCAGCTCTCTACTCCACGAGCTTAAATAATTCCAGAATGAAAATGCAAACGAGGGAGCACACTAGAAGTATAGAATCAATAATTTATTGTGAACAACACACGACGTTTCGGGACAGCAATGTCCTTCCTCAGGTATAACCTGAGGAAGGGACATTGCTGTCCCGAAAACGTTGTTGTGTTGTTCACAATAAATTATTGATTCTATACTTCTAGTGTGCTCCCTCGTTTGCATTTTGTTCTGGAATGTTTGTGACTACCATACTCCCTACGATCTTGGCTAACTCCCTCCTTAGTACAGGGAGCCAACTGCGAACAAGGGAAATTTTTGTCCGAAATGACCATCGACCCTGACACGGAATGTTCTGCGGTGTCATAAACAATTAATTCGGTACCGATGGGATTGCTTTATTTATCAGGAAGTGTGTGCCCAGCTTAATTGTACTTATTCTAGTCTGCACATTAGCCATTTGGTACTTTCCCTCAACATTTAGTAAAGTATAGTAAGGAACTCCAATCACAAGGTCAGACTTGAAAAAGATGAAGCCGTTTTTATTATGAGCTTAGCATAACATCTCTTATCTTGAGTACTTTCTGGATGTAACGACATGACAAATTACTGCAGGAACAGCCATCTATGCTGTAAAAACATAAAAGCTGAGCAAAACTGAATATAGTGTAGCAAAGCTAAACAAATTATATTGTGGGAGGAATACATTCTGTGTAGCAATATAGAGTTTTAAAAAGTGCATATGTTACAAATATTATAAAAGTGAAGAAGTCCAAACAGTATTATCAGAAAACATCAGAACTACCATACTTTACCATTATAGTTGGATTCGAACCCTGATCCCAATCGCCAATTTGCAATCCCAGTCGCTGAGGCCTTGGACTTCGTGTCATATTGCAACAGTAATAATTTGGGTTTGCAATGTACATATGCATGTGATAATAGGTATCCTACCCCTCCTGGATTGTCTCCCTTATTCTCCCTTATTCTGGGGTGTCTCCCTTATTCTGGGGTGGTCTCCCGGGAAAGCCCCTAACTCCACCCTAACCCCGCCTCCCGCCACCCCTAGACTGATGGCCCCGCCTCCTTGTAACATCACACCCCGCCTCCACATGATGTCACACCCCATTCACTACGCCCCCTTTCCCACCCTGCCCAGAAGCCTAAAAGGGCAGGGTGGGATGTCTGTGATCATCAAGTACCTTTTCTTGATTTTGTTTTATATTTGAGAGTCTGTTATTGAGACAGGACTCTACAGAAAGCTAATAACTAGGAATACTTTGCTTTATTATCAAAGCAGCCATCCTAGACATCTAAAAAAAAACATTCCCTGTCAGTCAATTTTTGTGGATATGCAGGGTTTGCTCAACATAGGATAAGTTCCAGAAACATTCCATGTCCCTATGGGACCGCTTAGTACAGCAAAGATAGGATACCTTGTGCATCAAGCAAGCATATGATAGGGCAGTTGCTTTTGATAGAAAAATATGGATGAAATCTGTTTCCAATCTCCCTGGGAGGAGAAAGTTTGATTGATTGATATCTCTAGGGAGTAAAAGAGAGAAGAGCATAGGGCATAATGCTAGAGATTATACCTTTAATTTGATCACTACTTACACTAAACAGTCCAAACTAGTATTTAATATTATTAAGAAACATTGGAATGTTTTGTGTATTGATCCTGACACAATTCTTTCCTGGTCTCCAAGAGTCACATATCGGAAATCTAGATTGATGGCAAGTAATGTTGCACTAAGTATGCTGCCTAATGTAAGATCTGAAGTATCAAATTGGATGTCGATGGAAGGGACATTTAAATGTGTCCGGAGTAGATGTTTGTGCTGTAACCCTATAGCCATTTCCAAAAGCTTTATGAGTACATCAACAGGTCAAAACGTTAATAATTATGACAATATCAACTGTCACACTAAAGGTGTTGTTTAACTGGCCACTTGTGGGTGCAGGAAACAATACTTGGGCAAGACCAAGCGGAAATTAAAAGATAGAGTGGGTGAGCAAATTAATTCTATCCTTCATAAAGATCAAAGGTCAGCATTGTCTGTACATATAGTAGTGTGCAATATGGTGGATAAATGCACCTTTCAGGGTGTGGAGAAAGTTACTGTAGGTCCAAGGGAAGGCAACTTTCATATTATTCTAGCAAAAAGAGAGATGTGGTGGATAGTTAAGCTAGGTGCCAGTATACTGAGAGGTCTGAATAAGGGATGGGAAGTACCATGTTTTGTGTAAGTGGTATTGCTTTATGTACTTTCTAAAAACTCTTTTCAATCATATTTTAATATTTATACTTATATTCCAGTATACATTTGATATTTAAGTATGTATCTATGTTTATAAGTGGATCTGAATTGAGATGGTTCCAATCAAGTGGTTATTGTGTATATATGTATTATGTATAAATCTCAGGCATATATATATGTGTGTGTGTGCTTGCTTCCTTGTATACTTAGGGGCATATTTATAAACGAGCGGTAACTTCGTGGAGTGTTTCACGTCATTTTCGCTAATAACGCGATTTACCAATGCGCGAAACCCAGCCGTGAAAAGTTAACTCCTCGTTAACTTTGCATCAGTTACCGCTCGCTTCTATTTATAAAGCGGTGGTAACTGATGTGCTGCGTTAATCTCGGCCGTTTCACTTCGCCGTCTTGAAGGTAGCGAAAATGGCTGAGATTGCAGGGGTCTGGGAGGGGATGCCGGGAAAGGATCACTGCGGGTGGTCCCATTCCTCAAAGGGGCACGGCGGAGTGTTACCACAACACCGCAAACCTATGTGAAGAGGTGCACTCTAGATCTAGATGGCTAAGAAAAAGAAGTGGCTGGCAACATCGGCTCCGCTGAGGCCGGTGGTGCCAGCGGGTCCTGGTTCGAGCTGCGGGACCCCTAAGCCCCAAAGGGCTCTTGTTAGAGCTTCAAGGGCACTTGTAAGTGCCGCAAGGGCCCTGATAGGGCCGGGGAGGGGGGTCCCAGCTCGAGCTGTAGGACCCCTTAAGCCCCAAAAGGCACTTTTTAGTGCCCCTGTTGGAGGGTCCCTCCACCCCCCCAGCGGGCCCTTCCCTCCCCGCGAGAGTACGGGGCGGGGGGCTGGGAGGGGCTGCTGGGAAGGGGTTGCAGCAGGTGTTCGCATCCACCGCGGGGGGCGAGGGCAGGGTGGGCCAGGGCGGAGTGGTTACACCCTGCCGCGCCCCTCTGAGGAACGCGACCACCTGCGGTGATCCTTTCCTGGAAGCCCCCTGCTCTGAGATTCGTGGCGGGATTCTACTTAGCGCATTGCTCTAAGTGCAGTATCGCCACGAAGATAGTTCAAATTACCACCGCACATCGTGGGCGTGAAACTTTCGGACGATCGGACATGGTGGAAAACCTCGTCCAATCGTGCAGTCCATAGAGGACCGGACCACACGATCGGTCGCGGTAACTGTCGGACGCGGCTGTTTTTGCCGCAACCGACAGTCCTTCCTCCTGGCCGACTGGTCGAAAGTATCAAACGGTCGGTCAGGAGGAAAAATCACTAGGTGTGTACCTAGCTTTAGAAACCAGATGGAGTTGAACTTTAATTATTCTAGATTTGTATAGGTAAGTATTGCTTACTTGACAATTTACATTTACTTCCCAACCAACAAGGCTGAAATTGCCCCATAAATACCAGGCCTAGTCTGAAAAATAAGTAACTTTCTTAATTTACCACCTTCTTGTGAGTTTCATTCCAACATGAAACAAATCAAAGCCTAATTCTCTTTTTTTAGCTACTGTTCATGTACTAAGCATTTTTAGCATTGTTTGCCTGCTAAGCTTTTTTACCAGTATGTCGGTACCGATTTGTGTTTGCGATGGAGTTAAGGGGTCCATCGCCAAATTCTGCAACAGGGCCCATAGGTCTGTAACTACGCCACTGGCCACAAGTTCCCTGCCCTAGATCATTATACTTTCCATCCTTCAGTCCCTGAAGTTCATTTTACCTGCCCTTTAAGCCCTTTAAGCTGTTTGTGTATACTTTATCCATGCTAGCTCATAAAACATTGTAATAAAAAATAAAATTTTTAAATAAAAGTAATAATGTGTAATTTATTGAAGATTCCCACCAAGAAGGTAGTGAAAAATTCCTGAGAAGTGACCTTAAAGGGTGTATCTACTATCTAGCTGTTGTCAATCCAAAGTTAAAGGCTTGTAAAGTCTGCACTGCCTCTGTGACAGTCATATCTTATGATCTGGGTCATAAGTCCCACCGCCAAAAATCAACATTTTTTTGAAGCTAGTTATAGGCTTGCAATCAATATCTGTGCTTTCCTCTGCCTATAGGCACCTTAGGGAGAGATATATTTTTAGGCTTTTGGCTACCTTTAAAAATTAAAAGGAGCTCACTGGGAAAGCAGGATGTACCACCCTTTATTCTGCTGTAATTCTGGATAGACTGCAGCTAGAAGCATGATCCTGGAGTCATTTTAAAGGTAAAGTGTGCTCTTTATAATAGAGTACTATACACTTGTGTGGAGACCACAGTTCCCCTCTAAGCTTATTCCATTGGTCATTTAAATAGACATATAGATTATATGTCATCTCCTGAGATAATTTTTTTGCAGGTTGTGTGGATTGTTATAAAGTGGATCATAAGGTACAAGAACTGAAACCTAGGACACGCATTAGTTATTCATGTTGGCTGCATGATCTGTGGTATAATTTATGCACCATCAATAAAGGTTGGTTTTTCAAAGGTTTTTTCCGAACCACAGAATATTTGCTTTACATCCAAACCCAAGTTTCTGCTTTATACTCCATAAACAAAATTTGGGTAGCAACTTCAAATTTACTTTCCATTTCACAGAATTTATGGCAACAGTTGCCAAGCTTGAAAGTAAAAAGAGTTAGTGTCAGGTTAATCAAAGTGATCTTTACTGGATTTAAAAGCTCTAAGCAAACTGGTGACAAGTTTGTGTGTGAAGGAAAGTTATAATTCATTAATGACGGGTTACAGTTCTTTTTTAGATATGTATTTATAATGTACATATATTAACAGGGAACTTTATTGTGCATTGTAGGAATGAAATCAATGGATATGACGTATTTTTTAAATTTTCACTGAACTTTTCATCAAAAAATAAAATATCATATTCCTAAATCGAAAATTGTTATAAAAAATCAAAAATTACTTTTAAATTGAAAATGTAACAATTGCTATTAAATACTTGAAAATCGCAATATAAAATTAGAGAAATTGAGATTGTGGGTAATGCTAAAGGTTCCAAACTGCTGTCATAAAGAAAGGCTCAATGAGGTGCATCGGGAAAACAAAATTATTAAAGGGGATGTTCATCTCTAAAATAAAATTTTGTATGGTGACAGAACACTCCCCAAAACATAGAACCGTTGCTCAAAATTACTTCTAGAATGACATATGCTGGGTAACTCCTGCCTATTTGCTGCCCATTCTCTCCCCATCATGACTGCAGGATATAGTATCTCCTTCTACAAGTAATATTGAGCTTTGTAACTATAATGGTTTATAGGTTTTGGAGGAAATTAAAATAATAAAAAAAGACAAAGACATCTCTGCCAAAGATTAAATCAGGGTATTATACATGTGTATATTTCTCTACCATTGTTATTTGTTCAGCAGTGTTTGCTCATGTTATATTTACCTAAAATGTATATATGAATAGACATTAAAGAATGATCAAACCTTTCATGAAAGTAAATGTAAACCCATGGACACTGGGGACGATGATTGGATTATACGTGTTGGGATTTCTGGGTTTTTACTTTGTCTTAGTTTGGTGCTTCAGGAAACACAATTTAACGATTTAGAATGTTTATGTTTTGTGGAAATGAATAGAGGCTAAACAGTGTTAGAACATAAATACACTCAAAGGAAGCTTTCTTATTACTGAATATGTATGAATTGTTTGCCAGGTTACAATTTATATTAATGGGTGCACTCTGAGGAACTAATCTACAAAATAAAAAGGAAATGGAAGGCTTCTAGAATTCACTGCCAAATGAATTAAAGGCTTAAATGATGTAAATTAGAAAAGTAGACTGAACACCTACAGTATGTCTGGGGGATTGATACTTGGACAAACTATGAGATGTATAACCTGAGGGATCACAAGGGATCAGAGGAGGGGGGTGCTCAGTCGGCCTTAAAAGACCAGCCACTGACACTGCCAATACCTGTTTGTGTTTATGCCTTTATGTTTAGCCATGGGCCATTTCTTCAGCCATGTTTTGTCAGTCAATGTTCTCCTTGACCCATCCCCCCCCCCTTTTTTTTTTGGCAGCCTCTCCACAGTGCTTGACCTGTTCTCACTGGGAGAGACTTTCTAGTTTCCATAGTACTCTTTCGTAATTAATCTGTCCTCTATTCCTTTAAATATCTGAAAACCTAAAGCATCTTACATTTTACCTTTCATTCAAATGCCTTATTATTTTATTATATCTTTAAGTAATTGCTCATCAGTGTATTGTGGGATGATAAAATATGGTGCTGTATTGGAGAATGTGATTTGCAAATCTTAAAATCTCTGGCCTGGTTATCTGGTCAATGTCAATTGCAATTACACATCAATTACACAATAGCAGAGATGTTGGCAAAGGTAAAACTAAATAGTACTGAGCAGTGCACTGGGGCAATAAATCTACCTATGGATTTACAAGGCCTGATTCTGCCGTTAATATGGGAGGGAACCTGATTCAGAAGAACGTCAAAATCTACATTTGAACCCCCCCCCCCCAAAAAAAAAACTGAAGATATATTAATCTGAAGGATGCACAGCAGTCCTAGTCTATACTGTAACTAATAAGATTAAACGTGTGGCAAAAGCCATAATTGGAAACCAGAAATGTGGAGACTATTAGAACTATTAGTAATAAAATCTATTGGGGAAAGGAATTATCAGGCACTGCAAGGTTTAATGAGAAAAATCCATGGTAGCTGTCTGTGGCAACTTAATACAGGGTTAGTGTGGGTTTTGCATATGAAGGATGAGATGCAATATATTGCTCTATCCCTTAAATAAATGTAAGCCCATGCTACCAATTTGCTAGAAGGATAGCATAGGTTTTACACCCATTTTGCATTTTCTTTGTGCAAATAGAGCAAAGAATGCCATAAACGTTGCTCTCTGCTTCCGGGTACAATTATACCGGCAATGTTATATATTGATGGGGGCGCTGTTCATGTCCCAATTTGCTATAAACATGTGTCAATCTGCCCTAACCCACCACATTCTGTCCATAACCCAGATAATATTGCTTAGGGCTCCATAATTTTTGCTAATTGTTTTTCATGCCCATGAAATGTATTTTTGCAGAGGGGTATGACCAGTTAAATATGAAACTATAAGAACCAGGAAGCTCAAAATACAAAAATACAAGCAGAGTGGGGAAGTTCTCCTGTCTGTCACTAGATGAAGTAAAGGCTCATACACACGTGTGATCACGGGGACGGACTTGTGACGCACAACAATCATGCTGTGTAATGACACTTTGTCGGCCGAAACGGCCAATCGGTCATGGCTCGTTGCCCGATTCATTTTACAGAAAGTTACTTTGTACTGTAGAATTGGTTTTGATACACTTACACCATTACTAAGATTTTTTACTATAACACATATATTAAGTGCTCTCCACTGTTAATACTAATAATACTTGTACCCAATACTAATAATACTAATACTTGTACCAATGCTAATATTTGTACCCAATACTAATAATGTTAATACTTGTACCCAATAATAATAATACTAATACTTGCACCCAATACTAATAATACTAATGCTTGTACCCAATACTAATAATACTAATGCTTGTACAAACGCTAATATTTGTACCCAATACTAATAATGTTAATACTTGTACCCAATAGAATAATAAGAATACTGCACCATACTAATAATGTTAATACTTGTACCCAATACTAATAATAATACTTGCACCCAATACTAATAATACTAATACTTGTACCCAATACTAATAATACTAATACTTGTACCAATACTAATAATACTAATGCTTGTACCCAATACTAATAATACTAATACTTGTACCAATGCTAATATTTGTACCCAATACTAATAATGTTAATACTTGTACCCAATACTAATAATACTAATACTTGCACCCAATACTAATAATACTAATGCTTGTACCCAATACTAATAATACTAATACTTGTACCAACGCTAATATTTGTACCCAATACTAATAATGTTAATACTTGTACCCAATACTAATAATAATACTTGCACCCAATACTAACAATACTAATGCTTGTACCCAATACTAATAATACTAATACTTGTACCAATACTAATAATACTAATGCTTGTACCCAATACTAATAATACTAATACTTGTACCAATGCTAATATTTGTACCCAATACTAATAATGTTAATACTTGTACCCAATACTAATAATACTAATACTTGCACCCAATACTAATAATACTAATGCTTGTACCCAATACTAATAATACTAATACTTTTACCAACGCTAATATTTGTACCCAATACTAATAATGTTAATACTTGTACCAATATAATAATAATACTTGCACCCAATTACAACAATACTAATGCTTGTACCCAATACTAATAATACTAATACTTGTACCAATACTAAAAGTACTAATGCTTGTACCCAATACTAATAAAAGCAGTTTTACAGACAGTTTGATTTTTACAAGCACCCTTGTTCTCTTTTTTCTGACGAAATGAGTCAGAGTTTAGCAGAAATTACCTCCAAATGCCTTATAAACAAATGTTGCTTCAAATGTCAACTTCCTGAGGGGGAATTATATAGCAGAAGGTCATAGTTCTGGCGTCTATAAATTTTTTCAGAATTTACTTTTATTTATATTGCTGCTATAGAGGCCTTGTAAAAAGTAGTTCGGGGGAAAGTAATGGAATGTCTATTACAAATTGCTTACTGGAATGTAATGCTAATGTGTACTTGGTGGCTTCCTTTAGACTGCACAGCACATAAACAAATGGAGAACAAGAAGGCAATACCCTTTATTGTCATAGTAAAGAAACAATAGTATTAGTGATACCACATTACTAATATATCAAATTATGATGTTATATTGATTATTCCATAAAGCACAGGGCCTAGTACATTGCTATATGTAAGATTTGGACCTGCACTTCATGAAAAATTAGGGGCATATTTATTTATTAAGGGGTCCCCTCCACGGCCCTATCAGGGCCTTTGCGGCACTTACAAGTGCCCTTGCGGCTCTGACAAGAGCCCTTTGGGGCTTAGGGGTCCCGCAGCTCGATTCGGGACCCCCCTCCCCGGCCCTTGTAAGGGCCCTTGGGGCACTCGAACCGGGTCCCCCATTGAGCGGCTCTTAAAAGAGCCCTTGGGCGGCGTCTTCTTTCTTCCAGTCCTAGCGACACCAGCTCCGCTGAGGCTGCCGCCCCCCGAGAGGTACCTCTGCGGCCGCCGGCGACCTCAACGAGTCCGATGTTGCCGGCGTCTTGATCCGACGCGACGTCTTCAGGCTGGCGACACCAACCCCACTCAGGTCGCCAATGCCAAGCAGGCTCACTGCGGCCGCCAGTGAGCCCGCTGGCACCGCCGGCCTCAGCTGAGCCGATGTTGCCAGCCGCTTCTTTCTTCTATCTTCAGCCATCTACTGCGATGGCATCTGAGTTCCGCAGCGGAGTGCACCTCTTTATATAGGTTTGCAGAAAACCCTAATCCTTTTCTGATTGGTCAATTTTTTAATGCTTGGTTTACATGCTTTACATTAACCAATCAGATTTCATATACTTTCCCTTCTCAGGGCCCCGCTGAAGGGTGCCTCCACCCCTCCCAGCGGGCCCTTCCATTCCCCTCCCCGCCAGCGGTGGGGCAGGGGGCTTGGAGGGGTTGCTAAGGAGGGGGTGCGCGGCGGGTGGTCACGACCACCCGCTGCGGCCCTTTCCCAGCAGCCCCTCCTAGCCTCCTGTTCCGAGATTGCCGCGAGCGGGGAAGGGGTTGTGAGGGGCTGCTGGAAAGCGGCAGCGGGTAGTCTCCGCCGCCATCGAGGGCGGGGTGGGCATTGCCTGCCCATCTCTGCCGCAGGCCGGCTAGCACCGGATGTTTTCGCCACCTTGAAGGTGGCGAAGCAAAATAGCCGATACTAGCAATACGAAACAGTTACTGCCGCGTTATAAATAGAAGCGTCGGTAACGGGTGGGTATGGTCGCAAAGAGTTAACGCCTCGTTAACTTTTCGTGGCTGTTTCCCAACATTAATAAATCGCGTTAAACGGGATTTATGCGGAAAGGTCAGGGAAAACGGCCGCGAAAACTTAACGAGGCTTTATAAATATGCCCCTTAGTCTAGGTACACAGAAAGCAATTTTCCAACATGATCAAGTAGTTGCCCTCTCCACCGGGTCGTAATATCATTGGTCACAGCAAAAATAGCCCCCACCAATATTTCACCACAAATTTACTGACATGTGCTATCAAACTTCTAACTTAGAAGAAGGTTTGACCAGCATTAGTCCGTCACTTGCAATAAGTACCACTGATGTTTTGACCTGACCAACCAAAATATTGTGGCAGCTGGGTCCAAATATCGCCTCATGTGTACCTAGCATAATATGCTTGTAAAGGTTCATCCAGGTCATGGTATATCTGGTGTATTCAATTAGATCATCTGGACTTGAAGTTTAGTTCTTGAAGACGTTTTGCTAGTCATCCGACTGGCTTTCTCAATTCAGAATGACTTGTACAAGAATCTGTGGCAATTATGTACCCTGGAAAATCCCAATTAGCATATCACAGCCAAGTGTTAAGGGCGTGATTAGATAGTGGCTAAGAGGTGTTATAGGAACGCCCAGAGTAAGGTGTCAAAACAGCATTGTACATGGCAGACAGTTGGTGTCGAACCCCCCCACCTCTATTTAGGCTTGGTTTCTTTATTTTCACATAAAATGTGAAAATAAACATTAACACCTTAAGATGCAGGTACACGGCTGAGGCAGGGATGTGTGGCAGCATTATCAGCAATGTGTGCTGACAAAATCGTGGTAATGCGTCAAAAATTGAAATTTTTTGTTTGAGAGCAATTTTTTTGAAATTGCTCTCAAACATCGGCCATTACCAGAAGCGACAATTTCACAATATTAAAGGGGTGAGTTTATCAGAAAAAAAGCACTTATGTATATGTTGAATTAGGACCCCCATTTGCCTTTATTAGTAAATAGAGAAAATCAGAACCTTAAAAAAGATTGATTGGAAAACCGGTAATCGCAGATCGTATTACAGTAAACTGTGGAAAATAGTCTAACACTCCCCCTGGACCCTTATTAGTATTGATAAACACTCCACAGTGTATTGGCACCTAAGGACCCACTGACAGGCTACATATATGGGCACTTATGCGCTTTTGCCACTTCAGATTTGGTGATTTTGAATAGCTGAACTTAATGCAATAAAACTCTTAGCTCGGCCTTATAAATACGAATGAGTGGTTATTGTGGCACCGTGTGGCAATAGGTGGCAGTATTGATTTTTCACCACCGGTTATTGTTATTATTATTATTAATAAATTGCATTAAGTACAAATTTGTAGAAAAAAGCTGTGAAAAGTTAACAAACCCTTATAAATATGCCGCTTAGTCTTGACAAATGTGCTCATCAGTAAAACATCACCACTTTTTTGTACAATATGTGGCATAAACTTCCAGTCATATGTCAAATAAGAAAATATTCACAGAATAAGCATTTTGTAAGAAAGAACAACATTCCTTCTCTTTTTGAAGGGACAAAAAAATGAAAGATAAACAACACTTTTTAAATTGGGTGTGTTTCCCCTTTAAGATGTTAAGCACTGTTTTTTCTCTGCTTCTCGGTTGTTTATATTCTTGATGTGTTACTCTGCCAAATGTCATGATTCCGACCAACATAAAGCCTGTACTAGTCTACATAAAGACAGGCCTAATCTGTATTCTTAGCACCTTATTCCCAAATAAATTCTCGGAGTCTTTCACACTGGCATAAAACCAGACATTGTGTCTCTGCCAGGAGCAAGAATAGCTACTACGTGCAAATTAGATGCTGTGTTTATTCTCTTTCAAGGAATCTGTTTGGTTTGTAAATCTAGCATCCATTTTTATATCAATCCCCGCAATGAAATAGATGGTCATTTAGCAAAAATGTTTTGTCAGCCATGTGATAATAGCTGTCCTGACACAGGGTTACAATATTTAGCATTTCAAATGTTGTGTGTATTTATTTATTCATTTTTACTGATAAAGAAAAATCCCAAAGTGTTCTGGGCGATGTATTTGATAGCCATGGACAGAATGAAAAGAAGAAGAATTTCCCACCAAACAGGACTTTTATTTAATCCACAGATACACAGTTCTCCAAACTTTTAAGCTTTACAAAGATGTCTCTTCCGTCTGCCGATAGCTTTATACTGTATTATCAGTGGTTTGCAATATGAATTTCAAAGTAAAACAGTTTTTAGTGAATGGGTAGTCTTCTTTTTTGAAATTCCCACTGTCATATAGAGTGATGGGGAAAGTATTTACCCCCATCAATGTGATAAAGTAGAATTCCTACTAAACTTAATAGGTAATGAAAGTGGGGTTGGTACAATTGGAATAAAGACAGGAGCAATCATTACCAGATCTTGAGATGATGTGGCTGTGTTTGTATCCACCTGGGAGATTGGAATAAAGATAGTTTTTGGAGAGACGGACTTTTGTCTTGTTTCTTTCCTCGTCTCTGTCTTTTTTGCAACTAAATGCCTCCGGTAATATGAAATTAGTCTTTGACATCACTGTTTACACATTTTAACCCATTTTGCTAAACTGCTAAAACTCAAATATATTGCTATATTGCATTCATTTCCTGAATTGAATGGTTAACAAAGTTATCAGTTTGGCACCCCCCACCACATGTGCTATCAAACTTCTAACTTAGAAGAAGGTTTGACCAGCATTAGTCCGTCACCGGCAATAAGTACCACTGATGTTTTGACCTGATCAACCAAATATTGTGTCAGCTGGGTCCAAATATCGCCTTCATACCTAGCATAATAGTTTACTACTCACCCAGGCTGATAAGGAATGCCTACACACATTTGTTTTGAAAGGATTTATAAATGTGGATGCCGTTTAGAAACCCAATGTACCATAAATCCATTGATCAAATTAGTAGTTTTTAATTTAGGGGCATATTATTAAATGACCGCTATTTTTGCCATTTCGCTATTGCAGGATATCACAATGGCAAAGAGCGTTATTTTTGTCGTATTTCTAAATACACAAAAAGTATTGCCGCAGGGGTGTGTGGTAGCATTATCAGCGATGTGTGCTGACAAAAAAAATGCGTCAAAAAGAGAAATTGCTCTCAAACGTTGGCCATTACCAGACCAGGGCTGACAATTTTCCAATATTAAAAGGGGGAGTTTATCACCACCACCATTTATGGGATTTGCCATGTTTATCATGCTGTTCATAGAGAACACTGCTGTCTACTTACCAGATTGCCTCCTCCTATTGGATTGGTCCATTATGATCTTTGGGTGGAAAACAGAAATTAACAAGTTTTTATATTGAGAATCTGAATACAAGTTTCTAGAATTCAACTGTAGCAACAATTTATACAAAGTTTTATATATTTTAGTAACTCGCTTTTCCCTAACACATATTTTTGTTGGCTGCCATAAATGGAGAACACAGACAGACACATTTAAACACTCACAAGCTATTAAAATACCACAAAAAACTCTAGTCAAGCCCTTGTCTTCATTTTAAGTTAAAGAAATCATTAATAGAAAAAGAAGTCTAGTAGCGTAATATTTGAATATTTAGTTTTAAAGGGCATGTCCACCCCATTTTTTAAATTTTTCTGTAGTGTAGGGCTCCCTCCCCCAGCCTCAACTGCTATAGTTATATTTGCAGAAACTCCCCCAATTATTACTTACATTACCTCTCTCCTCCGACGTACTGTCACGGCCCTCTGCTTGCATGATACTGCAAGCAGGGGGCCGGACCAGCAGCCACGTCCGTGATTGGCTCAGAGGCCAATCACGGACGTGGCTTCCAGCTATCCAGAACGCCGGAGGAGAGAGGCAAGGTAAGTACACTCCCCCTACACTCCCCCTACACTACAGAAAAGGGGTGTTGTGCTAGGGGGAGGGAGAGCAAAACGCGAGGGAGAGGGAGGGCTGCAGTGCGCTTTGAGGAGAGACAGGAGGCAGTCCAATATGGACTCTACCAGGCTCCTGGTGGCCAGTTTTCTGACCTTTACCGGGATATTGCGGGAGAACCATTTGGAGCAGGTATGTAAGGTAAGGATTTTATTACACTACGCAGTGGGGACAGTAGTGGGTTAAATTATAGTTTTGGGGTTGGACATGCCCTTTAAAGAAGAACAAATGTTAAAAACATAATTTGACTTGTGGTGCCCTTGATCCAACCTTGATCTGTCCTTGATTTTTGTCACACCTGTGATTGGACAGGTGTATTCCAGTTCCCCCTAATGTCAGGCTACTGGGAGCACAGGACTACTAATGGAGCTGGGTGATGGCAGTTCCCTACACACCATCCAATAATTTGGCCTGATCAACTGACATTTCAGTGTATCGGACGGTTGGGCCGAAATATTGCATGGTTTCTTCAGCTAGAAGCCACCTTCTATGGACCGCACGCTCGGTCGCGGCAAACTGTCAGATGCGACTACTTTTGCAGCTACCGTCCGTTCTTCATCCTGGCCAACCAGTTGAGAAAGCCGAAGAATTGGAAGGTGTGTACCCAGCTTAACTCCATGGTAAAGAGATGCCTCCATTCTCTCCTAGGGCATTCCATCTTTTCAGGAGGAAATGGACATTTTACTGTATATGTCTAGGGTTTAAGGGGTCCCACAGCTGGAACCGGGACCCTCCTCCCCAGCCCTTATCAGGGCCCTTGCGGCACTGAGAAGTGCCTTTGGCAGGGGTCCCGCAGCTCGAACCGAGACTCCCAGTGAGCAGCTCTTAAAAGAGTCCTTTGGCGGCGGCTTCTTTCTTCCATCTGGCGGCACCAGCCCTGCTGAGGCTGCCGACCCCCTCAACGACACCGCCAAAGGGCTCTTTTAAGAGCTGCTTACTGGGGGTCCCGTTTCGAGCTGCGGGACCCCCGCCAAAGGCACTTCTCAGTGCCGCAAGGGCCCTTATAAGGGCCGAGGAGGAGGGTCCCCGGTTCCAGCTGTGGGACCCCTTAAGCTCCAAAGGCCCTTCTCAGGGCTGCAAGGGCACTTTTAAGTGCAGCAAGGACCCTGATAGGGCCAGGGAAGGGGGTCCCGGTTCGAGCTGTGGCTGTGGGACCCCTAAGCCCCAAAGGGTTCTTGTTAGAGCCGCAAGGGCACTTGTAAGGGCCGGGGAGGGGGGTCCCGGCTTGAGCTGCAGGACACCTTAAGCCCCAAAAGGCACTTATCAGTGCCCCGGCTGGAGGGTCCCTCCACCCCCCAGCATGCCCTTCCCTCCCCGTGAGAGTACAGGGCAAGGGGGTTGGGAGGGGATGCTGGGAAGGGGTGGTACCACTCCGCTGCGTCCCTCTAAGGAATGCGACCACCCGCGGCGATCCTTTCCCGGCATCCCCTCCCAGTCCCCTGCTCCGGGATTTATGGCGGTATTGTACTTAGCGCACCGCGCTAAGTGCAGTATCGCTTTAAAGATAGTTCAAATTACCACTGCACATCGTGGCCGTTCGCCATTATAAATATATGGCGATATCGGTATTTTTTCCGCAGCGATGTGTGGCGGTAATTTTACTGCGCTATTATCGCCCGTTTGTAAATATGGCCCTAAGTTTCCTACAGTACGTAGAGTCCCCTTGGGCCCTGCCGCCCAACACCCCACCACACTAATGCATTTATTTGCATTGTACAATTTTTTTATGTGACAGCAACAAATCTTCCCAATAGACCCATAGACAATGTGTTACATGTGTCAACAAAACAGGAAAGAAAATGTAAAGCTTTTCCTGCTGATACAAGCTTATCTAAAAGGTGAGGATTAGTACAGACCAGGGAAGTGTGAACTGCTGAAGGTCTTTTGAAACTTTAACTTGCTTTGCTTCTGATTAAAGGTGGAGGTTTAGCAATTTGCTTTTGGCTGCTAAGTTTAGCTGGACTCTGCAATTATGTAATTATGTCTCATTTAAAATAGCTCATGTTTAAATGGAACACCCATAATTTAGAATCCTGCAGAAGCATTCACATATATAATTAAAAGGCAGTGGTAATGTGAACACTTGAATGTTAGGGCTTTATTTGGTAATTTTACCTATTACTAAGAGTCATTTTAAACTTACCAGCCCCACCAGAAATTCTTACAGCTTTGAGAATTACCATACAAATATTACACTAACACAAGCAATGCTTACTAGTTAGAAAGCAGCACTAAAACTTGTGCAAACAGGGCCATGCAGGATCAGGTGTTTTGCTCCAAATCAGTGCAAAATCCATTGGGTTAGAGATATTTTCAGTTAATTGTTGTGGTAATATTTAGTGTAAATCAACCTAAAGAGGCAAAGGTAAGCAAAACTTTTGAAACATTGTTAAAAAGGAAAAGGTGCAAATTTGGATCCATTGGAATTTTAAGGGCATTTTTTAGTATGTAGCAGGTTTACAGCTTCCAAAGATGTCCCCAACTCTACTTACCAGCCTTTGTTCCCCCAATGCCTTCTGCTTAACTTCCGTGTCTTCCTGAGCACGGAAGTCAGGCAGGAGGGGCTCTTTCGGCCTCTGCTCCTGTGATTGGCTAAGGCATCACGCCTTAGCCAATCACAGGAGAAGATGCCGGACGAGCTCAAAAAAGGCACTGGAGTTAAGCAGAAGGCGTTGGGATACATATGCTGGTAAGTAGAGTTGGGAATATCTTTGGAAGCTGTAAACCTTGCGAGGTTGAGGTTTACAGGCTGTCCCTGCAACATACTAAAAAAATTTTGGGGGTTAGACATCTTTAAAGAAAATCAACACAAAATTCAACACAACAATCTTTACAGAAAACCAACACACATAGATCAGTATTTGATGTTTGACTCCCACCACCCTTTAGATCACAAGCTGGGTGTCATCAGAACCCTGCAACACAGAGCAGAGAACATCCCCACTAGCACAGAGGCGAAGGCTAAAGAAATGAAACATCTCAGAGGAGCCCTTAAAACTTGTGGATATCCAGACTGGGCCTTTGTCAAAAGAAGTAGAAGGAAAGAAAAGAACACAAATACCAACAGTGAAGGTGAAAAGCAAAACAGGAGAAAGAACATGGTCATCCCATATGTAGCAGGGGTCTCCGAGAAATTGAGAAGAATTTTCAATAAACACCATATCACTGTCTGCTTTAAACCGAACAACACACTGAGGCAGCAATTGGTACATCCAAAAGACCCAATACTGAAACACAGGATAAGCGACATCATATACGCAGTGCAGTGCAGTGAAGAATGCTCTGATTTGTATGTGGGGGAGACCAAATAGAAACTGCATCAACATATGGCCAAGCACAGAAGAGCCAATTCCTCAGGTCAGGACTCAGCCGTGTACCTCCATCTTAAGGATAAAGGACATACATTTGAAGATTGTAATGTTAACATATTGGCAAAGGAACGTGATTGGTTCAAGAGAGGTGTCAGGGAGGCCATTTATGTGAAAATAAATAAAACCAGCCCTAAATAGAGGTGGGGGGGTTCGACACCAACTGTCTGCCATATACAATGCTGTTTTGACACCTTACCCTGGACGTTCCTATAACACCTGTTAGCTACTATGCAATCCCGCCCTTAACACCTGGCTGTGATATGCTAATTGGGATTTTCCAGGGTACATAATTGCCACAAATTCTAGTACAAGTCATTCTGAATTGAGAAAGCCAGTCGGATGACTAGCAAAACATCTTCAAGAACTAAACTTCAAGTCCAGTTGATCTAATTGAATACAGCAGATATACCATGACCTGGATGAATGAGAACCTTCACAAGCTTAGTGAAAATCTATTTTTACTGACATAGGAAGAATGCTGATTAAATTGATTTAATCACACTATGCCACTTTTTTATTGCTGAAACAGAACATATAGGGGCAAATTTATAAATTATGTGGAATGTTCAGTAATATAAGCTGATCCCTCCCTTAATTAATGGGTTCCCTATAAAAAGATGCACTCCTGCTGAAGCACATGTTCTGATTGGGCTGACATGAGAAGGCATGCATACTAATGAGGTACACAGCCCCTCTGCTCTTTGATAAGGTCTCTGAACAGGGCTAATATCTTGATTACTGGGGAAAAGCTTCAGAGGCAACAGTCTTACCTGTGTCCATGTGAATGGGGTATTCTTATAATTTTTATAATTTGTTATTGCTTTTAAAACTGTTCCGCATAGGAAACTTACTTACTGTATTTATAAACTATGGTCTGTTGGCATTATTTGTACATAGATAGAGAATTGAATGTTTGATTGTGTACAGAGAGAGGTGGTCAATGGAACAACATCTATGTGGGCTAAAGTGGAGTGCCTCAGGGTTCTGTACATATTTACATAGTAATTACAGTTGAATAAGCTTGTGAATTAAATTCACAAGGGAAGAGGTACAAAACAACAAACTGGCTTTCTTGGACTGCTTGGTAGAAGTCAGGGAGAATGGTAAACTGGAAGTAGAGGTTTACAGAAAACCAACACACACAGATCAGTATTTGATGTTTGACTCCCACCACCCTTTAGATCACAAGCTGGGGGTCATCAGAACCCTGCAACACAGAGCCGAGAACATCCCCACTAGCACAGAGGCGAAGGCTAAAGAAATGAAACATCTCAGAGGAGCCCTTAAAACTTGTGGATATCCAGACTGGGCCTTTGTCAAAAGAAGTAGAAGGAAAGAAAAGAACACGAATACCAACAGTGAAGGGGAAAAGCAAGACAGGAGAAAGAACATGGTCATCCCATATGTAGCAGGGGTCTCCGAGAAATTAAGAAGAATTTTCAAAAAACATCGTATCCCTGTCTGCTTTAAACCGAACAACACACTGAGGCAGCAATTGGTACATCCGAAAGACCCAATACCAAAACACAAGAAAAGCGACATCATATATGCAGTGCAGTGCAGTGAAGAATGCTCTGATTTGTATGTGGGGGAGACCAAACAGCAACTGCATCAACGTATGGCCCAGCACAGAAGAGCCAATTCCTCGGGTCAGGACTCAGCCGTGTATCTGCATCTTAAGGATAAAGGACATACCTTTGAAGATTGTAATGTTAACATACTGGCGAAGGAACGTGACTGGTTCAAGAGAGGTGTTAAGGAGGCCATTTATGTGAAAATAAAGAAACCAAGCCTAAATAGAGGTGGGGGGGTTCGACACCAACTGTCTGACATGTACAATGCTGTTTTAACACCTTACTCTGGGCGTTCCTATAACACCTCTTAGCCACTATCCTATCACACCCTTAACACCTGGCTGTGATATGCTAATTGGGATTTTCCAGGGTACATAAGTGCCACAGATTCTTGTACAAGTCATTCTGAATTGAGAAAGCCAGTCGGATGACTAGCGAAACGTCTTCAAGAACTACATTTCAAGTCCAGTTGATCTAATTGAATACAACAGATATACAGTTGAATAAAGACATACAGCCATTTATGTATATGGAATTCCAAAACTGCACCGCATATTACAAATGAGGCCTAACCAGTGCCTTGTAAAGAGGGAGAATAATATTTTTCTCTCTTGAATCTATTCCCCTCTTTATACAAGACAATATCTTGCTAGCTCTAGCCGTTGCTACCTGGCATTGTTTGCTATAGCTAAGTCTGTTATCTACCAGAACCCCAAAATCTTTTTCCATTACAGATGCACTTAACACAGAGTTATTTATGGTGTAGGTGGCACAGGGATTGTTAAATCCCAAATGCATCACCTTACATTTATCAACATTGAATCTCACCTGCCATTCTGCTGCCCATTTTGATAATCTATCTCAGTCTGCTTGCAGCACTTGCATATCATTTGAAGTTTCCAAAGCTCTGCATAGTTTAGTGTCATCAGCAAACACTGAGACCTTGCTCTCAATGCTCCCTAGTAAGTCATTTATAAACAGATTAAACAGAAGAGGCCCCAGTACAGAACCCTGAGGAACTCCGCTTAGAACTTTAGCCCACATAGATGTATCTCCCTTAACCACCACTCTCTGTTTGCGATCCAATAACCAGTTCTCTATCCATGAACAAATGTTTTCTTCAATGCCAACAGTCCTCAGTTTATACATTAGTCACCTATGTGGCACAGTATCAAAAGCTTTTGCAAAATCCAAATATACCACATCCACTGCTGTGCCTGAATCTAAATTCTTACTCGCTTCTTCATAAAAAACAATTACATTTGTCTGGCATGATCTATTTCTCATAAATCCATGCTGACTACCACTAATAAGATGATCTCTGGAGACAAAGCCAAGGATATGATCCCGTAACAAAGTTTCCAGCACCTTTCCTAACACTGATTTTAGGCTTACAGGTCTATAGTTACCAGGCTGTGAACGACCATATTTTTTAAATATTGGTATTACATTGTTTTTTTTCCAATCCAGCGGCACATCCCCAGACCAAAGTGAATCTGAAAAGATGAGAAACAGTCGTCTAGATAGAACTGAACTAAGCTCTTTTAAAATCTGAGGATGCAATCCATCTAGTCTAGAGCTAAAGATGAAAGATGTCAGAAAATACATATTGCTGGTCTTTTCTAATTCTATGGTAGATATTGTTCATTATTAACAGACTAATGGTAGGTACACAGTGTAGAAATCCAGCACATTATACCGTCAGATCTACTAATTGATTTGTCAATTGGCAGTCTAGTTATTAGGAAGACCTGACTGTCGATCCTACTAAATATTAAAATACAAAGGAATGGCTGAAAAAACATTTTAAACCTTTAAAATTTTTCAAGTTCGACTGGACATATCAGTAATTAAAAGCAATATTTTAGACTATTGACTGAAACATTGGGACAGCTGTCAACCAGCCTGAAATATCGACCCCTCTGTACCAGCCCTTACAATGTATAGAGCATACATTTCCCAAAAGCATTAATACTTTGCCTTTATGTTGGAACTTGCTTTGACTCTCCCCATGTAGTTAGGAAGCTTTTAATCAGGGTCAGTCCAATGACGACTGTGTTGAAGTAATCAGGATCACTCTGTGATCTTACCTTTTATACTGCTTAGTTCTATTTTGTGCAGTCAGTTCTGAAAAAGTGTTGTAGCGGTTGCCTAGAAACTGTGTGCCCTACAGACAATGGTACCAGGGAATCTCTAAAAGATGTTCAATTCTTATCCACTCCATAGGAGCTGGTGTGTTGTTACCAAAGCATCCTGGTCCCTATTACAACATAATATATACAAAGGTCTATCTATCGAGATCCACATAGTGATATTAAGGCATTGACCCACATGCAGATATACCAAAGCAATGGCAAGTCATATTACAATTTAATGCTTCTTAATGTTTGTTCGTGTACATCTGACAATGCACCTATGGAACCTGTTGCATTGCAGCAAGTAAATCCACCTGCTCATATAAGACTTTATTCAAGCACAGAGAAGAGAGCTTTGAGACTGAATCCCAGACTAAAAATGATTGCACACTCCCCCCCCCAAAGAGTGGCTATATTTAATAAATGGAACATGAAGGGTGAGCTCCTTACCCTGAAGAAATACTATCTATCTGTAATTAGCAGCTCCATCTTGTCAAAATATTTAAAAAACCTGACAGAATACTGTTAGCTTTACTGTAGTGCGAGCTGGCATACATGGATGCACATTTACACAGTTCCATGAGCTGTTGCACAAAGATGACTGAATTAGACTGGCAAGCTGTGGGTGAAATACACATGAATTATCCCAATGTGTTTGCCCATCTGACAAAGGACTTAGTGAGGCAGTAAATGTTGGATGTGCAGAGAAGCTGAGGAAAAAGAAGACAGAACGTGAACGGGGTGAAATCTGCTGCAGATGAACGCATGACAGTGTTTTCAAAGTTAGAGATTTTTACCTCATTACACAACAAATATGACAGATGTGATCATTGAAATCATTTTAGTGTAAAAGCTATGAATGAATTAAATGTTAAGAACATGAACATATTTAAGGGCTTAACAGACAATAAGTTTATAAAGTTTAGCAAGTTATCCAATCACGTGTTTCCGACTGCCTCCTTGTCTTCTCTTCCAGGATGTCTCAATGCTACATCAAATTAAATCTTTCTAAAACTGAACTGATCCTTTTTCCACCTAAACCTGGTCCTGCCCCATCTTTCTCCATCTCTGTTAACAATACCCCCATTTTCCCCATCCAATCGGCATGCTGTCTAGGGGTACTTATTGACTCATATCTCTCCTTTTCTAACCACATTAACTATGTTGCGAAAACCTTTTCCTTCGCAATATAGCCAAAATCTGCAGGTTTCTTTTTGCAACCTACTACTTTCTGATCTTCCTGCTTTCCACCTCTCTCCCCTTCAGTCTATACTTAACTATGCCACATGTATTGTTTCGCTCTCTAATAAACCGGATCCCAAATCTCCTCTGTACCGGACAACAACCTGGCTTCCCGTTAAACAATGCATTGAATACAAAATCCTTCTCATAACATTTAAATCCCTTCGCTCTTCTGCACTTCCTTATATTTCCTCTCTAGTGTCCCCATATGTTCCTGCCCGTACCCTCCACTCATCGCAGGAACCTTTCTGTCTTGTGGCTCCCATCCTCTGGAATTCTATTCCCCTCTCTTTACATTAAGAAACCTCAATTAGCAGGTTTAAAGGTAGCCTTACATCCTACCTATCTGGTAACCAGCACAGTCTTTGATTGGTTTATTTGCACTGCATACGTCTCACTCCAGCACTCCATTGTATCTGTATGTTACCCACCTAACTAGATTGTAAACTCTACGGGGCAGGGACCTCCTTTCCTCTTGTGGCTAAGCTCTAACACTTCTATTGATATATTTATGTACTGAACTACCTATGTATTTGTAGCCCTTGTATGACTTTATAGTATTTTGTTACTAGTGGCGCTTTATAAATAAACTATACATACATTCATACATATAAACAGGGAAATGCTCTTGTACTAATGTAGATTAATTCAGGCTGGATTCCAAATCAATGACACAGACAGGCCTTTGTAATTAAAGTGCTTATCATTAAAAATAGTCCCAACCAATTAGATGTTTTATACCATTTTAAATCTAACATGGTTGGGGCAAAATTAGCACCATTTTTAACAATAAGAATGTTTACTACATAAGCCTGAAAGTTTCTTACAACCTGTCAGAAACCCATTTTTTTGCCTCCTATAAATGCCAACCAATGCTCTTCATCATCAACAGATCCTGCCAACTGTATCCCTGCATGTCACAACTGTACTTTATAGACTATGGGTAGGGTCTAGTTCTGACCTGGTCTGGGCTAATTAGAGAAACTGACCTGAAAAAAGCATTGCCTGAACACTGACATATGTGTTACTTTAAAACCAACTACATTTAATGGCAATGTTTGGGCATTACTGTACAGTATACAAGCACTTTACTTTCTTAAAGAAGAATGAAAATGTATTGATTGCACGCTGATTGCACTGTATCTACTATTTCAGTATTCCTTAACATCTGGTCTTTTTCCAATTGATGGATTTTTTTATTTGGTGATGTTATTTAAAAAGGGCCCCCAATCCCAGCCAGGTACGTATAGGCCTATTAGTTTGATATCTGCAGAACATCTTAGAAGGAGTTTTATGGGATAAGACATTAGAGTAAATTTAAGATCTATTTATAAAGGAGGTATTGCCTTTATCAAATGTTACCGTGATCCTAAAGGTACGATCTCCTCATAGATTTACAATCGTGATTGTAATTGTACTTTTGCTCTTGAACATATATTTGAACATACGGTGATGTTTCTGTGGTACGCGCTTTAACGATAAAGTGGGTACCCACCATTACAAATATGTAAGAGCAGGGATATTAACATTCCAGCCTTTCTGTTGCAGAGGGCAGCAAAGGAATGCTAGGAGTTGAACCTTACAAACATCTGGAAGCCAAGGGTCGGAGATCTTTGTGTTTTTTTCATACAATGGTGAAGCCTTGAGGAAGAGCAAATTTAGCTTAAGCAATATAAATGGTTAGGATTTCCGAATCTGTAAACACAAATGTGCCTGAATATCTCCTTGGACATTTAGAATATCATGACATACCACCTAGCCATGATATTCTCCGGGTTCTCCGGGAAAGACCCAGTTCAAAGAGTCAGCCCCAGAGTCACGGTAATCCTTGTAAAGTCCTGCAATGGGCCGGACGAGGGGTGTAGGTCCGGCCCATTTCAGGACCTACCCCTGTATATTTGGGGTGTAGGTGTTCCATTTTGGGGCGTTCCAGGGCGTATCCAATTATGTTATTGTTAGGCTCCACCACCGCCCCAGTCCGTCTTCTAAAATTTGGGAGGTATGCGGCATGGTTACAGCTAGTTAAATGTATTTCTAGGTGGGCATACATTGTTGGTTACGTATTTGTATAGAACTGTGTATGTGGCATAGTCTGTGGGTAAAGGTGGATCTTTTTCTATTGGATTGTTAATTTGGGTTTTGCATAAAAATGTCAATTGATTTTCTCCAACCTTAAACTATGTAACATTGTAATTAATAGGAGGCTTCAGGCCAAGTCCTTTCATATAAGTCATGGAACACCAAGGGGAATTTTAATATCTTTGTATCTAAAATATAGAGATAATACACAGGCTGTAAAGAATCATGTGACATTAATGTCATAACTAAGCACCAGTTTGTACCAATCACCTAGACCCATTTATAAGGATATAATTTACAGGATATCTGTGGCTCTTGTGGGGTACAAGGACATAATTGACTGTGTCTTTCTATAAATAATGTAAACACTTATACTTATACATTGTATAGAATGACAATCCACTATGAGAAAGGGATGAACTTGCATAACACCACTGATAGCGCTGAATTTTCTGCCAAGACAAAGGACATATTGAAGCATGAAATGTTGCTGCTGGTCATTGCTATACATTTCATTGCCTCCCAGTCTATGTTGATTTGACATAATCTGAACTTTGCTTTCTGTGCACTTGCCCTGTCATTCTAATTTTCAGTTTGCATTTCAAGTAATGTGACAATAAGGAAAGGGATTCTTTTTTCTCCGTGTTTATTCAAATAGCTGAAAATGGATACTGTCAAAGGGGCGAGACTTTACTGACAGCTAGTCGGCCAAATGAGTGTAAATCCTCCCAAGGAGTTTCAGATTAATTTTGTGGTGGTTGCGCTACTTCCAAAAAGTTTTAAATAGGCAGCGTTATGTTTTCCACTACCATGGAGCACACAATTTAACACTTTTAAGACAAAGCCTTACCATAATCCTGTGTTAAAGGGTATGTCCACCCATAAAACCATTTTTTAATATATGTCATTCCCCCTGTCCCCCCAGCCCCAACCGCTCTATTCATATTCTTAGAAAGTGCCCCAAACTTTACTTACCTTCCCTCTTTCCTCCACCGCGCTGCCGGCCCTCTGCTTGCGAGAAAATGCAAGCAGAGGGGCGGGACTGGCAGTCGCATCTGTGATTGGCTGAGCGGCAGCCAATCACGGACGCAGCTGCCAGGAGTTCATTGCGGCGGGGGAAAGAAGGAAGGTAAGTAAAGTGTGGGGCACTTTCTAAGAATAAAAATAGAGCGGTTGGGGCTGGGGAGAAAGGGGGAATGTTATGTCTAAAAGATTTTACACTAGGGGGAGGGAATCCTGAGAGGGAGGGAGAGGGAGGGGGGAGGGGGAGAAGGGCTGCAGTACACATGACAAACTTCTCCCGGATGCCATGTGAGGTAATAATTAAACTACACTACACAATGGGGCCAGTAGTGGGGGGGATTATAGTTTTGGGGGTGGACATGCCCTTTAACAGTGTTAATGCAAAACAAACATTCCTGTACAAGTATCATTAACAATGCCCCACTTATGGTTTGAGAATTAAAGGGCATGAGTCTAACTACCCCTTCTGTTAAAATTTAGCATATGTTGTAGCCCCCCCCCAAAACACAGTCACACCCAATGAATGTTGACAATTACCAAATAAGCCTCTACTGCTGCTGCTTGTGAACGTAAAGGGCATGAAGTAAAGAAGTCATGGACCAAGCAGCGGTGGATTTGTATGTTTGATTTCTCAGCCTTAGTGTTTCATTTACTATAACATGTTACATTTTAGCAGTAGGGGTGGGCATGCCCTTTAAAGCACTGATTGCCTGAATAAGTTTGATTAGGTGCTATTTATTAATTATTTTAATGATGCTCTGAACAATAATCATCAGAACCAGCACAACCAGAAGAAAACCGCAAAATGTATCGTTGTGGCGATGTGCATTGACAGCTTCACCTTATTCGTTGTGTTTAGTCTGGTATCGATACGAAACAAAAAATTGCTCCCCAGTGTCGGCCATTACCAGACCAGGGCTGCAAGCAAGTTCTTATCGTTTAAAATGGTGCTAATTTTGCCCTAACCAATCAAATGATAGCTTTCAATTGTTACATAAGTTCTGATTGGTTGGGGCAAAATTAGCACCATTTTAAACGATAAGAACTTTTATTGAATCTAATATACATGTATATGTTGAATTTAGAGGCATATTTTTAAAGCAGAGAAGGTGAAATTTTAGAGCTATTTTTGACATTTTTTATTTAAGGCTATTTATAAATAGGTGGAATTTCGCCTTTTTGACACTTTTTCTGCCCATATTATGTTCGGATAAATGGATGAAACTGCGTATAGTGTGAACGTGTTACTGTCCTATTACCAGTATTGGCATGAACCTAATTTAATATAAAAATTAACTGCTTTAGTAAAGCCGTTGCCCACAGTACTAACCAGTACTAGATTATACACACTGTGTATTTAAAGACAGAAAGGAACCAATCCTTGACCAATCCTTGATGACTTGTAATATCTTAATATTTTTTAAATAAAGGTGAACATTCTGACATCAAGGGGTAAGGAAAATATAATGAAGGTACAGTATACCTTAACATGGGAGTGGCTTAAATGTTGGTAGTGCGCTGCTCTCTCCGCTGCCCATGATGCCATACAATGCTGGACAGGGGGGTCAAGGGAGGAAGATGACTACTGGTGATGTTATTGGATCGAGTCCAGATATTGCTTCCAGAAGGATTTATTGTAGCCCCCAGCCCACCTGACATCTCCATATATTTTTATGACATATAAATATGTCGTAAAAATGAGGGTCTAGCGCACAATCTGTCAACTGCATTTGAGATGTGGAATGGATTTAAAATATATAGAACACAGGAGGTCCAGGGAAAGGCTCATAGATAGGGATGTCCAGCTTGAAGCCCATGGGTGCCATCCAACCACCAATCTAATCAAATCATCATTCAGGAAATTTATGTCATATTGCATCAGACTAATCGCTAACATAGGAGTTACCTGCAGTAAGGGAGACACTGACAAAGCTGTACGCACCATTAGGTGGGTTCAATCAAATCTGCAAACCTGACACACAAAATCAGAAATGATCATGTGGAATGACTGCTCATAGTCTAATGAGTTGGATCTAAATTTGGTCTAAATTGCGAATGAGAATGAGCAGTAAAATAGGAAACACTTTGGTAAATATCACACACGAACATGGGAAATTTTGTCAGGTGATGGATGGATGGATGGATAGATTGTAAGCATGCATTACATACTTGCATTAATAATATTAGAAGGGGGAATAGGGAGGTCTGTCTGGACGTGTATACCCCAATCATGGCAGATTACCATCATCTAAATGTTACCTGAAAATATCCATTAAATGTATGTATGACCACTTGTTATGTATTTCATGGGTTTAGCTATTCTGGGAGGTTCAGTTCAGGTTACTGAGCTGTATCTGAAAGTGCTATAAAAGCCCAATGTGCCTTTGGCTGTGGCCGACCACGGTGGGAAAGCAAGGAGCAGTATATTCTGTACCGACAATTACACATCGATCAATAGGGCTACAACAACCAGACACAGCTATTTTATTATTTTAGCCCCCAAATATAAACATCTCTGTTTCCACAACCAGCAGCCATTTTGTTGTAGGTAAAGCTGAGTAAGGAGAGCACTATGGTGTGTGAATTCCAATAGTCATCCTCCCAGCCAACTTGCCAGTCAGTCCACTAGCCAATATTGCTTCCGTATGTAATTGTATTGATACACAGGGAAGCTACACCCCTGAGGCAAGGTGAAAATCCAAGTGAATATGCCAAATCAAGAAGACAATCTGCTCCAGGAGTCGTCCCCCTTAGCAGTGCTCCAGTTTATATATACAGTATAGGTATATACATATACATAGTAATTATAAATAATGTGTTGCCCATTTGTACATGTTCGCTGTGTCATTTACCAGCTTTCTATGCAACTTTTAGACTTTTATTTTGGCTATTAGCCTTTGAGATAAATCATGTTAATTGGGTAATTTATCCTCCTATTGACTTCTATACATTTTACAAAGTGTTTTTTTGTCCATCACTACATTTAATTTAAAACAAAACAAATTTAGCAGATGCTATAATGTACACTGTGAGAGCGGTGAATACGACACGTTAACATTAAGACCAGTGATAGTAACATATGGTACCGGTGTCTCTCTGACAGTGAGACTAGAGTAAGTTGGTACAGTAAGAATAGGGTTAAGCTGGGTACACACGATGAGATATTTCAGTCCGATCGACCGATAGTTCAGTGTATCGGTCGATCGGACTGAAATGATCGCATCCGAATGTGCCCATGTCCGATCAACCGTTGGTCCGAATCGGACGAAAGGACGATCGGACATGGTGGAAAACCTTGTCCGATCGTGCGGTCCTCTATGGACCGCACGATCGGTCGCGGTAACTATAGGACGCGGCTGCTTTTGCCGCGACCGACAGTCCTTCCTCCTGGCCGACCGGTTGAAAGTATCGAACAGTCGGTCAGGAGGAAAAATCGCTAGGTGAGTACCTAGCTTTACAATTTTTGTTTACATGTTCACCCCAATATCAAATTTCATATTTAGGCACAACAACCCCCAAAATATAGAGACAGTTAGGCTGGGTGCACATGAGCAGATTTTTCAGCCCAACCGACCAATATTTCTGATGTTGGTCACCCATATGCCAACGTCTGAGGAACGGGTGATCAGATTTGTCAGTAAATCACTGTCGATTGTACAGCCTCAGTTGTGGTGATTTTTGCCACGACCGGCATCTACCATACCTGCTCATAAGATTCAGCGGGACTGAAAATTGCTCCCTGTGCTATCGCTATAGCGATGTCATAGAGGAATAGCACCACTGGTGTTACAAATATCCCGCAAAGCGTTTGCTAGTAGTACAGTGCCCCTTTAATGTCACACTAACATTTAATACTGCATGACTTCCTTGGAGCTCGAACAAACAATTGTCCAACCCCTGCCTTTCTCTGGCATTTCCAGATGGTATATATTAACTTAAATTAAATCCATGGCCAACCCAATTACTTTTACATAAAAACTTGTTTAGATAAAGTCTTGTTTAGGGCACGGCCACACTGCAACGCAAACACACACGGAATCGAATGCGATTTCATGTGCGATTTCGTTGCGTTTGCGCATGCGTTTTTTCATTAAGTATTGAAAAACACATGCGATTGCGATTTAAAATGCGGAACGCAAATCACATTCGCAACGCACCTGAAAACGTGTGTTTTCGGTGCGTTGCCGCGTTTTCAATGATATGAAAAAAACGCAAGCGCAAACGCAAAAAACCCCGCAATAGTGTGGCCTAGCTCTTACTATATAATTTACTCTTAAATGCAGAAAATACAAATATAGTAACATATTATTGTTAGTTAAATAAAGACGTAGGTCCACCTAAACCAACCATTATATATTTGAATGTTAGGCTAGGTATACATCAGTCCATTATTTGTCCCGACCGATCACACACTGCGAGCGAGTGCTCGGCTGGGACAAATGACTGTCAGTCACGGCAATAGTGGCCACACCTGAGATTTCGCTAGGACCTCGGTCACGTCCGGCCACCCCACACCAGCAGATATTTCTGGCCGACGGACCGTGGATTGGTCAGTCAGCTGGAAATATCTGCTGGTGTGTCCCCAGCCTTAGAAACTTATCTAGCCCACTCTTGAAGCAATTCAATGAACTTGCCATTACCACATCTGCTGGAAGTCAATTTCACCACAGTTTCACCGTTCTCACAATGAAGAAACCTTTCCTAACCTAAAGATGAAACTTATTATCCTCTGCTTTTAAAGGGGAAATTTTCGTTGCAAATACATATGCTTATACTGACTTCCTTGCAGGACCCCTAATAGAGACAGTTATGGTATTGCCCTTGACCCAGTGCCTGGGCTGATTTAGTTGCTCAGTAGAGATCTGAGCATTTTGACCCATCCAACAGCCAATCAGTAGAAATTACTATTAGGAACATTCCACATTATGGTGCATTCTCCGAAGAACTAGGACCATTACAGAACCTTATGGCAGCTTATGAATGTCAACAGCAGGGAACTTTGTAAAGTACCCACCTACCTATCTACCTACCTATCTATATATCTATCTACTTATCTATCTCCATATCTATCTATCTATCTATCTACTATATACCTATCTATCTATCTACCTATCTATCTACCTACCGATCTATCTATCTATCTATCTATCTATCTATCTGTCTGTCTGTCTGTCTGTCTGTCTACCTATCTATCTACTTATCTATCTACTATCTATCTCTCTGCTATCTATCTATCTCTCTATCTATCTATCAAATCAAAAAGAGCTTTATTTGGCAGGATCAATTTACATTCACAGTAAGGGTAATGGGTATCAATGGATAAGTAATATATGGACAGTAATATAAGGGGTATATTGGGGTTCAGTCCTAGGATATAACGATTGGGGAAGGATAAAGGGATGACTGGGCAAGTAGTCCTTGGACATTGAGTTCATTTATGCTCCTCTTAGTCTGTGACATGCCGTTACATAGTGTGCCCAATATTTACTGTGGCTTTCTCTCCCAGTTTTCTCTCTCCATCTAAGCAGTTGAAGTCTGGGATAAAGTCCGACAGCATCTTGAAATGGGGGTCCCGTATTGCTTTGTATTTGGGGCAGTGTGGGTCTCATCTTCTAAGGTTCCCTGGTCACAGTGCTGGCACAGTCTGTTCTCTCTTGGTTTATATGTTTCGATTTCTAGGCTGTGGGCAGGACTTGTCTCTCTTTAGGGTTTTTGATATTCTCCAGGTAGGGGCCAGTTTGTAGTCTGTTGGCTGCTGTGATTTGAGGTTTGACAGGCTCTGTGGATGTGGGTTTGATGTTAGTAGGGAGCTGATGAGTTGTTTCAGTGCTCATGGCTTTTCTTGATCTTTGTTGTGTATTGAGGCTTTGTGATGGTAAGAGTTGGGGGTTACTGTTCTGTAGGTGAGCCCAGAATGATAGGGCCCTTTATTGTATCTCAAACAGTAATGGGAATCAGCCAAGCTCAGCCCGACAAGCTCTGTTTGATGTACTGCAATGGACCTGGAGGAGGTGCTTACAGAATTCCAAATGGAGTATTTCTGGGGGGTCAGATTCCCATTTCGATTGGTCTAAATAGGTGACAGGGCCCCTTACTTCACTGCCATAGAGTAGGATTGGGGAAATGACACTGTCAAAGATTTTAAGCCAGACTTTTACTGGTGGTTTGAGGTGATACTGTTGTTTTCTTATAACATAGAAGGTTCGGCTGGCTTTTGCTTTCAAAGTCTCTATAGCTGCCCTAAAGCTCCCAGAATGGTTGATCTATCTACCTGTCTGTCTGTCTATCTATCTATCTTTCTATATGTCTGTCTCTCTCTATCTGTCTGTCTGTCTATCTATCTATCTTTCTGTCTATCTATCTAGCTGTCTGTATGTCTATCAGTCTATCAAGTTAGCTGTCTGCCTGTCTGTCTGTCTATCTATCTATCTATCTATCTATCTATCTATCTATCTATCTACTATCTAATCCCTACCATGGGATATTATACTGATATATTTTACACACTAAGAAGCCTTTTACTGACTAGACCTATAATTAATTCTATAGCAGTAACAACCAGTGTGTAATACCCAACCTGTGGGACAGCTATTCCTATTTGCCTATAGGCACACACAATGTACAGTGTACGTTTTCACTCTCCGCCGCAAGGTGGCGCTGATAATTTCCTTAAATCCACATAAAAATACTTAAAAAAAGGGGGGGAAAGCAGCAGCTAATGTGATCCCTCCCCAGGAAGTGGAAGGGCTGAGCTGTTCCTGCAGCTGAATGAGGCAGATTTCATTCACTTCAACTGGGTTCTATCTGGTCTGCGTGTCCGGCATCCACATCGCCTCTAGTCGGTCTGGGATAAGGAAGGTAATAATGAGGGTCTGTCACTGTGTGGCTGGTTGCAGGCGGGGATGGTTTGTGTTGGACCCGGTAGGGACAGGTCCCACTGACTGAACCTGACACTATTGTTTGTTCTTTCAGTAAAGCGGATCACACACACACACATTACGATCTGATTGTTAAATCTTCATACGATCTCCTGACAATGGGGAAGTCGCACTGTCTCCAGTTTTCTCTAATCAGAATTAAGGCTGCCACCACATCCAGGTGCTGCCATACTGCTTGGCTGGATTCACTTGGAAATGCCCAGAAAACCAATAGGAAGGGGTAATATGGCATGTTGATCTGTATGGCAACACTGTTTGGTAAAAGCTAAATGAGTGTTAGTTTGTCCACCATATAATCGACATCAGGTCCTGTTTGCCCTCCATTATCCTGGTGGTCACCTAGTCAAAGCTACGCAGACCTGGAAACAGCCAATTGTCCACTGTACAGGTGAGAATCTAATGAACCCATTGGACAGACCATAGTTACTGATCCAATATAAAGGGGAAGTCCTGGTCAGATTGGAAACTGATCCAATATAAAGGGGAAGAACTGGTCAGATTGGAAACTGATCCAATATAAAGGGGAAGTCCTGGTCAGATTGGAATCTGATCCAATATAAAGGGGAAGTCCTGGTCAGATTGGAATCGGATCCAATATAAAGGGGAAGTCCTGGTCAGATTGGAATCGGATCCAATATAAAGGGGAAGTCCTGGTCAGATTGGAATCGGATCCAATATAAAGGGGAAGTCCTGGTCAGTTGAACGGATCCAATATAAAGGGGAAGTCCTGGTCAGATTGGAATCGGATCCAATATAAAGGGGAAGTCCTGGTCAGATTGGAATCGGATCCAATATAAAGGGGAAGTCCTGGTCAGATTGGAATCGGATCCAATATAAAGGGGAGTCCTGGTCAGATTGGAATCGGATCCAATATAAAGGGAAGTCCTGGTCAGATTGGAATCGGATCCAATATAAGGGGAAGTCCTGGTCAGATTGGAATCGGATCCAATATAAAGGGGAAGTCCTGGTCAGATTGGAATCGGATCCAATATAAAGGGGAAGTCCTGGTCAGATGGTTGATGTAGCTGCAGCCAACACTGCTCAGGGATTGTTCTCAGTGTTTTTGTTACATTTCCTTCTTCCTTTGTCAGGTCATTTTTATAAGTTCTTTTGTATTTTGGACTCTCATAATGGGATCTAACCTGTCACTCACCTTCTGTTTTTTGTTTTATTTTTCCAACTTCTTTGCCAAATGCTTTAGGAGAATGCTGGGAGATGTAATTTATATGGTTGCCATGTACTGGTTTCCTACATGTTTAACTGCTATTTAAAAATGATCTATGGCAGGGATATCCAGCCTGAGGCGACGTTTGGAGACTGCAGTCCCAGTCCCTGATCTATGATTATGATTTGACAAGCGGCTATTGCAGATTAATATCCACTGTACATTTACTATTGGGATGTCACTTGTATTGTTATAGACAGGAAAGGATACACAACTTCCATACATTAAGAAACTCACCTCCCAACATTCCCACAATGTTTGATGACCATATGAGCTGATGATTTTGTGAATGGGCCAGTACAGGGAACTTTAAAGGAATGATAGGAGGAAAAAAAGGTTTTTTATACTGGCCTGGTCATTTTGCAATCCGTATTACCATTCATTGTCCAGACAGGATTTTTGCGGGGTTGTCTGCAGGTGACACAGCTCTGCTCCATGTTACGATCTATTCGCCATTCATGTCGAATCAATGGAACACTGAGGTGGTGTATGGCTAGCTTTTGACTGCATGTACAGTAAAACAAATATCATTGTCACACAATAGATTTTAGATTTTTGATTAGTTTGAAAATCCAGTATGCACTATATGGTTATACCGTGTGCTCTGTAGGTTTATACCGTGTGCCCTGTATGTTCTGTCTACCTGCAATTTTAATGCAAAAAAAAAAAGAACTTCCCTATAAAGTTTTAAAAACCTGCCATTCACTTCTTTTCTGTGCTGTCTCCTATCACTTCCTGCTCAGGAATTACAAAATGGTCAGAACTACAGTTTTATTAATGGTCATTATTTCGTTGGAAAGGATTAACAATGCCAATGGTCAAGTTATGTTGCACCAGGAGGTTTGAATTACAAGAAGCTGAGTAATTGCAGGTTCTTAAACCCTCGTCGGGTATTTTACCTTGAAACAATGTCATTAGACTTGCAGGAAGAGGTTGACCTCTAACAGGTTGTATGCTTGCCTTCCTTTATATTGAGATACTTGGGTAAGCAATGCTTTGCAGTAATGCTGTTTAAATTAACATGACTAACATGACTACTTTCACATGAACTGCACACGGCTGTTTTCTTACATTTCCTGAGCAGTTCCAGATGTTTTGCTGACAGTGAAACGCCACATGTAGCTTTCTGCTAACGGCAGACACCCAAAGACCTCTCGGTAACTGCTAAGAAACCGACTGTATGCCATCCATTTGACAGTATCCAAAAAATAGTCACTATTGCTCTGGGTAAATCTCCTGAACGTGATTTAATATCGCATTTGTGACTGGGTAAACCCTGAAAAGGGATTTGAGCTGGCGTTAAAATCCAGCACTAAAAGTAGCACAAAGTTGATATTGAGTCACGCTAAACGAGAGTGAAGCTGTTAGCGGCTCTCGATAAATGAGGCTGAATGTTTTCTAATGAATAATTGGAAGGGTTTAGTTGTGCATTCACAATAGCTCAACAATTTATTTGCATATACAGTATTGTGGTAAGGAGCTGTTCTGTTGCTCAAGGCTCTTTCTCGCATTGCGGAGAAGCAACCGTGGTTTAAAGGTTCATTCTCTTTTTATTCTGAAAAATGTTTTAAATTGGTATACAACAAAACTTTTTGCAGTGCCATCGAAATGGTCCCATTATGATGCATTATTGGAACGCAGCACACATAGAAAATAACACATGGCAGTGCATTGCAAAGATCCATCATGTATTGCTGTGCGTACTAGTGGGACCTAGCCCATGCTACGTTAGTCTTATTCAGCTGCAGCTGATCTACACGACTAGGTAGTACCCCAAGTACAGATGTTTTGTTTGTTTGCAGTCAGCTCACAGTTTGCTGTAGTTTGCAGATGTGCCAATTATTACACCCAAGGAGCTAAGCGTGTGCCTAGCTGGCAAGTCATCTATCCAGTGTTGGATATGTGTCGTATTAAGTGAATATTTGGGGGTAACTGCAATGGGTGACTTTATTATATGAGGGATTGTTGTGTTGACAATTTTTTGGTCCCGTATTTACTGCTTATTAGTTAATTGCATTTACATTTTTCTTCCAGACATACTGATATTTACATAATAATTGAGGTTCAGACATTTTATTAGGGAATATGGTTTATTACATAATAATGTTCCTGCTGTTGCACATTTAGTTAGGTGCACAGTTGCTGTCTGTGTTTACCTGTAGTTTGTGAATGTGTAAAGATAAGTGCTTGCTGCTGTACATAACTTTCCTGACTTTGTACAATTGGATATTGTAATTATGTAGAAAGGAAACTGATATCTTATTTTAATCATCAGATTTTTGTTCTAATTAACAGGATATTAAAGGGCATGTCCACCCCCCAACCTAAAATTTAACCCACTACTGGCCCCACTGTATAATTTAAAAAAATCCTTAGCTTACATCCCTGCTCCTTATGGTTCTCCTGTAGTGCATCTTTAAAGTCCTGGAAACTGAAGGGTAGGAGCTGTCTTCCTGTCCTAAAAGTCTCTGCCTCCTTCTTGCCTCCGGTAGGGATGGTGACATGCGCAGGGGAGCACTTTCCCCCCTACCTCCCTCCTGATCCCTCCCTGGCTGGAATTTGTGTAGCGTGAAATCTTTTAGGTATCTTGCAAGCCATGCCCTCCCACCCCGAACCCCTATATTTGCACTTTAAAAATTGATTCCAAATGCTACTTACAGATCCTCACTCCTGCAGCATTCTGTATTGATGGCAGCTGTGGCTGCCTCTCAGCCAATCACAGCCGCAGCTGCTGGTCCGGCCTCCTGCTTGTAGTTCCGGCAGGCAAGAGAGCTGGACCAGAACGACGCTGGAATGAAGTGCTGTAACTAATGTGTAGAATCGATTTTTAAAGTGCAAATATAGTGGTTGGGGTGGGAGGGCATGGCCTGCAATATATCAAAAGGGTGGTGATGCCCTTTAAGGGACAGTTAAAATGACAATTCTCTGAGATAGTATGAGTACTTTTATCTGCTATTCTTTCTTACCTTTATTTTACAACTTCCCTACCTCCTAATTTTACTTTAAAGTTAAGCATAGAAGTTGCTAAAAAATAAAAAAAAATAACCCACACTCTATATCTGCATTGCACTTTTGGACTAGAGCCAATCCATATAATAATATCCATACATGTCACATTGGCTATAAAGTTAATTTACCTTTAGTGTTAGTGGGAGCTGTCAGTAATTTCTAAAATTGTCGATAACATTGAGTAAAAGAAATCCTGGACTGCATTGTGTCTTAAAATGATCTTTTGGGGACCATCATGTTGTCCCCAATGAGCAATAATCAATCCTTGCCCCAGGTAGTTTTCATTTTAAAGTAAAACATTTTACAGTATAGTTTTGTTTTGCAAAGTTGCATCTGAAGGAACCACATGACTTCTGAAACAATGTCCGTAACAAACGGCCATGTTTGTCCAGAACCAGACACAGAAAACAATCTCAAACACCCAAAGCTTGTCCAAAATTGGTCCATGCAAATGTGCTAGAAAATATACAGTAGAATGGTTTAAAATCCTCAAGGTGCTTGCTATGGTTCAGTCAGTCTAGACATCAACCTAACGCAGAAATGAGATACTAAGGGGAAGAGAGAGACTGATACAGATTGTATTTTTTTTTTTTTTGCTGTTATGTCCTGATTAGTAAAAACATATAACAGGGTATAATTGTAATCATGACTATATATGGACAATGTCTAATTGCTTGATTTGAGTGAGCATGTTTCAAAGTCTCATTAAAGGGGAACTGTGGTCTCCAAACAAGTTGAATTTAAATGAAAGGCCAGTTTCCTACCTTTAAAACGAGCCATCAACCACCTATCTACGTGCTCCACAGCCCAAGATATAAAGAAATGACTGACCAGAAAGTTAATGGGTGGGAGGCTGACGTGACATTCCTAAGGCTTCTCCTGCACAGTGCCGTCGGCGAGCACATCCTCAGACTCCCTCAGTGTGTGACGGAGACAGGAAGTCCCTCCTCCTCTCTGCTGTGTGAAGAACCTGCAGCTGCAGAGAAGGTAAGGGAATCTACAGCCCTTCTCTCTCACTATGTGAAAACAGCCTTTTCAGGCAGAGTTCTCACTCTGCCTGAAAAGGCTGTTTCCACAGAGTTTTCGGGGGGAAGGGGGGGGTAGAGGGAGTGGCCCACAGCACTTGTGAGCGGGCAGGGCCATGGCACCCGCGAGTGGCTGGGGCCATGGCTGTAAGGGAATGGGGGGCCTGCAACTGGAGGGACCATGGGGTCAATGAGTGGGAGGGACAAGGGGGGCTGCAAAGGGGAGGAGACACAGGGAAGATTGACTGACAGGTTTCAGAGCAGGAAGCAGGAAGTGCAGGGGACCTGGTAATGTTGCTGCCATATCACTCACAAAAATGTAAATATATTCAAAACTATGCAAAATAAACAATGAAAATAAATTGCAAAAATTCTCAGGAGAGCAATTCCTATCAATTTACCTAAATTCATTTTTGGACCACAGTTCCCCTTTAAAAAATAACTAAAATGGACATCTTTATCATTTATTTTGTAGTTTCACAAACTGTTAAGCTAATTCTCAATTTGAAAATAATTCAGTCTGGAGCCATACTACAGAATACTAAGAAAAATAGTTCCACGTTTTAGTAACTGTTATTTACCATCCCCAAAGTGCATTTCCATTTTACAATATAACAATAAGTATGGCTTTTATTTTGCAAGGGAACAGGGATTACAAGAAATATTTAAAGATTTTTTATGAATTGGAACATGTTTACTGAAATCTAGAGTTGCTTTTGTAACACTTAAGGTTCCTTTATTGACAAAATGGCTCGAAAACATATTTTTTTCTTTTAATCTCTTAATCCCTTGATTTTGATGGGATCTGGCAGTTAATTGATAAATATTTGCTCTTTATTGGGTAAATGTTTTTTTTTTATTGGCTTTTTAAATGTGATTTAGCAGTTGGAAAAAAGGTGCCAGACTTGCACTCGTGCTGTGCCACAAACCATGATTATAACCCTGAAGATAATTAGCTACACCCCCCTGGATTGGGTATGGAAACAAAATGTGCTTTTCACTTATAGATAGAGCTTGGAGTTTACGTTTTTAAAAAGAGAATTATGGTCTATTTTGCATGTTGGCTGCCTTTTAGTCTAGAATTTTCTGTTTATAATGATGTGCCACTTATCCCCCTCTTCTCTTGGTACAGGGAGATAAAAGTTGCTAATTGGCTTCTCGCTCTCTGTAGGTAGGTGCACAGAGCATGTCTGTTCCACTGGTAGAGAGACAGAGGAAAGAAGTTAAGATTTCACTTTAACTTTAAATTTGGTTAAAAACTACTTACACCAAGTAATACTCTAATAATCAGGTACATTCTGGATTACACATGAGTTTTATACCATCATTCTCCTAAGGCTGTTTCTGTTCTGCAGTACAGAGAATCATCTCATTGCTCCAATGTATCTTAGCTGTATTCAAAGCAATAATTCAGTAGAATGGGATTATTTCACGTTAGTACGGTGAACCATGTATGAAGAATGGAAAAGTGTTCTGCACAGTACTGGACTATAGAGCTATAATAGATGTTAAATTGCAAATTACTGGATTCCAAATGTAGGGTCAGGCGTTATTTCCTCTTTCCTCTGACTTTAATTGATCCTCTGTGGACACCTCAAGGCTTATAGGATTGGGCTTCTGCTTATGAAACTGGCAGTAGCCTTTCTCTGTGGAATAGTCTCCAATATGGATTTTTGAACACTGTGCCACCTTGCAGTTTCAAATTATGTGGGGTATACTAAGGGGAATATTTATAAAGCAGCTAAGATAACTTTTTAGCACTATTTTTCAATTTGCACCAGGTAGGGCACCAGGCAGCAAAAATAGATCCAGAGGGAGGGAAAGGGCTTCCCTGTGCATGTAACTGTCCTTACAGAGGTTAAGGAAGCAGCAGGGACTGGATGACTCAGACTCTTTGGGACTTTGGACAAGCACTGCAGGAGAACCATTTGGAGCAGAAATGTAAGGTAACAAAGTTTTAACACTACACAGTGGGGCCAGTAGTGGGTTCAATTTTAGTTTTGGGGGTGGACATGCCCTATAATGCATGTTTTATAGCGTTAAACATGGCAAAAATCAAAGTGATATTTATAAAGTGCAGAAAAGTGGCTTTTGGGAGAAAAATTATTATTAGCCGTGATGTGTTACCCTATTACCAAAACAGAGGTAATTAGTCTGGGTGAGATTTGCACTAGTTATTTATCTTTTGCTGAAAAAAATAGTGTGTTAAGGGCTTCTGGATGTATATCCCCGGTATAGTTTATCAGTATATCAGTAGTCCCCAGTTTTAAGGCTAGGCCGCACTAGCACATTTTTGACGCATTTTGCATTCCATTTGCGCTTTGCAATCTGCATTGACATTTTCTTAGTAATGTAAACCAAGAGAACTAATGCAATCACTTTTTTGGTTCATTTCTGTCAAAATCCTACTTAGGGCACAGCCACACTGCAATGCAAACGCAATTGCACACGGAATCGCATGCGATTTTTAGGTGCGTTGCCGTGATTCCAATGATTTGGAAAAAAAAGCGCAAGCGCAAAAAAATTGCAGCAGTATGGCCTAGCCCTTAATACAAGTCCATGGAAGTGCGTGAAAAAAGTGTATACAAGTGGGCACAAATCAATAGGCCATGCAATTTTCTTGCAGGCGGTTTTTCCGTATACGGTATGGAATTTTCCATTCTATAAATGTACATTTAGATTAAGGAATTTAATTGCATTTTTTTTTAAAAAGGCTGCAAATTCTTTTTTTAATTAGTACGGTATAGTTTTCTGTAATCCATTGATTGAATGATCACAGCCCAATTAGCAAGCTGTCTGAAACCTCCATCACTTTTCCATGTTTTCATGTGTTTTTGGTCTTGGACCAATTGTTGATATGTATAATCAGTGCCCTAGTTCTATTGTCAATGTTTGCTTACGTATACTTGTAGAGTCCTTGTCCCTTCTTTCATATCCTGCCAAACCCTGTTGCTTTACAATGTGCCTAAAGGCTTGGCGGCTATACAAACCAGTGTAAAAAAATCATGTCCTAGGCAACTAATGGAGGTGTGTATGGTCTGTGAACTGTGCAGGTAATATGGGAACAACAGAGGAAGGACTCTCATTTATTATTACTGAACACTTTATTATTGCATCTCTGTCCTAATTGAGTTTGGTAATGTTCTGTATTCAAGTATGTGAGCCCTCGTCCTGCGGAGCTTTCAGTATCCGTTTTAGGTGTAATTTTGAGGAGTTCTTTACCAGGTGAAAGTTATATTCCTGCAGTGGAACAGACACGCTCAGTGCACTTCACCTACGGAGAACGAGAAGCCAATTTGCAACTTTTATCTCCCCATACCAAGAGAAGAGGGGGAGAAATATAATCGTGGGGCTTGCTATAGTGAAAGATTGTGATGAATTTACAATTGTATCCATGGTTAGGAATCAATTGAAAAGACAAGTGATACCGTATATATTCGAGTATAAACCACATTTTTTTACCTTTAAAATCTTGAAACTCTCCCCTTATACTCGGGTCTTTGCTGATCTGGATGCTGCTGGATAAAATCCCATAGCCCTGGGAAAACAAAAGCTGTACCCTGTAACACAGAGAATCCTCTTGATTTCAGTGGGTTAGGCAATTGTTGTCCTGCTAACTCAGATCAGCCCAGACTGCAAGGCAAATTGGAAAAAAACGATCTTTAAGTGTTCAGGCTGCACAGAAAGGTATGTAGGGCACATCTATGTATGGGGCTTTCTATGGTGCTGTGCATGGGACTTTCTATGGGGCTGTGTAGGGGACTTTCTATGGGGCTGTGTAGGGGACTTTCTATGGGGCTGTGTAGGGGACGTTCTATGGGGCTGTGTAGGGGACGTTCTATGGCTGGGTAGGGACTTCTACTGGGCTGTGTAGGGGACGTTCTATGGGGCTGTGTAGGGGACGTTCTATGGGACTGTTTGTGGAACTATCTATGGGGCTGTGTATTGGATTTTCTATAGGACTGTCTGTGGAACTATCTGTGGGGCTACCTATGGGAGAAAGTCTACCCTCGGTTTATACATGAGCCAAGCACTTTTCCTAGTCTATCAGGTAAAAGTAAAGTACGTCTGTTTATATTCGGGACGGTTTATACTCTAGTATATACGGTACATCCATTATAAACAGAAGATTCTAGACTAAAAGGCAGCCAATATGCAATATAGACCATAGTTCTCTTTTAACTCCAGGCTCTATCTGTAAGTATAAAGCATTTTTTGTATCCATACAATCCAGGGGGTGTAGCTAATGATCTCCTATAATCAAGGTTTGTGGCACAGCACAACTGCAAGTCTGGCACCTTTTTCCCAATTGCTAAATCCCATTTAAAAAGCCAATAGAAAACATATTTACCCAATACAGAGCAAATATTTATAAATTAAATGTCAAATCCTATCAAATATATTAACAAAACCTTGCCTCTGGGGATTATTTTGGCCAAAATACCATGTGTACCAGTGCTAAGCTTTGAAGGGCACCTGGTATGTGACGAATGAATGAGTACCTTGTTGATCACTGTTGTAAGTAGTATACATGCATGAGCTGCCTGTCCGGTGAACTGCATTAGTAGCCAAACCTAATCGTGTTTGCTGGCACTGAGCTGAAGTAGCATATTGTGTATATGAGAGGAGGGCAGAGAGGGTGTCCAGGAGCTGTACAGACAGGTGGACATTCTATTCAATGGGAGCTCAAATACTTTTAAACAGAGAATATTTATTTCATTCTTCTTTTAATTTTTTTCCCCTTTTGTTTGGCAACAGGCCCAGTTAAAAGTAGGTCATATTAACCAATTTTCCATTTCATAAACCCAGCCTTTGTTATTTCAAGCAACTTGTTATCTGTTATTCCTTTAGGACTTGTGCTTTTGAGATAGAAGTGGTTAATTTCTGCCATCTGTGTGCAAATCTAGAAAACACACTGCAAAACGATTTTTTCATTCAAATAATTTTATAATGGATTGATGGTCTAGTTTGGTAATAGACCAAAATAGTTTAGATACTATTATCCTTTTATCTTCCATTAAAAGTATGTTTGTAACCGCAATAAATATATATTTTATATATTAATCAAATCAGTGGTGGACAATTTATTTTTGATTTTACACTACCTGTAGTTGTGAATTTAGCCTTAAGTTCAAAGCCCCACTTGGGCGCACCGTCATAGGATTGTGTCCGCTTTACATTGTCATGTTGACTTCAATGCGCTTCCATAGACTTGTATTAAGTGCGATTTTAACTAAATATTTCTGAATATTTGTGCAATATTCAGAAATTGGAGCACATGCGATTCGCAAAATAAATTGTCCTCTCACCAAAATAGTAATGTAACATAGTGCATGTAATGTGGCCAACCGCATTGACATACACTACCATGCGTTTCTCATGAGCTAACAGATTGCAAAATGTGTTGGTAAGTGCGTGAGAAACTCACAAGTGTGGTCTAGCCCTAAACACCTCTGACCTTTAAAGCACCAGTGAACCCCAATTAACTTTTTGCCAATGAATCTTTAATTGTTCGGGAGGTTGGAGCGGTTATTTCTGACTTCCATTTTGAAAGTTTTACTGACCGTTTCACTTTCTTTATTTAGAAAAAATAAAAAAAATAATTGAAAAATAATTGAATTTTATTCAATAAAAATTCTAATCTTTAAAAAGGTGCTAATTTTGCCCCAACCAATCGGATGTTATCTTTCAAATGTTAAATTATATCTGATTGGTTGGAGCAAAATTAGCCCCATTTTTAACGATAAGATCTTTTATTGAATCTTCCTGTTTTATTGGCTGTCTGCCCCCATTTACAATAAAATTGTGCTACAGTTAAGTGAATGGCCCTCTGTAGGCCCGGTACACATGGAATGATATTCCAGCCAGATCTACCAGACATTCAGTCGTTCGGATTGACTACCAGTTCATATATTGGCTCAATCAATTGCAGGGCCTAATTTAAACCACATGCTCAGGTAAAATTTTCACAGTGCCTGAACACTGAAAATTTATGCCGATATTCTGGCCCGATTACCGGTAACTGCTGTGAGTGAAGTTTGTACCAATAGATCTTGATGTTTTCCAATTAGACTTATTAATGGAATGTACTGTGGTGGAACGCTTTTTACTATTAAAGAAGTGTTATGTATTATATGTAAGAGATTGTGCCTGTTTTCAATTTGTCATTCATTCATACAGTGTTGACTGTTAGTGTTGAATGTCTAATCAGAGCTGTAATTGGCAATAGCTGTGAATCTACAAAGATGAATTATACAGACAATGTTATTTTTAAAAGGAGGAAATTGCACTGTATTTGCAAGTAGGGATCCTTTTGCTTTTTTGTTAAACAGTTGGGAACACTTTCCCTTCCTACTGCAAATTGTTTAATATTTGGATTACCGTAGTTAGTATCTGTCCAAATAAAGGGCTGGGGTATAGATTTAAAAACAGGAATGCACTATTGCTAAATTGCTGTTAACATTTGTTAAAAGGAATCAAAGGTTAGAAGTTAGGACTTTCCAGACTGGGGTTACCTTGACGTGGTTGGAAGGCTTTTCATTCATGTGATCACAGTAATGTATACTAAAACCCCTTTCAGGGAGATTCAATAAAAGTTCTTATTGTTTAAAATGGTGCTAATTTTGCCCCAACCAATCAGAACTTATGTAACATTTGAAAGTTAACATCTGATTGGTTGGGGCAAAATTAGCGCCATTTTAAAGGACCTGTAAACTCCAATACTTCTTAAAAATGACTAAGTGCCATTCGTTTCTATTATTCACAGGGAGGTGAGAACGCTTATTCTCACCTCCCTGTGAATAATAGGACGCTCGGGGGACCAGGAACTTACCTTACCCGCCGCTCCACTCGCAGCCGCTCAGTCTCTGACAGCCGCTCTGTCCCGACCATCGATGATCGGGACAGAACAGCTGTTCAGAGACTGAGCGGCTGCGAGTGGAGCGGCGGGTAAGGTAAGTTCCTGGTCCCCCGAGCGTCTATATTCACAGCGAGGTGAGAAAGCGTTCTCACCTCCCTGTGAATAATAAAAACGAATGGCACTTAGTCATTTTTATGTGTTTAGTGTTACTTTAAACGATAAGAACTTTTATTGAATAACCCCCTTTGTTTATAATGTATGCCAGAGTGCAGATAATGATATTGTATGGGGCCCAGGAATGTGCATGGATTATCTTTTCTATGTATGTACTGTATTGTGGAACGTGTGATCACGTGGCCATTTAAATTTACATTATAGAGTAATAATTTCCACCATGTCTCATTGTGGCAAAAAATGTTTGCTATACTGTATTTCAAACCCAGTCAATCTGCCAATATGCACATAGCCTTAGGCTTGGTACAAAAAATCGGATGGTGTATTTGCAACTTTGTTTATATAATGGACAGCACTATACAGCAGTCTCTCTACAGATAACTTAATAAATACCAGAGGATAATTACAAACCATTTTATAAATAAATACATAAATAATAAACGTATATTAATGTGTCTGTGCACGTTGAAAAAAATGAATACCAGTGCAGTCAAACTCTGCCCCCTTTACCGCAGCAGCAAAAAGCCACAAATGAAAATGAATTAAATATTACCATACAATACAAAATTAATATAGATAATAGGCCTTTTTGATTTTGTGCCTCTGATTTAGTTGGTTGGAAAGTTACTTTACGAAATTCAGTCTACAGTTTACTATAAAGTAGGGAAATGGAATAGAAAACCTCTTGTGCTCCATTGCATTAAATATCTCACTTTAGCTTCTCTAAGAATGAAAACGTGTAAGATCCATTGTAATACGGGAGCTGCTTCACTTTGTAAAGCTGACTGCTTTTCCATTTACTGTCACATTCCATAGCCTGTTTAATCTCTGACACTTATTCTTGGTTTTTATTCTCTTGTGTTTATTCCATTCAGTTTTCAATCTCTTTACCATACAATGTCACAGTTTATTGAAGAACACACTTCATTTGTGAATCACTGTGTTTTTTCTTTTCTGTTAACTAATATTCATCTCCAGAGTAATGTCACCAGGGATGTTAAAGAAGCTAAAAGATTCCCCATGTAATGGGGCCACGAACTGCTAACCTTACTATTGCATTCTTTAGAAAGTCCTTCTGTTCTGTCCTTTTTAATAAAAATTTAGGGATCATCACATATACTAAACTGACTACAAACAGTAAAGATTTACGTCAGAAGACAGATTTCATTGGAAACTGTCTGCCATTGGCTATGAAACCAGCGTACACATTTCTGAAACTATACTTTACATTGTATAGGGAGATTGGGTGGCCAATGTATGTGACTGGTTGTGGCAGAGAGATCTCTCGGCTAATGGCAGTAACTTGTCAGCCTATATTATTATTTTATCAGTACTTTGTGTTCCCAGCTTATGTTTATACAAATGTTTAAAGTGCATTTCCAGCCTCCAAATAACACCGATTTAAATGAAAAGCCCCTTTAAAATATGAAGAATGCACTTACCCCGACATTTAGTCTACCCATGTTCACATCCGCAATAAGTTCCTTATCTTCGTTTTTGGCTCCTGCGGGTATTATTGAAGAACGGGAGGTAAGACATAGCTCCTTTACCTCCCATTCTTCAATTCTTTATCCCCAAAGTCCATTTCCCCAGTGGGGCGTTTTATGTATTCCGTATCAGGGGATGCCATTTTCAATATTCATACAGTATGCACTGGCATGTGTGTTGACTGGCAATGTTGAGGGTGTCCATTTCTTTTTATAAAAGGAATTTGCACCGTATTTATAAGTAGGAATTATTTTACATTTATCTAAACAGTTTGGGACAGTTTCTTTCCTAGTGCAAATTGTTGAAAATTCGGATTGAAGCCAAACTGTACGGTGTCTCAGGGGTTAGCACTGATGCCTTGCAGCTCTGAAGTCCTGAGTTTGATTCCACCCTTGGACACATCTGCAAGGAGTTTGTATGTTCTCCCCATGCTTATGTGGGTTTCCTCCGGGCACTCCGGTTTCCCCCACAATCATAAAGACTCACTGATAGGTTTTATATGTCAAATAAATGTGCTTAGATTGTAAGCTCTTGTGGGGCTGATGTGAATGTATACATGTAATTGTAAAGCACAGAAGATGTTGGCACTGTATAAATCTATATTAATGTAATACTGTATGTCTGAATAAAGGGCATAGGTATAGATTTTAAGGTCCCCTAACCTCTCCCAGCCTTTTATTTCTCTGCACCTTTCAGTTTATTTTCCATGGTAAATGTAGAATTGTTTGTTCCTGTAATATCTCTAAGACCCAAAAGAACCAGAACATATTTGTAATATAATAAAGTATCCCTGGGAAAATCCTTCTAAAGGGGAACTTTTTGTTCTCCATAAAACCCATTCCCAGCATTCTCAGGTAGGTGTGTTTTGTAATTAGAGCTGAAGGCCTGAATTTTCAGCTTCTTGTTGCAGCAGGGTGGCTTTACATATTAAATGAGGGATCACCTGACCTGTGTTGCTTGCCATCTGCTGCTTGCTCTGCTTTACCCCTTATTATCTCATCCCCTTCTTTGCCATATGGCAATCTGTATAACTTTTAAAGAAACAGCAACGTTAAAATATGTCACTTGATGCATAATAACTTTATAAAATACAGTGCAAATGCAAACCACACATTTACACATGTGCTATATTAAATTTGACCATTCAAAGTAGCCTGGTGTAGATTTTTTCAATGAAATGCTCTGCAGTTATTGGTTGTGCTTGGGGTGTATGAGCAGAACAAACCCAGGGACTGCTCCACAGACATCACTGCATTGTGCTGATTAATACTTAATAGTTCCTCTGTATACCAGCTGGTTATGCTGTACACCGTTATCGGAGGTCCATTCCTAAAGCAGAGACCCAATAAATAGACAAACCTTAATGACCAACAGCCCAACACCTAGGAAATGTAATACGATTATGAGAACATGGCACCAGGTGCCTTTACCATGTTTTGTAGGTACATTAATTAGGCCTTCCATATGCAGGTCATTTACTGTTTAAGTTCTGTTGACAGCTTGTTCAAGTCGAGCTATTTAACAAAATGAAGGTGTTCTAGTATGTTGAGCTACAGGGTAATACTTTTGAGTTTGGAACATCATTTATTGGTTACAATAGAAAGCTTTTAGGACCTATAATTACTTCTTAAACTGGAACATTTTCCCACTCAAGGCTGCAACATCTTTAGCAGATCTCAATCTGAAACCTGTCAATGGTGCACTTGCCTCAATTAAGACTTGGTAGCATTGTGAATGTTATAAGCACATCTAAACTTATTGTAAAGTTAGTACAAAACTGCCAACTTTCCTTACATAAAAGTGTAGAAAAGCCCTCACCCATCTACCTACCAACTAAGCAAGTAGAAGTAGACATAGTAGGGATTTGCTACACTATCATTGGGCAAAATTTGCCCTGTGCGTTTGTCAGGCAATAATTATATGTTCAGAGCTTTAAATGTGTTGTGGAGGTGGCAGGGGCTTATGGTGGCCATACAGGATACGATCCTGTGTATGGGCGATCGGCCGACAATCATATGATTTTTTTCATTAATTGGAAAAGTTAGGGGGGAAAATTTCAGCGGATTAATTGTACTATTGTTCTATTGTACTATTACGGGATCCATGGTGAGTGGAGCTGCTCAGCTTCATCTCTAGTCATGTTGCCAGTAACAAATACCCTCTGCTCAAAGTGTCTCCAAAATCTTCAAAGTGTATTGGCTCAAGATAATATGCAGCTTAAAGGGCATCTAAAGTGGGAAAATTAACTTTTTTTTCTTTCTTTCCATGTGTTCTATAATTCCCCACAACCCCCAGAGTGTCTTCACTTTTTTTAGATTCCCTCTCTGTCCTGAGAGACACCAGTTAGAAGAATACGTGATTGCATTCCTCTACTCCTACTTGGACTGTCAATCAAATCCCTGTGACGTGATCCCCCCATCCCTGCTCTGTAATAAACATAGAGATAAGAGCATTAGCAGGGGGAGAGAGGTAGCTTTGATGGTAGATATAAGGCTGTACTTGACCCCCCTTCTTAATAGCTTTCACTGATTGATGATGGGTCACAAAGTGAGCGATCGTAAACTGTACTGATCTCCTTCTTCTGTGTCTCCAGGACAGCTTGCTTTCTATTAGCCACTGTGCGTGGGTGTGTTTTTCAGGATGTTGAACTTTTAACTCCTACTGCACATGATAAGCTTGTCGGTTAGCCGGAGTTGAGACATGGAGGAGGTAACATAGGGGAAGGGGGGAGTGCTGCACACAGATCTGACGCCATGGTTAAACAAAGTAACTGACATAGATAGGATTAAGGCAGCACAGAGTACATGAATTTAACTTTGCAAAGGGGCAATGTGTTTTTTTCACTATAGATGCCCTTTAAATTTAGCTCAATATTATCCTCAACATTTTTCAATGAAAATTTGTGTTCACTTGGTTCAGAACAGGTTCTATTTGAATGATATGTAATGTGCATTTCTAGAAATTGATTTAAATGTCTTCTCACATTTTGTTTGCAGCATTGATTGTATGTATATTTCTGTAACAAAATGTTCATTCACCAGAACTAAATCTTTTCTATCTTACAACAACCAAATGATTCCTTAGTTATCGCAGTAGCTAATAGGTGTGTGTCGGCACACAACACAGTCATAATGCAACAATTTTTACAGAAAAATTGGTAAATTTAATTACAATGTTGATTTGATTTACAAATGAAGCTACACTCTGGATTGTGGGGTTATTTGCAGTCTTCTAATTGAATAAGGTAGTGATTAGAAATGGACTAGAACTTGAACCCGACATCGAGCCAAACCTTTTGAGTTTGAACGGACTTCTCGAACTATCCCGGACCCGGATTTCTTGGACTTTCGAACTTTCCGGACTTTCGATAATAATCGAATTCGAAGATCTTCGACTGATCTTCAAATGATTTATTGAATAATTATTGAATGTTCGAATCATTTATGGGATAATTATCGAATGTTCTAATCGTTTATGGGATAATTATCGAAAAATCAAACGCAGGAGTTAAAAAGTACTGCACAAGAGAAGAAAATCGATATTTTTTTTTAAAGTTCTGGATATTCAAACATGTTCCCCAGACCATTTCCCAGGTCCTAGAGCCATTTACATTAAGTTACCATTGATATTTTAATTGTATTTCATTTGAACTTTTTGAACTATTTGATTCCCATTGACTTTAATGGGTCCGTTTTCGAACTTTTCATATCGTTCGAAAACAGACCGAACTTTCGGAAGTTCGGCCATCTCTAGTAGTGATACACTGGCTGGTAGAGTGAGGCTGCCATAATGCCTGTGCATGTTTTAGTGAATGCATGTTTTAGTGAATACCTTTGCTAAATGCTGCTGTGGTGTGCCTGACATCACTCGGCAGCTAGCCGTACTATTTGTCACGCACGCTTCAGCAAGAAAATTCTAGTTCTCTTGTCATAAACCTTAATATCCTCCAGCAGAAACTGTATCTGTTAAATTATTTCAAAGCTGGCAATTATGTTTATCCTTTTTAGAAAACTCTAGTTGAGTTGACTTTGGGTTAAGTCACAAAAATGAAACTGTAGGGAGATAGAATGTATGTGTTCTGTTTGTGTGTAATAGACTAGTTTTTATTCTGAGTGATATCTATCAGGTATATTCAGCACCAGTATTCCTTCCTAAAGTATTTTATATCAAATGTTTATTTCATATGGGTTTTCAACTAAAATGTCAAACTGTTTTCTCTAGAGGAATTCACACAATTGGAATCTAAAGCAGCATGAAAATCAACAGTTAAAGGAAGTACCGAAATGCTGCTTCAGATTGTTTAATATATTCACAGGGAGATTCATTATTAAATAACCCTATTTTTACACAGAAGTTCTTTTATATGTTACAACTAAATAAGTCATTTGTCAGGATATTGCATTTTGGTGAGACCCATTGCCAAATTTTGTTGTGGAACACACATGACTTTTGAGCATTGTGCAACATTGTTTGATTTGCCAATATGCATGCCCCAGCTTTAAAGAGCATGTTCACCCTTAAAACAAAAAATTGGTAATTTGTCGGTTACCTGCCTCCAACCCTAACTGATATATTTTGAACTTTATTATCTACATTAATAACCAGATATTTAAAGGGTATCTCCACCCTTAATATAACCTTTTTCTATATTGCAGCTCACGCCTGCCCACCCCCAACTGTCAGGTTAGAGTTCTTAAAAAAAGAATCGGAATCATCCTTACAGCCCCTAGTCCCCGTGGCTGTCTTCTCTGGCAGCCACGTCTGTGATTGGCTGAGGGACCGTAAATAGATTGGCAGTGGATTATGAGAGACGGTTAGGATCAGGTTGGGTCAGTGAGAGGGGTAATGTCTTGGCCAGTTTATGTGCTTGCCTGAAGAGATCTGGAGATTTTGCTTCAAATAACTATAGGGGTTGGGGGAGGGAGCCCTACACTAGAGAAAAGGGGATTTGAGCTAGGGGGAGGGAGAAATGGGAGGGGAAGGCTGCAGTATGCATGGCATAATTCTCCCCCGGAGGAGAGACAGGAGGTGGAGACATTTGGGCAGCCATTTGGAGCTGGGATGTAAGGTAAGGATTTATCAACACTACACAGTGGGGCCAGTAGTGGGTTAAATTATAGTTTTAGGGGTGGACATGCCGTTTAAGTTTATGTTTGAAGGTATTATGGGCTAGGTCCCACTACTGCCTGTCGGAGCAATATTTGCACTCCGTTCAGGCTTACGGTTCGCCATGCCAGTGCAATGCTACCGGGTAGGTCCCACTGTGTGCTTGTGGTCCGGTTCGTTATTGGCATGCGTGCAGGAATATCCACAGCTAAAACTTTTTTTTTTTTACCAAAATATTTTCGGCTTATTGTGACCGTATAGTTAACTGTCTGAGATTCTTAAGGGTTTTTCCCCCTTAAAAAGTCTAAATTCATGTTAAGGCCAATCTGTGTCTGCTAGGGGAACAAAGAAATCGTCAAATTTTAACAGAGTGTTTACTTAGTAGGTTCAATACACAGCTTTTTTTATATTCCGCTTTTAATGTTTTCCTTGAACTTTGCCTTGAACTAAACAAGTTTTTTTCTTCTTTTGCATGGTTGTTTGTAAGTGTCAATGGTGGCATTTAACAGTTTTATTTCTTTATTCCATTACTTTGTAAAAATAAATGATATTTGCTAAGCAGATATGAGTGAAGAGAAGTAGTTTTGTTTGGCTAAGGACAAAGCACCTCTGATCCCACAAAGGGCACTTTTAAATTCGAGAGTCAATATTTTTGTAACTTTTGCGCCAGCGTCGCTCGGCTATACGGGAATGCCTTTTCAACTTTTTAATCTGGTCCGTAAGCCATGGTTGTGGGTTCTTGCGACCAAGGGCGCAACAGAGTCGAGGGCATTGGAAACCGTGTTAGGGTTAGGGTCAGAGAAGGAGGGCATAGATTTAAGTTGTTGGAGAGGGATAGAGAGCGAATGGAGGTCGAGATTACGCAGGTCCCTGCATCTGTACGTTTGGTTGAGTTCCAAGTTTCTAATTTCTGATTTAGTGCAATGTGCCTTGCTCAGGTAGCTAGAACTTCCAATAAGGACCCGATGCTGACTACTTTTCAGTAAAAATATACAGTAGGCCCACCCCCATATCCCTTGAACAACAATTCACAGACATCACTGCCCTGAAATGTGTACAAGGCAGAATGAGTAAGATGCTGGAGCATTGATTGGAAAGCGAACACACCAGAGGCTTTGTCTTGCATCACCCTACCCTGTTCCTCCTTCTTCTTTGTCTAACGTTTTATTACTTTCCCAGCTTGTTGCCACATTATATGTAATATCTTTAGAGATCACTATCATGATTTCCCCTAAGCATGATGGTTCTGTTATTTCATTGTTATAGTTTATCTCCTTTAAAGAATAGTTTACTTAAAAAGACCGGGAGGTTAAGGAGCTATGCCTTACCTTCCGTTCTTCAATCAATTGATCAGGTGTCACGGACTAAGATGGATATTTACCTTCCACGCGATCCTCTGCAACAGCACTTACAGTTCCCGACCACTTCCTGGTTTAGATTAACTATATCGTGCATGGTCGTGCATGTGCGCTATAGTTAAAGGGCAACTAAAGCCACAGAACAACACTGAACCAGAAGTCAGGACACCTTAATATAAAACCAGTAATCTGTGTCTTACCTCTCATTTTGATACAGGTGCTGGGAAATTTACCTAAATAACATGGTTTGTGTTTTATTTCTCAGCATTCTAGTATCACACAGTTTGGTCAACGACCAATATGTTCTGCACATGCTCAGTCCTTAGCTATGGCACAAACTTGTTACAGTTGGTCACACCCATTAATAATATCTAGCCAATCCTTTTACAGGACTAATAAAGAAGGAAGCATGTGACTAAGGAGGTGTGGTCTGACACTGCACATACACACAGATACTTCATCCAGTTCTTAACAGGCTTTGATTTACTTTAACAGAGTTTACTAAAGTGGCATTTTATAGTTTATTGGTGTTTTTAGGGGGGTTGTTTTCAGATTCTGGAGTATAAAAATTGGGTTTAGTTCTCCTTTAATCTGAAAATGTGAACTGAATATTCACTCTGCTTAATATACAACGCTGTATCTTGTTTGTTCCATAATCTGCTTTCAGGAAATCCTCTCCTCTTTTTACCCACCGACCCTTAAAGTGTATGTATACTGAAAAAATGACTGCATCATCTTAATCTATAAATAAATACAGGTAAGTAAGCACTTACTCTGAGGTGTGTGTGCTGCTGCATGCCTTCAATAAAATACTTGTTTTGCTCAAGCTCTGACCACAGACCTGATTATTTTCCCACATACCAACTGTTAAAGCTGCATACAGCAAACAGCACACCAACTGTCAAACCAAACAGCTTACAGAAATGCTAAAATGTAAGATGTTTCAGATTGGATATCTAATGAAATAGGGGGCAGATCAACAAAAAAAAGTGATAGTTGGGATGAATTATAGTTTCCACTAATGGAAAATTTAAAAAAGAATTTTACAGTGTACATACCCTTTAACTCCCCCTTCCCTTAAATTTTTCTGCCCTATAAAGGTACTAAGTCCAGAGCAGATACTAAATGTCATAACATACCGTATATGTATGAACAGAATTGACATTGTGTACCATATAAGGCTATATTTATGTATACTCTGGGTTATATTCACAAGCTATCGCCCCTCCTTTACTAACAACCCTCACCCCCCCCTTCTTATCCTGTAGAAGCACAAAAACTACAAATATCAAGTACTGTAGAATGTAATATAGGTATACACTTAATGCAAGTTTAGTTTACTTTCCAGTTTACACATTGATTAGTATATAATACTGTGTCTGTGTACACTGCATATTTTACATGCATGGTACCTTATTAAAGCTCTGGGACGGGAATCGCCGATACCAATGTGGGAGCCACACGCTTAAATATTGCACATATCTGCACTATGTGACTAGAGTGTAAAAGGTGATGTAAAGAATTATTAAGAGCTGACCGAACTGACCCTACTCATTACATAACCGTGTATCCCCAATAGATTGAAAGAATGAACCTAAATTTAGCTTACGTCATAATAACAAAAACTATAGAGCACATCACAAGCTCAGAACCAAATTACTTTACATTACCTACCTGGGTAATATACTCACAATTTACTGTAAGTACACAAACCTTGTGCTGCGAACCTCCACCACTTATGGCCCTCCCCCCCCCCCCCCTTAATATGATTATGAACAAAATGTGGGACCTCTTTCCTGCCAAAATACATTTATCAACAACCACAGCACTTACTACACTAGCGAAGTTCATTTCAGACTACTACTGGATAAACTCATGGAAACAATAATAAGCTTTATTGCAACAGAATTGTCGATACCTGTACCGAACATACCAGAAACCTGTCTCTTTGGCCTTTTGGAACAAGACAATTGGAACAAACGCACAACAACCCAACTCCAATATTTACTATTTTATGTATGTAAAGTTATTGTCCTTGAATGGATGTCCCCAGAATCCCCACGTAAAAAACAGTGGATTAAACTGGTAAATGCAGACCTTGCATTTTACAAAAATTCTTTACTGACACACACTGCCCCGCCAAACACAACAAAGTGTGGAGCCCATGGATCAATTCAAACTCAACAGCTGATGGATAGGCATGAGAAAATCGTTACAACAAAATGATAGAGGTAACACTTAAGGCAACAAGTAGGATAACTGCAACTGGCAACTTTATTTTACATGTGAAGACACAACATGTTTTAAGCCACACTGGGCCCTTTCTCAAGTGTAACTGGTGTAAAACAAACCACACGTATTTAAAATCTACAACAGATGGGATGCAAGACAAAAAAAAACTCCTTTCTCTAAACATTGAAAGTGCAAAAATAGGATAAATTATCCTCATCTCACTCTAAAGTGCTACAATTACAATAGTTCCCCTGCTAAAGTGCTATTTGTAAAAAAGGTACAATAAAATCGAAAATACTATCACATGCAAAAGATCCACATGTTAATCTAAAATATGTATTAGTTGCTTTGTTTAAATTGGAATGTTATACTACTGTATGTGTATCCCTTTATTTCTCCTTTCAGATACTGAAGAAATGACCCTCAATCTCTTGGAGTTTGATTTTGAACATGAAGGGACTGGTAACTCTCTGGACTTTTAATTTTAATATAATGGACCTGTTTTTATTCCTCCTTTTTAAAGAGGTTTTCATAATAAAATTAGATCTCTGTTTTTTAGTTATCATATCACATATATACTTTGTAAAGTAACTATGTATTTACTGCTTTTAATGGTACTTTAATATGCACTTTAACCGTATAACACAAATCTGAGTTTTTACACTGATTTAAACCATTTGTTTTTAAAAAGTATGCAATGTATGACCATAGCACTTTAGATGGAGAACTAATAGCACTCTAGATGGGGAATCAGTCACATGTAATATTGTAACATATTTTAGATTAAGATGTGGATCTTTTGTAATATGTGATAGTATTTTCGTATTGGACGATTTTATTGTATCTTTTTTACAAATAGCACTTTAGCAGGGGAACCATTGTAATTGTAGTAAGTTGAGGATAATTTATCCTATTTTTGCACTTTTGCACTTTTTCAATGTTTAGAGAAAGGGGGAGGTTTTTTTTGTCTTGCATCCCATCTACTGTTGTAGATTTTAAATACGTGTGGTTTGTTTTACACCAGTTACACTTGAGAAAGGGCCCAGTGTGGCTCAAAACGTGTTGTGTCTGCACATGTAAAATAAAGTGGCCAGTTGCAGTTATCCTGCTTGTTGCCTGAAGTGTTACCTCTATCATTTTGTTGTAACGATTTTCTCATGCCTGTATCAGGATGGAGGCATAGATAAAGGTGACTGGACACGCCCTATTTTCCTGCTGTGTGGAGTACTATAGATTAGCTGATGGATAGGTAGTTCTGGGATGCCCAGGGTGACCTTCCCCCTCCCCACCAATTTCATTTCCTTAACCATTAAACCAAACTAAATACAACCAATACAAAGCAAGTGTCACAAATAATGCACAAGGAAATCTCTCTGAAGTTTTTTTTTCTCTTCTTTTATTGAGAATTTACAAAACATACAGATGTGTGTATGTATAGTTTATTTATAAAGCGCCACTTGGGGACACAGCGCTGTACAGTACAACTGTTTGAAAACTGAAATGGTTACAATACTTAAAGGACAATGATACTCACCTTTTCCCCGATCCACTGCTGCATAGTACCCAGGGTGAGGACCTAAAATCGGCAAGTCCCTCACCCTGTGTACTTTCCCTAACTCCTGTGCTACTTACTTTGAATCTGCTTCAGCGATCCGCACTGTTCCTCCTCTCTTCTACTGTCAGTGACAGTCGCGGGGCAGCCAATTGGAAGACACGCCTCCTTGCAGAGCGTATCTTCCTATTGGCTGCAATCGCGATCTGTCACTGAAGCAGGAAGAGCGGAGGAATGGAGCTATCGTCAAAGCAGATTTGCAATAAGTAGTGCAGGAGTTAGGGAAAGTACCCAGGGTGGGGACTTAGCGGTTTTAGGTCCTCACCCTGGGTACTATGCTGCCATGGAGGAAGAGGAGTGAGGGTGAGGTGAGTACAATTGTCCTTTAAATGCACAAAGTAACACTAAAGCAATTCTAAATTTCAATGTACATCTTAAAATAAAACAAATTGCTAAAAAAAAATTTAAAGGGTATGTCCACCCTAAAATTCATTTTTTAATATAAGATTCCCCCTGCCAGCCCAGCCCCAACCGCTATATTTATATGTTTAGAAAGCTCCCCAAACTTTACTTACCTCTCCTCTTTCCTCCGCCGAAATAAGCTGCCGGCAGCTGCGTCCGTGATTGGCTGCCGCTCAGCCAATCACAGACGCGACTGCCGGCCCCGCACATCTGCTTGCATTTTCTCGCAAGCAGAGGGCCGGGAGCGCGGCGGAGGAAAGAGGGGAGGTAAGTAGAGTTTGGGGAGCTTTTAAACTATAAATATAGCGGTTGGGGCTGGGCTGGCAGGGGGAATCTTATATATTAGGGATTACACTAGGGGAGGAATCCTGAGATGAGGGGGAGAAGGGCTGCAGTACGCATGCCAAAATTCTCCCGAGGCCAGGTAGGAGGCAAGTCCTATATGGACTCTGCTATCCTCCTGGTGGGCAGTTTTTGGGACTTTGGGGGGACTACAGGAGAACCTATGGAGCTGGGTTGTGAGGTAAGGATTAAACTACACTACATGATGGGGCCAGTAGTTGGGGGGGATTATAGTTTTGGGGGTGGACATGCCCTTTAATTGGATATGCTAATAAATATTAAAGAAATTGCCTGATGTATGGCCAACTTAAGTGGGAGCTCTTAAAGGACAATTATACTCACCTTCCCTCCGCTCCACATCTTTGTGCAGTAACTTTTACCCAGGGTGAGGACCTGAACCGCTAGGTCCTCACCCCGGGATTCACGAAACCCACATCAGCTTGTTGCAGCAACGCTGCTTTGGCTGCTTGTTCGAGCGTGCCTTCCTATTGGCCTCGTCGCCGACGGGAGGGGCGGAGCCTACCAAAGCAGCGTTGCTGCAACAAGCTGATGTAGTTTCGTGAATCCCGGGGTGAGGACCTAGCGGTTCATGTCCTCACCCTGGGTAAAAGTTACTGCACGAAGATGTGGAGCGGAGGGAAGGTGAGTATAATGTCCCTTTATGTTGAAACTTAGTGCTTGTCCAAAGTTCCAAAAGTGTAGGAGCTGTTGGCGAGTCTTCTTGTCCCTGTTGCTTCCTGGTCCTCTGAGAGGTTTCTGGCATGCGCAAGGCAGCCCTTCCGTCCTCTGGATCTAACTTTGCTTCTTGGTTGCTCTACCTATAAAAGCTTTTTCTGTAGTGTAGGGCACCCTAGCCCACCCACAACCGGCAAGTCCGTTTGTTAAAAAAAAAAGCAATGTACTTGCAGTCCTTGGTTCCCCCAGCACTCAAAAACAGACGGGCTGTGCTAATCCTGCCTCCCTGCTTGCATGTTCTGGCAAGCAGAGGGCCGGGAACAGAGCACCAGGGGATTGAAGGACTGTAATGGGCACTTTGTCATCCGAAACCGCCGTTTGGTCAGGGATCTCTCCTGACTGATCAGACGGCTCCTCGACCGAAAGGGCGTTTTGCCGACAAAGTGCCCATATTTAACAAAAGAAGGTGTTCTAGTATGTTGAGCTACAGGGTAATACTTTTGAGTTTGGAACCATCATTTATTGGTTACAATAGAAAGCTTTTAGGACCTATAATTACTTCTTAAACTGGAACATTTCCCACTCAAGTGCTGCAACATCTTTAGCAGATCTCATCGAAACCTGTCAATGGTGCACTTGCCTCAATTAAGACTTGGTAGCATTGTGAATGTTATAAGCACATCTAAACTATTGTAAAGTTAGTACAAAACTGCCAACTTTCCTTACATAAAGTGTAGAAAAGCCCTCACCCATCTAACCTCCAACTAAGCAAGTAGAAGTAGACATAGTAGGGATTTGCTACAATCATTGGGCAAAATTTGCCCTGTGCGTTTGTCAGGCAATAATTATATGTTCAGAGCTTTAAATGTGTTGTGGAGGTGGCAGGGGCTTATGGTGGCCATACAGGAGTACGATCTGTTATGGGCGATCGGCCGACAATCATATGATTTTTTTCATTAATTGGAAAAGTTAGGGGGGAAAAATTTCAGCGGATTAATTTTACTATTGTTCTATTGTACTATTACGGGATCCATGGTGAGTGGAGCTGCTCGCTTCATCTCTAGTATGTTGCCAGTAACAAATACCCTCTGCTCAAAGTGTCTCCAAAATCTTCAAAGTGTATTGGCTCAAGATAATATGCAGCTTAAAGGGCATCTAAAGTGGGAAAATTAACTTTTTTTTCTTTCTTTCCATGTGTTCTATAATTCCCACAACCCCCAGAGTGTCTTCACTTTTTTTAGATTCCTCTCTGTCCTGAGAGACACCAGTTAGAAGAATACGTGATTGCATTCCTCTACTCCTACTTGGACTGTCAATCAAATCCCTGTGACGTGATCCCCCATCCCTGCTCTGTAATAAACTAGAGATAAGAGCATTAGCAGGGGGAGAGAGGTAGCTTTGATGGTAGATATAAGGCTTGTACTTGACCCCCCTTCTTAATAGCTTTCACTGATTGATGATGGGTCACAAAGTGAGCGATCGTAAACTGTACTGATCTCCTCTTTCTGTGTCTCCAGGACAGCTTGCTTTCTATTAGCCACTGTGCGTGGGTGTGTTTTTCAGGATGTTGAACTTTAACTCCTACTGCACATGAGCTTGTCGGTTAGCCGGAGTTGAGACATGGAGGAGGTAACATAGGGGAAGGGGGGAGGTGCTGCACACAGATCTGACGCCATGGTTAAACAAAGTAACTGACATAGATAGGATTAAGGCAGCACAGAGTACATGAATTTACTTTGCAAAGGGGCAATGTGTTTTTTTCACTATAGATGCCCTTTAAATTTAGCTCAATATTATCCTCAACATTTTTCAATGAAAATTTGTTGTTCACTTGGTTCAGAACAGGTTCTATTTGAATGATATGTAATGTGCATTTCTAGAAATTGATTTAAATGTCTTCTCACATTTTGTTTGCAGCATTGATTGATGTATTATTCTGTAACAAAATGTCATTCACCAGAACTAAATCTTTTCTATTTACAACAACCAAATGATTCCTTAGTTACGCAGTAGCTAATAGGGTGTGTCGGCACACAACACAGTCATAATGCAACAATTTTTACAGAAAAATTGGTAAATTTAATTACAATGTTGATTTGATTTACAAATGAAGCTACACTCTGGATTGTGGGGTTATTTGCAGTCTTCTAATTGAATAAGGTAGTGATTAGAAATGGACTAGAACTTGAACCCGACACCGAGCCAAAACCTTTGAGTTTGACGGACTCTCGAACTATCCGGACCCGGATTTCTTGGACTTTCGAACTTTCCGGACTTTCGATAATAATCGAATTCGAAGATCTTCGACTGATCTTCAAATGATTTATTGATAAATTATTGAATGTTCGAATCATTTATGGGATAAATCGAATGTTCTAATCGTTTATGGGATAATTATCGAAAAATCAAACGCAGGAGTTTAAAAAGTACTGCACAAGAGAAGAAAATCGATATTTTTTTTTAAAGTTCTGGATATCAAACATGTTCCCCAGACCATTTCCCAGGTCCTAGAGCCATTACATTAAGTACCATTGATATTTTAATTGTATTTCATTTGAACTTTTTGAACTATTTGATTCCATTGACTTTAATGGGTCCGTTTTCGAACTTTTCATATCGTTCGAAAAACAGACCGAACTTCGGAAGTTCGGCCATCTCTAGTAGTGATACAAGGCTGGTAGAGTGAGGCTGCATAATGCCTGTGCATGTTTTAGTGAATGCATGTTTTAGTGAATACCTTTGCTAAATGCTGCTGTGGTGTGCCTGACATCACTCGGCAGCTAGCCGTACTATTGTCACGCACGCTTCAGCAAGAAAATTCTAGTTCTCTTGTCATAAACCTTAATATCCTCCAGCAGCAGAACTGTATCTGTTAATTATTTCAAAGCTGGAATTATGTTTATCCTTTTTAGAAACTCTAGTTGAGTTGACTTTGGGTTAAGTCACAAAAATGAAACTGTAGGGAGATAGAAGTATGTGTTTGTTTGTGTGAATAGACTGTTTTTATTCTGAGTGATATCTATCAGGTATATTCAGCACCAGTATTCCTTCCTAAAGTATTTTATATCAAATGTTTATTTCATATGGGTTTTCAACTAAAATGTCAAAACTGTTTTCTCTAGAGGAATTCACACAATTGGAATAAAGCAGCAATGAAAATCAACAGTTAAAGGAAGTACCGAAATGCTGCTTCAGATTGTTTAATATATTCACAGGGAGATTCATTATTAAATAACCCTATTTTTACACAGAAGTTCTTTTATATGTTACAACTAAATAAGTCATTTGTCAGGATATTGCATTTTGGTGAGACCCATTGCCAAATTTTGTTGTGGAACACACATGACTTTTGAGCATTGTGCAACATTGTTTGATTTGCCAATATGCATGCCCCAGCTTTAAAGAGCATGTTCACCCTTAAAACAAAAAATTGGTAATTTGTCGGTTACCTGCCTCCAACCCAACTGATATATTTTGAACTTTATTATCTACATTAATAACCAGATATTTAAAGGGTATCTCCACCCTTAATATAACCTTTTTCTATATTGCAAGCTCACGCCTGCCCACCCCCAACTGTCAGGTTAGAGTTCTAAAAAAAGAATCGGAATCATCCTTACAGCCCCTAGTCCCCGTGGCTGTCTTCTCTGGCAGCCACGTCTGTGATTGGCTGAGGGACCGTAAATAGATTGGCAGTGGTTATGAGAGACGGTTAGGATCAGGTTGGGTCAGTGAGAGGGGTAATGTCTTGGCCAGTTATGTGCTTGCCTGAAGAGATCTGGAGATTTTGCTTCAATAACTATAGGGGTTGGGGGAGGGAGCCCTACACTAGAGAAAAGGGGATTGAGCTAGGGGGAGGGAGAAATGGGAGGGAAGGCTGCAGTATGCATGGCATAATTTCCCCGGAGGAGAGACAGGAGGTGGAGACTTTGGGCAGCCATGTTGAGCTGGGATGTAAGGTAAGGATTTATCAACACTACACAGTGGGGCCAGTAGTGGGTTAAATTATAGTTTTAGGGGTGGACATGCCGTTTAAGTTATGTTTGAAGGTATTATGGGCTAGGTCCCACTATGCCTGTGGAGCAATATTTGCACTCCGTTCAGGCTTACGGTTCGCCATGCCAGTGCAATGCTACCGGGTAGGTCCCACTGTGTGCTTGTGGTCCGGTTCGTTATTGGCATGCGTGCAGGAATATCCACAGCTAAAACTTTTTTTTTTTACCAAAATATTTTCGGCTTATTGTGACCGTGATAGTTAACTGTCTGGATTCTTTAAGGGTTTTCCCCCTAAAAGTCTAAATTCATGTTAAGGCCAATCTGTGTCTGCTAGGGGAACAGAAAGAAATCGTCAAATTTAACAGAGTGTTACTTAGTAGGTTCAATACACAGCTTTTTTTATATTCCGCTTTTAATGTTTCCTTGAACTTTGCCTTGAACTAAAAAGTTTTTCTTCTTTTGCTGGTGTGTTGTAAGTGTCAATGGTGGCATTAACAGTTTATTTCTTTATTTCCATTACTTTGTAAAAATAAATGATATTTGCTAAGCAGATATGAGTGAAGAGAAGTAGTTTTGTTTGGCTAAGGACAAGCACCTCTGATCCCACAAAGGGCACTTTTAAATTCGAGAGTCAATATTTTTGTAACTTTTGCGCCAGCGTCGGCGGCTATACGGGAATGCCTTTTCAAACTTTTTCTGGTCCGTAAGCCATGGTTGTGGGTTCTTGCGACCAAGGGCGCAACAGAGTCGAGGGCATTGAAACGGTGTTAGGGTTAGGGTCAGAGAAGGAGGGCATAGATTTAAGTTGTTGGAGAGGGATAGAGAGCGAATGGAGGTCGAGATACGCAGGTCCCTGCATCTGTACGTTTGGTTGAGTTCCAAGTTTCTAATTTCTGATTTAGTGCAATGTGCCTTGCTCAGTAGCTAGAACTTCCAATAAGGACCCGATGCTGACTATTTTCAGTAAAAATATACAGAGGCCCACCCCCATACCCTTGAACAACAATTCACAGACATCACTGCCTGAATGTGTACAAGGCAGAATGAGTAAGATGCTGGAGCATTGATTGGAAAGCGAACACACCAGAGGCTTTGTCTTGCATCACCCTACCCTGTTCCTCCTTCTTCTTTGTCTAACGTTTATTACTTTCCCAGCTTGTTGCCACATTATATGTAATATCTTTAGAGATCACTATCATGATTTCCCCTAAGCATGATGGTTCTGTTATTTCATTGTTATAGTTTATCTCCTTTAAAGAATAGTTTACTTAAAAGACCGGGAGGTTAAGGAGCTATGCCTTACCTTCCGTTCTTCAATCAATTGATCAGGTGTCACGGACTAAGATGGATATTTACCTTCCACGCGATCCTCTGCAACAGCACTTACAGTTCCCGACCACTTCCTGGTTTAGATTAACTATATCGGTGCATGGTCGTGCATGTGCGCTAGTTAAAGGGCAACTAAAGCCACAGAACAACACTGAACCAGAAGTCAGGACACCTTAATATAAACCCGTAATCTGTGTCTTACCTCTCATTTTGATACAGGTGCTGGAAATTTACCTAAATAACATGGTTTGTGTGTATTATCTCAGCATTCTAGTATCACACAGTTTGGTCAACGACCAATATGTTCTGCACATGCTCAGTCCTTAGCTATGGCACAAACTTGTTACAGTTGGTCACACCCTTAATAATATCTAGCCAATCCTTTTACAGGACTAATAAAGAAGGAAGCATGTGACTAAGGAGGTGTGGTCTGACACTGCACATACACACAGATACTTCATCCAGTTCTAACAGGCTTTGATTTACTTTAACAGAGTTTACAAAGTGGCATTTTATAGTTTATTGGTGTTTTTAGGGGGGTTGTTTTCAGATTCTGGAGTATAAAAATTGGGTTTAGTTTCTCCTTTAATCTGAAAATGTGAACTGAATATTCACTCTGCTTAATATACAACGCTGTATCTTGTTTGTTCCATAATCTGCTTTCAGGAAATCTCTCCTCTTTTTACCCACCGACCCTTAAAGTGTATGTATACTGAAAAAATGACTGCATCATCTTAATCTATAAATAAATACAGGTAAGTAAGCACTACTACTGAGGTGTGTGTGTGCTGCTGCATGCCTTCAATAAAATACTTGTTTTGCTCAAGCTCTGACCACAGACCTGATTATTTTCCCACATACCAACTGTTAAAGCTGCATACAGCAAACAGCACACCAACTGTCAACCAAAAAAGCTTACAGAAATGCTAAAATGTAAGGTTTCAGATTGGATATCTAATGAAATAGGGGCAGATCACAAAAAAAAGTGATAGTTGGGATGAATTATAGTTTCCACTAATGGAAAATTTAAAAAAGAATTTACAGTGTACATACCCTTTAACTCCCCCTTCCCTAAATTTTTCTGCCCTATAAAGGTACTAAGTCCAGAGCAGATACTAAATGTCATAACATACCGTATATGTATAACAGAATTGACATGTGTTACCATATAAGGCTATATTTATGTATACTCTGGGTTATATTCAAAGCTATCGCCCCTCCTTTACTAACAACCTCACCCCCCCCTTCTTATCCTGTAGAAGACAAAAACTACAAATATCAAGTACTGTAGAATGTATATAGGTATACACTTAATGCAAGTTTAGTTTACTTTCCAGTTTACACATTGATTAGTATATATATACTGTGTCTGTGTACACTGCATATTTTACATGCATGGTACCTTATTAAAGCTCTGGGACGGGAATCGCCGATACCAATGTGGGAGCCACACGCTTAAATATTGCACATATCTGCACTATGTGACTAGAGTGTAAAAGGTGATGTAAAGAATTATTAAGAGCTGACCGAACTGACCCTACTCATTACATAACCGTGTATCCCCAATAGATTGAAAGAATGAACCTAAATTTAGCTTACGTCATAATAACAAAAACTATAGAGCACATCACAAGCTCAGAACAAATTACTTTACATTACCTACCTGGGTAATATACTCACAATTTACTGTAAGTACACAAACCTTGTGCTGCGAACCTCCACCACTTATGGCCCTCCCCCCCCCCCCCCTTAATATGATTATGAACAAATGTGGGACCTCTTTCCTGCCAAATACATTTATCAACAACCACAGCACTTACTACACTAGCGAAGTTCATTTCAGACTACTACTGGATAAACTCATGGAAACAATAATAAGCTTTTGCAACAGAATTGTCGATACCTGTACCGAACATACCAGAAACCTGTCTCTTGGCCTTTTGGAACAAGACAATTGGAACAAACGCACAACAACCCAACTCCATATTTACTATTTTATGTATGTAAAGTTATTGTCCTTGAATGGATGTCCCCAGAATCCCCACGTAAAAAACAGTGGATAAACTGGTAAATGCAGACCTTGCATTTTACAAAAATTCTTTACTGACACACACTGCCCCGCCAAAACAACAAAGTGTGGAGCCATGGATCAATTCAAACTCAACAGCTGAGGATAGGCATGAGAAAATCGTTACAACAAAATGATAGAGGTAACACTTAAGGCAACAAGTAGGATAACTGCAACTGGCAACTTTATTTTACATGTGAAGACCAACATGTTTTAAGCCACACTGGGCCCTTTCTCAAGTGTAACTGGTGTAAAACAACCACACGTATTTAAAATCTACAACAGATGGGATGAAAGCAAAAAAAAAATCCTTTCTCTAAACATTGAAAGTGCAAAAATAGGATAAATTATCCTCATCTCACTCTAAAGTGCTACAATTACAATAGTTCCCCTGCTAAAGTGCTATTTGTAAAAAAGGTACAATAAAATCGAAAATACTATCACATGCAAAAGATCCACATGTTAATCTAAAATATGTATAGTTGCTTTGTTTAAATTGGAATGTTATACTACTGTATGTGTATCCCTTTATTTCTCCTTTCAGATACTGAAGAAATGACCCTCAATCTCTTGGAGTTTGATTTTGAACATGAAGGGACTGGTAACTCTCTGGACTTTTAATTTTAATATAATGGACCTGTTTTTATTCCTCCTTTTTAAAGAGGTTTTCATAATAAAATTAGATCTCTGTTTTTTAGTTATCATATCACATATATACTTTGTAAAGTAACTATGTATTTACTGCTTTTAATGGTACTTTAATATGCACTTTAACCGTATAACACAAAATCTGAGTTTTTACACTGATTTAAACCATTTGTTTAAAAAGTATGCAATGTATGACATAGCACTTTAGATGGAGAACTAATAGCACTCTAGATGGGGAATCAGTCACATGTAATATTGTAACATATTTTAGATTAAGATGTGGACTTTTGTAATATGTGATAGTATTTTCGTATTGGACGATTTATTGTATCTTTTTTACAAATAGCACTTTAGCAGGGGAACCATTGTAATTGTAGTAAGTTGAGGATAATTTATCCTATTTTTGCACTTTTGCACTTTTTCAATGTTTAGAGAAAGGGGGAGGTTTTTTTGTCTTGCATCCCATCTACTGTTGTAGATTTTAAATACGTGTGGTTTTTTTACACCAGTTACACTTGAGAAAGGGCCCAGTGTGGCTCAAAACGTTTGTGTTTGCACATGTAAAATAAAGTGGCCAGTTGCAGTTATCCTGCTTGTTGCCTGAAGTGTTACCTCTATCATTTTGTTGTAACGATTTTCTCATGCCTGTATCAGGATGGAGGCTAGATAAAGGTGACTGGACACGCCCTATTTTCCTGCTGTGTGGAGTACTATAGATTAGCGATGGATAGGTGTTCTGGATGCCCAGGGTGACCTTCCCCCTCCCCACCAATTTCATTTCCTTAACCATTAAACCAAACTAAATACAACCAATACAAGCAGTGTCACAAATAATGCACAAGGAAATCTCTCTGAAGTTTTTTTTTCTTTCTTTTATTGAGAATTTACAAAACATACAGATGTGTGTATGTATAGTTTATTTATAAAGCGCCACTTGGGGACACAGCGCTGTACAGTACAACTGTTTGAAAACTGAAATGGTTACAATACTTAAAGGACAATGATACTCACCTTTTCCCCGATCCACTGCTGCATAGTACCCAGGGTGAGGACCTAAAATCGGCAAGTCCCTCACCCTGTGTACTTTCCCTAACTCCTGTGCTACTTACTTTGAATCTGCTTCAGCGATCCGCACTGTTCCTCCTCTCTTCTACTGTCAGTGACAGTCGCGGGGCAGCCAATTGGAAGACACGCCTCCTTGCAGAGCGTATCTTCCTATTGGCTGCAATCGCGATCTGTCACTGAAGCAGGAAGAGCGGAGGAATGGAGCTATCGTCAAAGCAGATTTGCAATAAGTAGTGCAGGAGTTAGGGAAAGTACCCAGGGTGGGGACTTAGCGGTTTTAGGTCCTCACCCTGGTACTATGCTGCCATGGAGGAAGGGAGTGAGGGTGAGGTGAGTACAATTGTCCTTTAAATGCACAAGTAACACTAAAGCAATTCTAAATTTCAATGTACATCTTAAAATAAAACAAATTGCTAAAAAAAAATTTAAAGGGTATGTCCACCCTAAAATTCATTTTTTAATATAAGATTCCCCCTGCCAGCCCAGCCCCAACCGCTATATTTATATGTTTAGAAAGCTCCCCAAACTCTACTTACTCCCCTCTTTCCTCCGCCGCGCTCCCGGCCTCTGCTTGCGAGAAAATGCAAGAGATGTGCGGGGCCGGCAGTCGGTCTGTGATTGGCTGAGCGGCAGCCAATCACGGACGCAGCTGCCGGCAGCTTATTTCGGCGGAGGAAAGAGGAGAGGTAAGTAAAGTTTGGGGAGCTTTCTAAACATATAAATATAGCGGTTGGGGCTGGGTGGCAGGGGAATCTTATATATTAAGGGATTTACACTAGGGGGAGGGAATCCTGAGAGTGAGGGGGAGAAGGGCTGCAGTACGCATGCCAAATTCTCCCGGAGGCCAGGTAGGAGGCAGAGTCCTATATGGACTCTGCTATCCTCCTGGTGGGCAGTTTTTGGGACTTTGGGGGGGACTACAGGAGAAACCATATGGAGCTGGGATGTGAGGTAAGGATTAAACTACACTACATGATGGGGCCAGTAGTGGGGGGATTATAGTTGGGGGGTGGACATGCCCTTTAATTGGATATGCTAATAAATATTAAAGAAATTGCCTGATGTATGGCCAACTTAAGTGGGAGCTCTTAAAGGACAATTATACTCACCTTCCCTCCGCTCCACATCTTTGTGCAGTAACTTTACCCAGGGTGAGGACCTGAACCGCTAGGTCCTCACCCCGGGATTCACGAAACCCACATCAGCTTGTTGCAGCAACGCTGCTTTGGCTGCTTGTTCGAGCGTGCCTTCCTATTGGCCTCGTCGCGCGACGGGGAGGAGGGGGCGGAGCCTACCAAGCAGCGTTGCTGCAACAAGCTGATGTAGGTTTCGTGAATCCCGGGGTGAGGACCTAGCGGTTTCATGTCCTCACCCTGGGTAAAAGTTACTGCCCGAAGATGTGGAGCGGAGGGAAGGTGAGTATAATTGTCCTTAATGTTGAAACTTAGTGCTTGTCCAAAGTTCCAAAAGTGTAGGAGCTGTTGGCGAGTCTTCTTGTCCCTGTTGCTTCCTGGTCCTCTGAGAGGTTTCGGCATGCGCAAGGCAGCCCTTCCGTCCTCTGGATCTAACTTTGCTTCTTGGTTGCTCTACCTATAAAAGCTTTTTCTGTAGTGTAGGGCACCCTAGCCCACCACAACCGGCAAGTCCGTTTGTTAAAAAAAAAGCAATGTACTTGCAGTCCTTGGTTCCCCCAGCACTCAAAAACAGACGGGCTGTGCTAATCCTGCCTCCCTGCTTGCATGTTGGCAAGCAGAGGGCCGGGAACAGAGCACCAGGGGATTGAAGGACTGTAATGGGCACTTTGTCATCCGAAACCGCCGTTTGGTCAGGGATCTCTCCTGACTGATCAGACGGCTCCTCGACCGAAAGGGCGTTTTGCCGACAAAGTGCCCATACATGACACAATAAACGGCCGTGCCTATGCATCATGAGGGGCAGCACCGGCGTGTATGAACCTTTACACAGTACTGAACTTTAATCATTGGTGTTATCCGTGAACTTTTATTGCCACACAATAAAATCATATACACCTCCGTGTGCAGCATTTTTGATAGAATATTCCATCAGCGTGAGGAAAGGGAAGTTAGACTTTATTGTAAAGCAAGTAAATAAACTGATAAGACTTTCTGTGTTTGAGTAGCCAGACCATCTGCTTGCATTTTTTTTTATACTCTCTCTTTTTTTTATTTTTTACGATGTTTAATGACTTGTTGATTTCTAGAGCTTAACTAGTTCCAGGCTTGTTTTTATGTTTTCATTGCTTATGTTTAAAGGTCTAAATGAGGAGGTGAAATTAACTACGAACCGAAGGGTTTTCGTAACTGGATTTCAGCTGAAGTGATTGGCAGAAAAACTTGCAGCTGCTTAAATTTTGCAAAAATGTAAACACATCATTTTGTGTAGATGAAGAATGTTTGACCTTTGGCTGTTTAGCTGTTGTTGGATTTAAACCAACCGCTGTCAAAAAAACTCCTAAGAGAGACACTTCTCTGCAATTTCCTTATTTTCATGGCTGATCAGTGAAAACAATGACATCAATTGGGCTTTTAGAGCATTGCACAAGCTGAGCCAGAGCTCCATCTCTATACTGGTTTTATCCCTCTTGGACCTCATTAATACAGAGTAAGTAAAGCCTGACCCAAGTCCCTTTTGGCTTTATTTGCATATTTGTGAAAAGAGCCAAGCCAAAGGAGGTCTTCTGTTGTGCTTCATGTTGACATTTAACTTTTGCAGTGACCTGGTTTATTTTACCTGCAGATCAATTGCAAATCATTTTCAAACCCATGAAGCCTATTAAGCTGGAAGATCCTGTCTGCCATCTTTCAAAGATCTGCATACACACAGTCCCGAGCGTTCTCCCTATGTATATCATAGGGAGAACGTTCGGGACTGTGTGTTTTTTTTTTTTTTTTTTTTTTTCCTATAGAGGAGTCTAGCACGGCCGATGGAAATTTTTGTCCTTTCCCGAACGAGCGTTCGGCCGACCCGATCGTTCGGCAGCCGCGCTCGTTCGGGAAATGAACGTACACACATAACGATAAAGCCCCGATACTATCTGATCCGATGGTATCGGGGCTTTATCGTTACTGTGTGTATCCAGCTTAAGTCTTGCAACATTTTGTTTTTAGTTTGGGGTAGAAACATTTTGAACTCTAAGCTTCCTAATGCTCCTTGTTTGTGCTACTTGTCTGACAATGTGGGCACAGCTTGAGAGTGTTTATACCTGCATCAAGAGGGTTCCTATTTAAAGGGGAACTGTGGTCCAAAAATGACTTTAGATAAATTGATAGGAATTTCTCTCCTGAGAATTTTTGCAATTTATTTTCATTGTTTATTTTGCATAGTTTTGAAGATATTTACATTTTTGTGTGTGATATGGCAGCAGCATCACCAAGTACGCTGCACTTCCTGCTCTGAAACCATGTCAGTCAATTTGCCCTGTGTCTTCTCCTCCCCTTTGCAGCCCCCCTGGTCCCTCCCACTCATGGACCCCATGGTCCCTCCAGTTGCAGGCCCCCCTTGGCCCATTCTCTTACAGCCCCGTTTGACCCAGCCTTCTAGCGGCCGTCTAAGCCCCGCCCCCTTGTGGTCATCTAAGCCCTGCGGACGTCTAAGCCCCACCCCATCGTGGTCCTCTAAGCCCCGCCCTCTCGTGGGTGTCTAAGCCGCACCCTCTCACGGGCGTCTAAGCCCCACCCTCTCGTGGGCATCTAAGCCCCGTCCTCTCATGGGCGCCTAGGCCCCCACCACTCGTGGATGCCTAAGCCCCGCCTACCTGCGGATGCACAAGCCCCACCCACTCGCGGGTGCCATGGGCCACTCAGACCCCCTACAGAAAGCTGTTCTTTAATTTAAACTCAACTTGTTTGGAGACCACAGTTCCCCTTTAACTTCTTATTTATGTGATTCAGAATAGAATGGCGCTAATATGTGAAAATCAGGTAATTGCTGGATTACTATTATTGTATAGAAATAATAAATTAAGACCTCAGGTCATACTGTCTTCCAGGTTCATACACCGTATTTTATGTATTCTCGTTTTAATCAGCTTGTAAAATGTCTTTTAATTTTGGATTCAAATGACTGCAAAGGCTCTCCAATACGATTGGTCAGATTTTCTGTAGATCTAAATATTTAAATCCCATTTAGTCAATAGCATGAAGGCTCTGTGTTTCAGCCTTTGGCCCATGACAGTTGGTAGTTCCCTATATGAAACCTCTTTATGAAATTTGCAGGGAGATTCAGTAAAAGTTCTTGTTTAAAATGGTGCTAATTGTGCCCCAACCAATCAGATCTTATTTAACATTTGAAAGCTAAAGCTGGGTACACACGATTAGATATTTCGGTCCGATCGACCGATAGTTCAGTGTATCGGTCGATCGGACCAAAATTATCGAATGGGTAAAAGTACTGCACGAAGATGTGGACGGAGGGAAGGTGAGTTAATTGTCCTTTAATGTTGAAACTTAGTGCTTTGTCCAAAGTTCCAAAAGTGTAGGAGCTGTTGGCGAGTCTTCTTGTCCCTGTTGCTTCCTGGTCCTCTGAGAGTTTCTGGCATGCGCAAGGCAGCCCTTCCGTCCTCTGGATCTACTTTGCTTCTTTTGCTCTACCTAAAAAGCTTTTTCTGTAGTGTAGGGCACCCTAGCCCACCCACAACCGGCAAGTCCGTTTGTTAAAAAAAAAAGCAATGTACTTGCAGTCCTTGGTTCCCCCAGCACTCAAAAACAGACGGGCTGTGCTAATCCTGCCTCCCTGCTTGCATGTTCTGGCAAGCAGAGGGCCGGGAACAGAGCACCAGGGGATTGAAGGACTGTAATGGGCACTTTGTCATCCGAAAACCACCGCCGTTTGGTCAGGGATCTCTCCTGACTGATCAGACGGCTCCTCGACCGAAAGGGCGTTTTGCCGACAAAGTGCCCATACATGACACAATAAACGGCCGTGCCTATGCATCATGAGGGGCAGCACCGGCGTGTATGAACCTTTACACAGTACTGTAACTTTAATCATTGGTGTTATCCGTGAACTTTTTATTGCCACACAATAAAATCATATACACCCCGTGTGCAGCATTTTTGATAGAATATTCCATCAGCTGTGAGGAAAGGGAAGTTAGACTTTATTGTTAAAGCAAGTAAATAAACTGATAAGACTTTCTTGTGTTTGAGTAGCCAGACCATCTGCTTGCATTTTTTTTTAACTCTCTCTTTTTTTTTTATTTTTTACGATGTTAATGACTTGTTGATTTCTAGAGCTTAACTAGTTCCGCTTGTTTTTATGTTTTCATTGCTTATGTTTAAAGGTCTAAATGAGGAGGTGAAATTAACTACGAACCGAAGGGTTTTCGTAACTGGATTTCAGCTGAAGTGATTGGCAGAAAAACTGCAGCTGCTTAAATTTTGCAAAATGTAAACACATCATTTTGTGTAGATGAAGAATGTTTGACCTTTGGCTGTTTAGCTGTTGTTGGATTAAACCAACCGCTGTCAAAAAAACTCCTAAGAGACACTTCTCTGCAATTTCCTTATTTTCATGGCTGATCAGTGAAAACAATGACATCAATTGGGCTTTTAGAGCATTGCACAAGCTGAGCCAGAGCTCCATCTCTATACTGGTTTTATCCCTCTTGGACCTCATTAATACAGAGTAAGTAAAGCCTGACCCAAGTCCCTTTTGGCTTTATTTGCATATTTGTGAAAAGAGCCAAGCAAAAGGAGGTCTTCTGTTGTGTCTTCATGTTGACATTTAACTTTTGCAGTGACCTGGTTTATTTTACCTGCAGATCAATTGCAAATCATTTTCAAACCCATGAAGCCTATTAAGCTGGAAGATCCTGTCTGCCATCTTTCAAAGATCTGCATACACACAGTCCCGAGCGTTCTCCTCATGTAATCATAGGGAGAACGTTCGGGACTGTGTGTTTCCATCGGCCGTGCTAGACTCCTCTATAGGGAGTCTAGCACGGCCGATGGAAATTTTTGTCCTTTCCCAACGAGCGTTCGGCCGACCCGATCGTTCGGCAGCCGCGCTCGTGGGAAATGAACGTACCACATAACGATAAAGCCCCATATCTCTGATCCGATGGTATCGGGGCTTTATCGTTACTGTGTGTATCCAGCTTAAGTCTTGCAACATTTTGTTTTTAGTTTGGGGTAGAAACATTTTGAACTCTAAGCTTCCTAATGCTCCTTGTTTGTGCTACTTGTCTGACAATGTGGCACAGCTTGAGAGTGTTATACCTGCATCAAGAGGGTTCCTATTTAAAGGGGAACTGTGGTCCAAAAATGACTTTAGATAAATTGATAGGAATTTCTCTCCTGAGAATTTTTGCAATTTATTTTCATTGTTTATTTTGCATAGTTTTGAAAGATATTTACATTTTTGTGTGTGATATGGCAGCAGCATCACCAAGTACGCTGCACTTCCTGCTCTGAAACCATGTCAGTCAATTTGCCCTGTGTCTTCTCCTCCCCTTTGCAGCCCCCCCCTGGTCCCCCCACTCATGGACCCCATGGTCCCTCCAGTTGCAGGCCCCCCTTGGCCCATTCTCTTACAGCCCCGTTTGACCAGCCTTCTAGCGGCCGTCTAAGCCCCCGCCCCCTTGTGGTCATCTAAGCCCTGCGGACGTCTAAGCCCCACCCCATCGTGGTCCTCTAAGCCCCGCCCTCTCGTGGGTGTCTAAGGCCCACCCTCTCACGGGCGTCTAAGCCCCCCCCCCTCTCGTGGGCATCTAAGCCCCGTCCTCTCATGGGCGCCTAGGCCCCCACCACTCGTGGATGCCTAACCCCCCGCCTACCTGCGATGCACAAGCCCCACCCCACTCCGTGCCATGGGCCACTCAGACCCCTACAAAAGCTGTTCTTTAATTTAAACTCAACTTGTTTGGAGACCACAGTTCCCCTTTAACTTCTTTATGTTGTATTCAGAATAGAAGAATGGCGCTAATATGTGAAAATCAGGTAATTGCTGGATTACTATTATTGTATAGAAATAATAATTAAGATCCTCAGTCATACGGTCTTCCAGGTTCATACACCGTATTTTATGTATTCTCGTTTTAATCACTTGTAAAATGTCTTTTAATTTTGGATTCAATGACTGCAAAGGCTCTCCAATACGATTGGTCAGATTTTCTGTAGATCTAAATATTTAAATCCCATTTAGTCAATGCATGAAGGCTCTGTGTTTCAGCCTTTGGCCCATGACAGTTGGTAGTTCCCTATATGAAACCTCTTTATGAATTGCAGGGAGATTCAGTAAAAGTTCTTGTTTAAAATGGTGCTATTGTGCCCCACACAATCAGATCTTATTTAACATTTGAAAGCTAAAGCTGGGTACACACGATTAGATATTTCGGTCCGATCGACCGATATTTCAGTGTATCGGTCGATCGGACCAAATTATCGAATCCGAATGTGCCCATGTCCGATCGACCGTTCGTCCGAATCGGACGAAAGGACGATCGAACAGGGTGGAAAACCTCGTCCGATCGTGCGTCCTCTAGACGCGCACGATCGGTCGCGGTGACTATCGACGCGGCTGCTTTTCCGCGACCGACCTCTTCCTCCTGCCGACCGTTCAAAGTATCGAACGTCGGTCGGAGGAAAAATCGCTAGGTGTTGTACCTAGCTTTACATCAAAGAACTTTTATTGAATAACCCTGTTGGTTTGTAAAGCATTATTTAGTTCACAACACAACCTAAATACTTGTAGCTCTGTTTATTTATTTATTTATTTATTTATTTATTTTTAAGTAAACATACATATCTTGATTAGAGAAAATACACAAAAAAGATACAAATCATTTTTCTTGATTAAAGGGTATGTCCACCCTTAAACCTATTTTTTAATATAGCCTTCCCCCTGGTCCCCTAGCCCAACCGCATTATTTTTATTATTTTAGAAAGCCCCCCAAACTCTACTTACCTCTCCCTTTCCTCCGCCGCGCTCCCGCCCTCTGCTTGCGAGGAAATGCAAGCATGGGGCGGGACCGGCAGTCACCTTGTGATTGGCTGAGCGCCAGCCAATCACGGACGCCGCTGCCGGCACTCACTTCGGCGGAGGAAAGGAGAGGTAAGTAAGAGTTTGGGGAGCTTTCTAAAAATAAAAATCATGCGTTTGGGGCTGGGGACCAGGGGATTACTATATTAAAGGGGGTTAAGATCGTTTGGCGGCCACGCGCTCGTTCGGGAAACGAGCGTACACACATAACGATAAAGCCCCGATACCGTCGGATCCGGGGCTTTATCGTTAGTGTGTGTACGCTCGTTTCCCGAACGAGCGCGTGGCCGCCAAACGATCGGGTCGGCCAAACGCTCGTTCGGGAAAGGCCAAAAATTTCCATTGGTCGCGCTAGACTCCCTATAGAGGAATGAAGTTCATAGGGAGAACGCTCGGGACTGTGTGTATGCAGATCTTTGAAAGATGGCAGACAGGATCTTGCAGATCCTGTCTGTCATCTTTCAGAAATCTGGACTGTGTGTACCTAGCTCTACTGTAGGAAATGGTTACAGTAAAAAAACTGTTACCAAGGGATATATAGAATTAAATATTCCTCTGTCTACACTGTTACATGTGGATTTTCAATAAAACATTAAAGGGCATGTCCACCCCCAAAACTATAATCCCCCCAACTACTGGCCCCACCATGTAGTGTAGTTTAATCCTTACCTCACATCCCAGCTCCATAGGGTTCTCCTGTAGTCCCCCCTCAAAGTCCCAAAAACTGCCCACCAGGAGGCTAGCAGAGTCTATATAGGACTCTGCCTCATACCTGGCCTCCGGGAGAAGTTTGGCATGCGTACTGCAGCTCTTCTCCCCCTCCCTCTCCGGATTCCCTCCCCCTAGCGAACTGTACATATATTCATGAAAGAAGATATACCGGTATATATGTATCTAGATACACAAGTCCCGAGAGTGACAAACTTGTTTATAGTACGTACTCATTAAAAGTGTACCTAATAGCAGGGTATATTTTATTTTTAATAAAGACTGATTACCTCAGTGGTGATCATATTCGCACTTTTACTTCTAATAGAAGCTTCTTTGGTCTGTGTAAGCCTCATATTACTGTAATACTGATGTTGGCATTAATTAGCTGAGCATCAAAAGTGTTTGTGCGTGTAATTGTTCACAGTTTTTCATTAGTCACAAAAAAAACATCCGCATAGGCTGATATTAATTACAGAATGATAGGTGATATGGGAGTAGCTTGTTTAAATCGGGAGATTATTGGACGATCACCTAGAATCTTCAGTAATAATCACTGACCAATAGTGAAATGGGATAGTGTTCCTTCAATGTGTCTGCCCGTACTGAATTTTATTTCCTAGTATATTTTTGTGTGAGAGGACCCCACCTTACAAATGGTCCGTGTATACTCATATGAATTTTGATATAGTAGTTGCCAAACTACTTATGTGGCTGGCTGATTCAAAATGGCTTTCTTGACTACCTTTAAAATACCCAATAATCATTAAAGGGAAACTGTTGTCTACAACATTAGATTTTAAATGACATGTTCATGTTCCTACCTTTAACACTAATCAATCAACCCTATATGCTGCACAGACCAAATATAAAGATCACGGTCATAAGTTAGTTGGTAGGTTCTGAATCGGTCTGCAGTTCTTCCTTCTAATCTGCGGTTGGCAATGCTCAGTGCCGGAGCGAATTTATTTGCCCTCTAACCCATTCCGGGCACCTTTTTTTTGTCTCCCCCTTGTTATTTTGCTTATCTTATTATCTTTTGAACTGGCTTTTACTTTGTTAAACCTTTGTTATACCTCAGTAACTGCTCTGACCTGATGAAGAGGGTTAGCCCTCGAAAAGCTTGTCTACTAATAAACTGTTAGTCCATAGAAAAATTATCAATACGCTACTATTTTACCTCAAAAAACCAGGATAGATTGATTTACAGTGCCTGAAGGGGAGGGGGCGAGAATACAACAGCACTCCACGCAGTTAGCAGAGCAGTGTGTAAGGCCGGTGTGAATTTTTGTCTTTTTTAAATGGAGGAGTAGACCCGAGAAGAGGACTGTCCACATGGTTTCAGAGGCAGGAAGCACAGTGGATCTGGTGATGCTGCACCATATCAACACAGAAAATGTAAATATCGTCAACACTTCTAAAACAAAAGTAATTGCAAAATACTTGAGAAAGCAATTCCTGTCAATTTACCTAAGCCTTTTTGGACACATGGTTACCCTTTAAAATGCAATGGTCTTGCGCTATCCATTAATGGTAGTTTTATGCCCCGGACTTCCGGTAGGCACTTCCGGTAGGCTAAGTATGAAAATATTTTTTCTTATCCTTTTTTTTTCATTTCATTTTCTTGACAATTTTTTTCAGGTTTTAACCCCAAGAAGGAACATTAAACTATAAAGGTGATGAAACTCCCGAATCCTTTTCAGCCATTAGTTGGTTAGAAATAAATGCCTATTGGCTTTTTTCCTTTAAACTCAGATGGCCTCCTGACAGAAAAGATAGAGTTTTGCCTGTAGCAGGTGAAGTCTGCAGAGGCAGTTTTGGGCATCTATACCTGTTCAATATCTTCACAGCAACTATTTCCTTATGTGTTCTGGTTTTAAAATGAGTGATGCTAATGCTTATCTAAACTGACAATATGGTATTTTATAGCCGTCACTTTTTTACGACATGATTCGGCCCATCAATATACAGAACATATTATGGTCATATTTGATTAAGCCAACTTACAGGGCATTGGTCCATTATGAGACACACTTTCTAAACTCACATAGCAGGGCTATGGTGACAAGCGATCCATTTAGGGCTGAATACAACTGGGTGAGTTTTTGCCCGAATTTGGTTTACATGTTTAACAATCATATAAAGATTGTAGCCTAAAAAAAACTACAAAAACAATCCAAAATAAGGATGCCACTCACAACAGATTGGATTGAATATCTTTTTACAGAATCTGTGGCCATTATTGTACCTTGAGAATCCCAATTCGTAATTATCACGCCAGGTGGTTGAGGGCTGATTGCATCGTGGTAAGAGGTGTTAGAGGAACGCCCGGGTACGTGTCCAAAACAAGCATTGTCCATGCAGACGCTGAAACTGTCTGCAAACAGTCTTTAACACTAAACTTCAAGTCGTTGATCTATTTAATACAACAGATTATACCATGCCTGGATGAATGAGAACCTTCACAGCCAGATGGATTTAAATATCACAGTGGGGTCTGGCAGTGTCTCCAAAGGCAAGTGCAATGCAATCGTAACATGTATTGTGGCAGGATCTGCCATTACAATGTAATTGTTGGTGTCTATACGATCTCAAGTGGGATGCCTCAATGCTTATTTTTGCATATATGGGGCCCTTACCCTAAGGCCTTACCTAAGGGTTACAGGGGAAACCATCATCTTTTTTAAAATCAAAAGTATCTAGACAGTATCCAGGTAAAATGACTTAAAAGTAGTTCTATCTGAGGAAGGAATCACCATACCCGGTCTTTTTTAGTTGGGAAAAAAAAGACGTCTGGTTTACTATCTTTCCGATCGAATGCTTGATCTAATCTTGATCAAAAAAAAGGCACCGGGTTATCTGGTCTACCCCCATCTCTATACATAACCATTACGATCAATAAACTGGGGAAAATTTCAACATTTTTCACACATAAAAATAAGGCGAAAAAAAAAGCTGGCCAATGTTAAGATATATTAAAATAGGTGATACGAGTGAAATTGTTGGACATTACAGAAGCGAAGGATTATGTCTTGATCAAAGGGAAGAGGTTTTTATTATTAATAATGTGATAAAACAACCTTAACGACAACTACATATCCCTGCTGATTGGGCAGATTAACTGGAACCTTTTGTTATGAAAGTGTTGTGGGATTGGTGTGGCGGGAATGTTTCTTAAAACTGGGCATTTGGTGCTACACATTTTTTTGTGTTTTTTAAGATGGTAATTTGTTGTGGATTAAAACGGGCCAAATGTCATTATTTCAACATGTAGGCTCCGGGACCTTTAATAAAAGCTTGATAAAGCAACCCTAAACCAGACACAAAGAGGAATGAAATGGTTTGCATTTATAACTGTTGTTGTAAAGAAGCCTTTAGTTCCACCTTTAAACACGTCACAAGCATGGAAGTGTAGGGCAAATGATTTTGCTGTTTTGCACAAAGAAAGTCATTGTGTACCAAGGCTGAGCTGATGATTTTCTTGTGAAAACAGTTAACTTCCAGCAAAAGCGCTTTGTACAACAGAAACCACGCTGAACTGAACTAAGTTACTGAAAAATACAACCCCTGGGTACAACACAGCTGTACCTTATAAATCGAGATCTTCTTAGGGAAATAATGAGCTGACTGTTTACATGTTGAGGTATGGTGAACAATAATATAGTACTACGTAACTATATTTAGAATGGGAGGATTAATGAAAGATCGTACATCTTCCACATAATATTTGCTGTCATACCGCTATGTATAATAAGCATAGTAAGATAATTACTAGTTCCTTGAAGATATTGTCTTAGAAAGAAGCGTCAACAGATTCTGGATGATGACGAATCTTCTTCGCTGCTAACATCTTTACTTGTCCTGTCTTTGCGACACACAACTGCTTCTAATCTATAGCCAATAGCTGCAATATGATGCAATCCTGCTGGCTCAATATAAAACAGGCTACCTCTCATTAAAATGAACATGTATAGAAGATTATATTCATTTAATAATCATCAACCTAGACTTTACGCATTAAACAAATGTAATTTAAATCTTTTTGGTGGAAGATAATGGATAAGCACCTTGCTCCCATCTTTCCAGAAGTTTGGGTTACTCTGCTTACACACACAGATTTTGATAAGGGGTGATTTGGCTTGCTGTCACTAGTATATATCCTCGGGGGGGCTAGACAGATACTTACGCACATCCCAATATTTGGACATATCAGTGTATCGGTTTGGACGTGCCAAAATATTGTATAGTATATTGAACATATGTTTCTTTGCACTACTTGACCCACCGTTTTTTTAAACGTGAAGTTTAAAAACAATCTTTACCTTACATCTCTGCTCCTTATGGTTCCTCCCATTGCTTGTCCAAATCCAGGAAACAGAAGAGCATGAGCGCAGTCTTCCTGTCAAAAAGGTTTCTGCCCCTGCCTCTAATCTAGCCCCGGGAGGTATTGTGACTGTGCAGGGGAGTTCCCCTATCCCCCACCCCTCCCTGGCCTGCCCTTCCCATAAAGCATAAACCCTTTTATCTGTATGGTAGGGTACCCCTGCCCACCCCCAACACTATTCATTACTGAAAAAAAAAAAAAAAAAAAAAAAATATCAGAAATCTACCGACAACACCCCTTCCCTCCGGGGCGATCTGCCATTACCGGCACCACCTCTGTGATTGCCTGCCTCTCAGGCCATCCAAGACAAAACGGCGGGCTTGCCGTACCACATTTGGCAGTTCTTGCAAGCAGAGAGCCAGATCCGATCGCCACAGGCGCGAGTAAGTAGCATCATATTAATTTTTTAGTAAGCTAACATAGCGGTTCGGATTGGGCAAGGGGTTTTCCTAGAACATATAAAAGTTTCCTTTAGTTGTGACTTGCCTCTTTTAGCCCACCTCACTTTAACACCCTCCAAAGAACATAAATGAACAGGCTTCTTTAAAAAAAACAGAAGGTATTTGGCATCTCATGCTATTTGAATAGCATTGCCCACAAGAGTATTTCTCCTCCCAGGTTTCCAGAGTAATGGCAGGAGCTATGTCAAAATGTCCTCCTTTAGCCCCATAGGTAATCACATGTGTCCAGAACCCCGCTGGTTTATTTAACATGCAATCAGCCTTATGATAAAGAGCTATTCATCTGACTGCAGACATGACATATTTTCATCTTGTTAAATCTGTGCGTGCAAGGTAAGATTGATGTCTTATGGGTAAGACATTGGAGCACAAGTACCATTGGGAGTTCTAGGCTGGAGAATTTAAAAATATATGGCTGATGAGATTAAGGTCCAAAATTTGTCGTGTGCTTTTGGGATGCGTACAGAGCCTAGTCATACATTGACCGGAAGCAGGGGTAAACAGTGAACAGGCTATTGTTGCGCTTTTGGAGCCAAGTGTTAGAAGGTCTGTTCTTATCATTGATGTGGTCGAGTGGGGGGGGGTTTACCCCTGTTTGAGTTTGGTGGGTCCCCCCCGTTAGCCTCCCGCCTGGGTGGGGGGGGATGAATGTCATGTTGGACACTAACACCATTATGGGGTGCAAGGCGCATAAGCCGGGGAAGTGTCATCATAGGGGGTTCCGGAGCAGCACTTCACTTAAAACGGTGAATCTTTTATTCCGATCGTTTGGAAAAAAGAGCTTGCTTCTGTTCGTGCTCACAACACCTGGGCTTTCTATTTCCACAATAGCAGAGATACAGCACCGTGGTTTTCGAACGCAACGACCTGTTCTTTGTCACAGCACGCTGTCTTGACAAAGGGACGCAGTGTGTGTCGAAACGTTGGGCTGATAATCTTTGCTATCGTGTGAATAGATAAGCCGAGTGGTGATGGCAGAAAATGTTTTTTAAAAGTTCGTGAGATAAAGATTGGCGCCGTTTTAGGAAAGTGCTCTCTGGACTATTGTGGATACGAAGATATTAAAAGTGATAGTAACGAGCGTGCACCCATATTGATCTCCCAGAAGGCGTGTGCTTGGGGTTAATCTTTGTTGGGTGTTTAGGCCAGGAGTGGCCTGAAGCCCGGCTTACCCTGTGTACTTGTTGGTTCACATGGTCACGTGTGGTTATATTTCTTGCATGTCCCGGTTTACTCATTAAAGGGGAACAGGATTGTTTTTTGCTTTGTCGGATGAGCGTTAGGCCCGTAGGTTGGCGGCACGGGGCGCCTCATTAATTTGCCCTGAATGTGATGAAACCCTATTTATTTGCACATAACCTTAATATACGCCTCTACCCAGCTATAGCTTGTTTGTTTTCATTTGGTTTGTTCACTGTATGAGAGCAGGACGTTGAATGGGACTCAAAGGGAGGGGCAGTCATTATTAGTGGGCCTTCGCGAGGAACCCTATGGATCCGCCTCTTGTAGTTCATTTGCGGCTGAGAAACAACCGAGAGGGAACATGGTCCCGCAGCCCAATTGTGGTGTGAGGCATAAATCACTGACTGGGCTTGTAGTCTTTTCAATAAGAAGAAAAACAAGTTGAAAAGCTACTTCGGCGATGCTTGCTCCTCACATTAATATAGGAAAGACTTTTTGCATATTATTGTTAGATTAGACTGACGGGCCTAGTTATGATTTTTAAGTTTTCTTAACTAGTTGTCACATGACCACAGGACAGATGCATCTTATAATCCAATCTAGATGTGAACCAGCTACCTGGACAGCAGATACACAACGACTTTATTGTGTGTGTTGATGGCATTGATAGGGACAACAACTGGTTTCGACTCCGTGACGGACTAATTTCTACAATAGCTCCTGTGAGGCCATCCATCACACACTTTTTTTTTTTGCTTCTACAACGCAAGTCAGCAGTGTTTCTCCATGCTTAGGCTGTGTGTTGTTGACGGGTCACATAGCAGCAACATATTGTGCATCTTTTGTGCCTACAGACATTAGTTTATGGCTATTGCCTGGCTTTGTATAACTTGGTTGTTTTAAACACAATTGGCTTTTCATAACAGGGCAATGCAATGGAGAATTTTAGACAATTTAAATAGAATTGGCAGTGCATAGAATCTATTTGTTTGTATAGAATCTATAAGGCACTCATGTTGAATTTTTCCTATATGCTGATTTTTTTTTTTTTGTTCCTCAGCAACAGTGGCGGCCCTTGGATAAATGCACACCTGTGGCAAATTTGCTACCGACGCCTACACCCAACCACCCCCTCCCCCCCAAACTCCCCCCCGAACATCCCCCCCCCACCCCCGCCCCCTGCAATCTATACTCTGTTGTGAATGCTGCTTGCCTTCAAATAAGAACCCACCTGCCTTTACGGTCTTTCATATCGTCAGTGCGTCTTGTATCTAGGTGCGTACATCATTATGTAACAAGTAACGTACTAAATGCACAGACCAGAACAGCACAGCAACAGACATCTTAAGTAGCTTATGATGTGTGGGGCTTATGTTGGTGTGAGTGTGCATGCATATATGTTGATCTGAGGACCATAACCTAGAGGGGCTGTGGCCTGATCACAACTTTGAGCTACAGGTCCGTGACCTAATACTCCCAGCTCTTTGCCCCCTGTTAATGCAACCGTGCAGTCGGCACAGTCGCCCATATCAAAGCCGGCCCGGAAACAAGCATCACACGAGGCTTTCTGTTCATAAATGTCAGTCTAATGTCCAATGCTGGAAGTAGTTCTTTCTTTATATGCGAAGATGTAATAACTTTAGTCCTAATTTAAGCCAAGTACACACAACCCATTTTGCGGACAAACCAAACAATACAACGGTTGACGAACTGCCCGGGCGCACCCATAAACAGCGTAATAGGGTCAAAATAGCAATGGCGCATGGGTGTGCTTGCGCTCAGGTGTCCGGCCTCATCTGCCAATCAACGTGTTGTACTCTGGTTAAGGTCTTTAACTTGGGCTAAAGGAACATTAAAGGCGAAATCCTTTTTCTATTTCCTTTCCCACCTAACCTGAATAAATGGATAGTTCCTGAGAAGACGTTGTAGGAGCCCCATTGTATTGTGTCAATTTCTCAGAATTTATCGCTTATTAGAAACAGTTGTCTTTTTATATAAAGCTGTTATCTATTTGCGTAGATCCGGGCAGTTTCTTACATTATTTCTACCTCACAATCTTTTAGCCCAAACAGAAATGCAGAAAGAACACCATGGAATCTTTAAAACCATGGGAGGGTTCACCCACTTTCCCTTCTATCTGTTCACGAAATGAGAAAACTCAGTGGATACACTTATTTATTAAGGATGTAATTAACCTATTTATCGTGGGAATCTTGGAATGATATGAATGTACCAGGTTTAACTGCACACGGTAAATTGAATACTAACTTCCTCTTTTCACATGTGCCGCTGCACTCTAGGGACAATTAGATCATTCTTCTATTGTGTACTAAGCCGTATTTGATTCAAACTAATTTCATAGTTAAAAATGTCAGTTTCCAAACCTTACATCAGTTTCTTAATCCATCCCTTTGGTTATTTCTACACTACATGTTACCGAATTGAATTAGGTATCACGTACCAATTTTTTTTTTGTTGATCTGTTCCGTTACTTCTTTAGATAACTCCAATCTGAAGCATATTACATTCAGCGGATCAAATCAAGTGCCTTATTTAATCTTCTGCAGCATGAAAGTTTTCAACAGTACTGGAATAGTTTCAGTTGGTGTGAACTGCCATGGGGGAAACCCCTCCTCATCAATGCTGGCTCATATGGGTGGGGAGAATACCAAGTACTGGATTGAAGAAGGCCCAGCGTCGCAGCAGCACAACACAACCTCCAAGTTATTGCTATTTACATGTATTCATTTAAAGATTTGATGATAGCTGGAGTTATTTTTTAGTATAGTTAAATGCCTACTCTCCATGCCCATTTCCACGTTGTGTAATTTACTTGAGTATATGCACAATTAGGACGACAAGGGCAGCAACAGCAAGTTATTCATCAAGGGACACTAAGTGGAAAATTGACTCTTTATCCTTTTCTATATTTAATGCTCGGGCCAGAACTTTTGATCCCTTTTTGCCTCGTGGCCCCCTTCACTAGTATGCTCACTCTGCCTGTTCTAGCTCACATCCTAGTTATATGCATGTCTCCTCTCTATGTATCCACCCCCTCCAAAAACTGAGGCACAGCTAGAGTGTGACTTGCAGTTGAGAGATGAATCTGTGCCCTCATACAGCCATTAGCATTACACCAGTGGATTTGTGTTAAGTGAAATCGGGGAAACTGCTTGTCAAATGGGAGAATAAGCGGCACTGGCAGTTGTAATAGGTCTTTGAATCACATTTTCTTTAGCTGTATGATTTGAGGTTGTGGTGTGGGTGTGCAGGGGGTGTGGGGACTTTGTAATAAGATTTCTTTAGGGTAAATGCTACATTGGTCTTTTTCAATACACAGACATCAGCTTATATTGCAGGATTGGGTTTACTGCACAAGTAGATAATGCTTATATTCCTTTTCCTTATCTGTATGCTGAATCATTAGCCATGCAGTGACAGAGAATAAGCTTAACTTTATAGAATAGTAGTTTCTACTGTATGTGCCAGGGAGGGGTCTGGAATTTTCAGTTCATTACGCGACTAGCTGTGGCCCACCCCCTTTCAAAAGTAAAATACCATGAGCTAACAAATACAGGATAAGAAGGTCAGAGTAAAAAGAAAATCAAGTTTAAAGATTGGTGGTTAATTATCCTAATTACTCGTGTAATTAGTTTAAAAAAAAAAAATTATTTGTCCACAGTTTACCATTTCATCCTTTAACAAATAAATTACTATATATTTATGGCCTGTAACGCAGCACATGGTTATATAAACCGTCTTCCGCATTTACGATCTTATCAGCTGCACGCCTTGTTTGGAGAACTGTGGTCTCCAACAAGTTGAATTGTTAAATGAAAGGTCAGTTTCCTTACCCTTAAATGAGCCATCACACCCTCTTTACCTGCTCCACACGCACAGAATAAAAATTACTGACCAGAAAGACAATGGGTGGGAGGGCCGACCTGTGACATTCCTAAGGCTTCTCTGCACATTGGCCGCTGTGGTCGACAAAGTCTCAGACGTCCTTCAGTGTTGAAGAAGACAGGAATCTCCCTCCTCCTCTCTGCTGCTGTGAAGTCCTGCCAGTAGGTAAGGGAACTAAAAGCTCTTCCTTCCACTATGTGAAAAACAGCCTATTTCAGGCAAGAGTTTTCTCCTCTGCCTGAAAAGTGGTTTCCACAGAAGTTTTCTGTAGGTGGGTGGGGGCTGTAGGTTCCACCTGCACCCGCTGAGTGGGCAGGGTTTTAGGCACCCACGCTGTGGGCGGAGCTTAGGCACCCGTTGAGTGGGCGGGTCCCCAGTGGTCTGTAAAGGAAGTGGGCCAAGGGGGGCCTGCAACTGGAGGGACCAGGGGTCCATGAGGAGGGAGGACCCAGGGGTCTGCATGAGGGGAGGATGAGAAGTGCAGATCGACTGCCGGTTCAAGCAGGAAGCAGGAAGTGCGAGGGTGACCTGGTACTGGCTGCTGCCATATCCAAACAACACAAATGTAATATCCCCTTCAAAACTATGTAAAATAAACTGCAAAATTCTTCCAGGAGAGCATCCTATCAATTTACCTAAAGTTCCATTTTTGGACGCAACAAAGCCTTCCGCTTTTTAAAATGCTTTCATCATTTAACCTCTTGGATGTGGTTTACAAACTAATTAAATCAGCAGTCAAGCCATCAACATTTCTGACAGCACATTAGGAATTATGCTGAAATGTCTTATTCCGTGCTTGTGAAGGTTCCTCATTCATGCCGGTCCTGGTCTATCTGTTTGTATTCATTTAGATTCGAACTGGACTTGAATGAGTTCTGAAGACGTTTCGCTAGCCTCCCTGGCTTTCTCATCGATGACTTGTACAAGAATCTGTGCAATTAATGTACCCTGGAAAAAAATCCCATAGCAGATCACATGCCATGTGTTAAGGGTGATGAGTTGAAAAGTGGGACTAAGAGGGTGTTATAACGCCCAGAGTAGGTTGTTAAAAAAAACAAGCATTGTACATGGCAGAACATGTTGTGTTAAGGAGGGCCATTTATTTGAAAATAAAGAAACCGACGCCTAATAGAGTGGGGGGTTCAAAACTTCGGGGCTTAACCCTTTGAATGCAGAGTTTGGTAAACCCTCGATGAGGTGTTCAGTAACCCTCGAACTGCAGTGTTTTACGATTTGGTAACCCTAAGCGGCATTCATTTCGGTAACCCTCGAAAATTTTCAATGGGGAAGCCCAATTTTACCAGATCGTGGGGAAATCTGTTTAAACAAGTTTGGTGGTATGGGGGGCTTGTTCCCCAGACCATTTTCCCAGGTGCCAGAGCCATATACAAGCTCAAGTTACCATTGGCTATTTTAACATCTGTATATATTAATCCAACGTTTCAAACTGTTCTCCCATTGACTTTGGTGGTTTAGTTTTCGAACTCCCAAACGTTCAGTAAGTCGGAAGTTCGACAATTCTAATAAACTTTAAAAAAATTAAAAATAATATCGAAAAACTCATGAAATTTACTCAGTTTTTTGATCACAAGTTCAACAACTAAATGTGTAGCACACTTAAGATAAATGTCTTTCAGCCAGTCAGTCCACAAAATAAGTAAAGATCCTGTAGTGACAGACCAAGCAGTCTGTTTTTGTTTAACACAGAGAGTGGGAAGTGGGGCACAGAAAGTGAGACTAATGATCATGCTCAACCACTTTGTAAGTGTCTTGCAAATAGTGGCGTAAAAGGAATCACTGGTACCACCTACCCAAACCCCTGCAAAACTATGATGGGTCCCCCTTTGCCTGGGCTTCACCCACGTGTTTTCTAGAGGAGGCTTTAAATCTGTCAAAGGAAAAATAGTTGCAGTTTGGCTCACCCCTCGGCTCCACTGGTACTATCAATGTCGATAAGACATGTCAATATACACATGGTATACTGCTGGAACAAAAGAAATGTATTATTCTTGCTGTAGAATCATTTTACAGCAGTATCATTAGATTGTCCATGTTTACATTTTATACAGATGATTTACAGTATTTATAATGGTAATATAGCTGTAGTAAAACAAAGTGAAGACCTACTTTTTTGCTGCTATTGAACAATCAAGAGCACTTTTTGTGATAAGGACAAGGATAATGAATGTTGATCAAGGCTTTTCCTCATTGTTTATTTCTTGTAATCAGGAGTAGTTTGTATTCCAAATCTTCACGGTGTATTATTCATTTCAACCAAATTTGTGTAGTAACAACGCGAAAGAAAAGCGTTGTTCTCTTAACCACTCATAATGTAAAGTTTCGGTATACCCCCTTGCACCAGCACTGAATTACATTATAAACTAGTTTAGACCTAATGTATTTTGCATAGAATAACTTTTCATTGACTTACTGTGCACAGAGAAAAAAACAATACAGTAATTATATAAACTCCAAACTTGGAACATAGGTTTATAGACAAGTTACAGTAGGAATCTAAAAATATATTCTAGGGCTAGTGAAGGCTAAAGATAAAATCTTTATAATAATATAATAGAATATTCCAGTTGCACACCCTAGGTTAACCGCTTTTGTGCGACACCCCTACTAAGGGTGGTTCACCAGGTGTAGTACAACTGAATAGAAAAACAAAACTGGGGAACCCAAGTCTCCCCGCAGGTAACACCATATGGGCACACCACCGATAACAGCAATATGAAACTTTGGGTGCTGTTTGGCAAATAAGTTTTTCATATTGCTGCTATACATGGTGTGCCCATATTGTGTACTTGCAGGGAATGGGTTCCCTGTTTTTGTTTTTCCAAAAGATAAAAAAATATTATAGCAAGTGTTCCTCATATACTAAAGATCGATATAGATCATCTGTGCAGACAAAACTAATTTTGTGCACTACTTGTGAGCTACCACAGTGTGGTGCCCAACTCTCTCCTCACTGTTAAAGCAGATGTGTGCGTGCTCATGTTCAGAATGGAGCCAAGAAGGATAAGGCTAATTGCAAGTTCATTGAATTGATTTAAAAGTGGGCTGGATACGGTCTTTAAAACTAAAAAATATTGAGAATTACTGGTATTCATACATATACTGTAGTTCTGGTTGGTATGGGGTTACTTTAATATTGAGAATTACTGGTATTCTACATATACGTAGTTCTGGTTGGTACGGGATACTGTATAATATTGAGAATATCTGGATTAATACTATAACTGTAAATTCTGGTTGGTACAAGACACATATAATTTGAGAATTAACTGGTATTATACCAAACTGTAATTCTGGTTGGTACAGAGACACTATATAATATTGAGAATTACTGGTATTCTACATATACTGTAGTCCTGGTTGGTGCAGGGATCCTATATATATATAAGAATTACTGGTATTAATAATATACTGCAGTTTTGGCTGCTACAGGGATACTATAATATTGAGAATTACTGGTATTAATACATAACTGTAGTTTTCTGGTTGGTATGGGGATACTATATAATATTGGGAATTACTGGTATTAATACTTATACTGTAGTTCTGGTTTATCCAGGGATACTTTCGGTTGCCCATTTTTGGAGTCCAGGAAGGAATGCTTTTTATAAAATAAAAAAAAATAAAAAACAAATCTATATATATATATATATATATATTATATATTCCCCCCCCTCTCTGGATTAACGGTTAGGTAGGGTTAAGGAGGGTTGTAAAGGTTGGACTATGGACCTAGTTTTTTTCACCTCAATTACTATGATACCATGAAGGGCACAAACTTTTGTAGCACAACTTTCAGAAGTTCATGCAAATTAACTATGTAAGCAGAGTGGAGTAGCATCTCCACCTCCCTGTAATTATTATATAACTTGTTGGGAAGTGAAATTATTACATATAAGTGTCCCAGAAGACTGTTACACACACATAGTAGTTTGAAGTTTAACACCAGCTATAGGAAAGCATCATTAAAAAGTCCTGTTTAATAGGAATGTACTTCTTTAAGAAAAATTTAACTCCACTTTTTACAATATTTACATAATTGGGTTGACACACGTGATAGATATTTATTAGATAAGCCCCTTTCACATCTTTTACGTGACATTACAATATATTTATGAAGAAAAACAAGTAATATGACCAATAGCAAATGCTGCAAACACTTGCCTATTTCATAAGGATTTGTAGAATGGGTTTGAGATCAACAAGCATGAAGCAAAAGCTAAACATTAAGGCAGAACCATACTGTCAGGCAGCCAGAAAGAACAGGAGACAATGCAAAAGTTAATCCCCATTCATACTGATTGCCTTATTCAAACATGCAATTCATGCTGCAGAGAAATGTTCTGAATCTTTCATTGGGTCTTAATGAAAGGCAAGCTATACATGTCCAACTACCACAAAGTATGGTTTCTCTCCAAAGGAGACAATCATGCTTCTGCTAACTCACATAGGATCTGTAATTCATTTACAGGCCGTGTATAATAAGACAAATCAAAATAGATGTGGGTTCTTAGATGCGTAACCGGGGTTAGAAAATATTAGATCACCAGTCAACCAATTATGTCATTCAGGAAAAGTGAATTCTGGATAACCAGCCAATATAACTTATTAGCCCTGTGTCATCACCCACTGCTGAAGCTGGCACAGATTTCTGGACTGGTAGTTCATAGAAAGAGAACCGCATTGTAAATTCAGCACAACTCTCTACATTACATTACAGATATTTAACCATTACAGTGCATCTTTCTAAACTACATTTTCCCACCATGGCAGGGATGATAGAGGTAAACGAGACAGAAATGAACTTTTGGTGTGTCACAGAGTTAATAGTTTCTTATACTGCATCAATATATTATTCAAAATAAGAATTGAGTCAATGGAATTCTAACAGACAATTTTACATGTGGTTTTTACAGGAGAACCTTGATTTAAATGCTGAATCTTCTACTCTCATGACATTGTTTGCATATAACTTGCTGAACAAGAAACTTGTTTACATTATCATTTCAAAAGGACAATATGCCCTATTTAATCTTAAACTCCACTAATCTGCTATGGAAGTTAATGCTACTCTCAATCTGAACAAACAAATCTTAATGACTAACTAAACGGAAATTACAATTAGTTATCACTTATGTGTTCAAATCTTCTTCTTGGTTACGTCGGCCACAATTGTGTGTATTTGCATTATTCTCACACCATAAGGATATAATAGTTTGTAATTGATTGTAAGCTCTCTGGGTAGGGCTTGTCTATATATAATGTCCACCTTCAATTAATGAGTAAGCATCCCCCCCCCCCCCCCAAACCCCACGATGGTATTACTTGCACTCTCTCAGGTGGCTTTCAAAGAATTATTAGCTAAGATTTTTGCCACTCCACCTTTGGCCTCCTCTAAAAGCTGTGAGAAGCTCATTTATCACAGCCATGACTGATGTCTCTACCGGAAGACCCGAGAGCATTGGAGCCAATAAAAAAAGCCTTGGAGGAGGTAAGAAAATAAGATCTTTGGGTTTGGAGGATGTAGTACACGCTCCTTTAAGGGCATGTCCACCCCTAAAACTATATCCCCCCAACTACTGGCCCCACATGTAGTGTAGTGTAATCCTTACCTCACATCCCAGCTCCATAGGGTCTTCCTGTAGTCCCCCCCCAAAGTCCCAAAAACTGACGACCAGGAGGCTAGCAGAGTCCATATATGGCTCTGCCTGCTACCTGGCCTCCGGGAGAATTCTGCCATGCGTACTGCAGCCCTTCTCCCTCCCCCTCCCTCTCCCTCCCTCTCGTTCTACTATCCCTCCCCCTAGTGTAAATCCCCTTTAATATCCTGCTCCCCCATTCCCCCAGCCCCAACCGGGTATTTTTATATTCAGAAAGCCCCCCAAACTCTTACTTACCTCTCCTCTTTCCCCCGCTGCGCTCCCGGCCTTCTGCTTGCAAAATGCAAGCAGAGGGGCGGACGGCAGCGGGAAATGGAGAGGTAAGTAAGAGTTTGGGGCTTTCTAATATAAAAAATCCCGGTTGGGGCTGGGGGACTGGGGGACAGTATAAAAAATACATTTTAGGGTGGACATACCCTTTAATTTACAGGGCTGCACAATATGCTCGCGCTGTTAAACTAAATAAATACATACTTAAAGCCACAAAGGTTTCCCAAACCAGATTGTAATAAGTGATAGCAAAAATTAAAAACAAAACAAAAACTTTTGGTTTCATTTCTTGCCCTAAACCAGAACAAAAAACCCACAATCCCTTTAGACATATCAGAATGGCCTATAAAACATTCCATTTAACACAGACTTGCTAACAAACACTTGATTTTACCACTAAAATGTGATGTGCTGTAGGATATGATGTAGCCACACTTTCTGCCAGACCTGCCCAATCAATTCCGTCATTCAAAGCTAGGCTCTATGAACACTAGAATTGCCGTCATGTATTTGTTTCATGCCCTAGAGAAAGGCTAATGTGGAAGACCTAAGACACATTCCAAATCCCGTCTTATAGTAAACTTGCCAAAATCCCTAAGGTCCTTTGGGTTTTTCTGCAATCTTGAAGAGCCGATTACTTAGGCATGCAGAGTAGGATAATAAGCTGCATTTGCATTAAAACCAAGCAGGATGTAAAACATTCTGGTATTTCATTCAGGATGTAGGTTCTATTTTAAAATTTGAAGATGAACATCCAACCACACACTGAATCAATAGCAAGATGTGCTTTGTGCCCAAAGGATACCATGCTAGATTACTGATGGTCTGCTAAGCAAATTATTCAGAAATAATATAAGTTTTAATTATACAGATAAGGTACCTAACGCAAAAAGTAGAGCATTTCTTTTGAGCTGACCTCAAAATGCTTTATCTTTTTTGCGTTTCGGTACCTTGTCTGTATATATAATATATTTTGTTATCTAAGAAAACTAGAATTTACAGGAAATTCAATAAAAGTTCTTATTGTTTAAAATGGTGCTAATTTTGCCCCAACCAATCAGATCTTATTTAACATTTGAAAGGTAACATCTGATTGGTTGGGGCAAAATTAGCATCATTTTAAACGATAAGACCTTTTTGAATAACCCTGTTAGTTTTATTTCCAATTGTTACTAATAACAGGGGGCAACCACATCTGCTCAATTGTGGGCTATAATAAGCTCTTCTGGGCAGGGATCTATTTCCTAACATGTCAAGGCACACCACACTTATTTTATAATATATTGCAGTTTTGGGGGTGTATTTTTATAATGCACAGTGCTGTATACCCAGTGGTTATATAAAATAAAATTACACATTTCACACCATTGGGTTATTTTTGCAGTATGAGAGGATCACGACTCACTTCCCTTAACTGTAATTTAATCACAAGGAAAAAACCTTGTGAAGAACATCATGGGTTCCTACTTCTATTTAGCCATCATTGATAGGGTAGAGGACAGAGCAGGAATGGACCTACAACTGCAATTTACTTGGTTATTGACCTAGCAGTTTAGATCATTACTCTGGGTCTTATATGGGGGGGGGTTAAAAGTTTTTTTTTCCCTTAAACAGTTTTTATAAATGTCATTGCCAGTCCTGCTAATTACTTAAGCAGTACAGTTTCTGACAAAAGTCTCGTCGCTTGTGTACAAATAGACCTGAAGTGCCGCTTATCAATAATTCTAATGCAGATTTTGTTTCAAGAAATTGTTCATTTTACCCCAAACAGCTTTTGTAATAATGTTTCAATGCAAAACGAACTAACAAAAGTATTCTAATATTCACAGCTTGGTAAGCCCATTGAGTCAATTTTTGCAAAGACATAGTATAAGTGTTGTCGCCTTGTCATATGGGCTCACCTGGTGACTAATAATGGATCAATTAGGTGTCAGGTATGTATAAAAAGAACCCCAGTACACTAGACATTCACATCAACTAAAATAGACCTCTGCAAACATGCCTAAGATTCACCCTGAGACTAAAGTGTTGATATCAAGAGGCTGAAGACCAAATCCACTGCTGATGTGGCGCACACTTCAATGTCTCTCAGCGTCAAGTTCAGAGGATAAAGAAAAGATCTGAAGAGAGGAGAAGTTTTTTGACAAGCCCAGGTCAGGCAGACCCTGCAAGACAACTGCTCAAGAGGACCGTTTGTTGGCTCGAAAATACAAGGCAACCCATTTTCAACTGCAGCAGAGCTCCGGAGACCTGGTCCCCTGAAATCCCTGTATCACACCAGAACAGTTGGTCAGTTTCTGTCTCGAAATGGCCTCCAAGCTCGAATTAGTGCCATAAGCCAGCACTAAACAAAAGACAATTGAAAAACCGTGTGGCATTTGCCAAGTCCCACAACCTGCTAAAAGGATGGGATGCTGGAAAAGTGGCAAAAAGGTGGTTTTTCAGATTAATCTTCTGTTGAATTACACCACAGTCACCGCACCCATAAAACAGTGAAGTTTGGTGGAGGCTAAATCACGGTCTGGAGTTACATCCAGTATGGGGGTGTACGAGGGATCTGCAGGGTGGAAGGCAACATCAATAGTGTAAATACCAAGAAATCTTAGCTACCTCATATTCCCAACCATAAAAAAAGCCAAATTCTGCAGCAGGATGGTGCTCGATCACATATCTCCATCTCCACATCAAAGTTCCTTAAGGCGAAGAAGATCAAGATGCTCCAGGATTGGCCAGCCCAGTCACCTGACATGAACATCATTGAGCATATGTGGGGGTAGGATGAAAGAGGAAGCATGAAGACGAAACCAAAAATTTTGATGAACTCTGGGAGACATGCAAGACTGTTTTCCTGATGATTTCATCAATAAATTTATGAATCCTTGCCAACCCGCATGGATGCTGTCCTTCAAGCTCATGGAAGTCAAACAAGATATGAAATTTGAATCTCACAGCACCATCACCTCACATAGATCGTTTTCTGTATAGGTGACTACATTTTGTCTTGCAACATTTTGACCTTTCTGTCTTGATTAAATGATAATCTTTTTTTCAGTGAAACTATTTTTTACCAGCATTAGTTATATTTGGGAGGGCTTTAGCTTTTCATATGAGCTATTTCTAACACCAATTGATCAATTAAAAATCAGGTTAATAGCAGGAGTTACTGCAAAATACACAGGTGACAAGACCTTTGTCAGAAACTGTGTATTGTTACAATAGTTTTACAGGTCAAGGAGTTCAAGTACTAACTTCCTGAACAATACCAATTTTTTCTTTACAGGAAAAAAAGAGCTGAGCAAATAGCGGTAAAACTTGAAAGCTATTAATTTAATTATATCAAAATACAAGGTAGGGAAATGGATAATTTTGGGGTTTAGTGGTGCTTTTAAAATGTACAGAGACAAAATGTAATGTGTTTTAAAATTCCCCTTAAATACAAATTCAAAAAGCTAATGGCATTGGCAACAAATGTCCCTCTTAAAATGTTCTTGTACAATGCAGGCAGCATTTGATACTTTGATAAAGGGACAGTTCAGTGGAAATTATCAATATTTGTTAAAGGGCTCTATACTGAAAAATAGGTTATTTAAAATTGACCATAACTGGAAACTATAATTCTTCTCAACCACCACTGTATCATTTTATTTTTTGATCTGCCCCCTATTTCTTTAGATATCCATCTAAAACTCTTCAGCTGTCAATCAAGTTCCTTGCTTTCAAAACTATTCTGTGAGTAGTTTTGCTGTAGCTGGAATGGTGACAGAGTTTTGACAGTTGGAATATTGTATGCAAGGCTTGACAGTTGATATGTTGGAAAAAAAGTCAGGTCGGATGGAAGTGGGAGTGGTTAAGAAAGGGAGAGGGGATACTGCTCTAAACAAAATGTGTGTTGGATTGAAGGTATGCAGCAACACACGCAAATCAGAGTAAGTGCTACTTACATGTATTCAATTATAGATTAAGTCTAGCAGAGTACCTGGCGTTGCCCGTTTTTTCAAAGATCCAACCCGAACTTGCATCCAAAAATTCAACAGACCTGGACCCGCAGCTTTCTAACTGCAAATCTGTAAACTTTAGGGGGGCAACACAATGTACATTCAGTATCACACCACTTCCCCTTTGACGCACATCGCATCAACTACCCCTTTAACACGTATCACGCCAACTTCCCCTTAAACGCAATCGTACCAACTTCCTCTTTAAGGCATATCACACACCACTTCCCCTTTAGCACATGTCGCATTAACTTCCCCTTTAGCGCGCGTCACAACCTTCCCATAAGCATGTATAGCATCAACTTCCCCTTTAGCACGTGTCGCACAACTTCCTTTAGCACACACGCGCATCAACTTCCCCATTAATGCGTATTGCGAACTTCCCTTTAGCGCGTATCGCACCAACTTCCCCTTTAGCGTGTATCGCAACAACTTCCCCTTTAGCGTGTATCGCAAACACTTCCCCTTTAGAACGGATCACATCAACTTCCCCTTTAACAATGGGGTACAACATCTCACATTTATTTTTTACTGCAATCAATCAAATTGAATTATTGACCACTAATGTCCTCCAGAAAACACTATCTGTTTACAGTGCAGTTGTATTGCGTGTGGCAGCTCCATCCCATTCACGTTCTTATTGTCTTTACTTAAGTAAAATGAGATTTATTACCTTGTGCTGTACAATTATTTTTTCCTTAGTCGACTGTAATCTCCATGAGTAGCTTGCCTGCCCAACCCCATACAAGAGACTTATCTTGGAATGGTCAGTTTACCTCTCAAATCTTTACTCTGGTCAAACCACAAGTGAGAGAAGTGACCGATGTGTTGTTACATGACATTGTTACATCACATGGTCTGCTTCTCCTTGTGATTGACAGCTCTATCCTCCTATCACAGCAACAACAAAATCAAGTAAAGCATTGTACTGCTCCTGAACAATCTGTGACATTTGGAAGGTGTGCAATTAACTTGATTCATCACCAGATGGCATCACACAGGTTAATTAACTTAAAAAATGTAGGAAAAGGGGGGTACAGAAGCATTTTTAAAAGTTGTAAAGTAGCCTATGCTTTCCTCAGGTCCTATACACATAATTGTTCAAGTCAAGAAAATTGTCCCAGCCGTTGGAAGTTTATCTGGACACAAACAACACATATATAGATTAGGCAAAGTAATTTTTTCAGTATAGTGTTCCTTTAATTTGTTAGTTTGTGTATGCATACTTATTCTACATACTCTCTCCATTTTGAAAAATCAGTTGATTTCATACCCTTTGCTGTTCCCTGCAGTTGACACTAGTGAGCCGACATTTCAGGTCTAACGGTCCTTCTTCTTCCCAGGATGCACCACATACTTGGAATGTTCCTAACAGTAATTTCTACTGATTGGCTGTTGGATGGGTCAAAGATACTGAGATCCTACTAAGCAACTGATCAACCCAGGCTCTAGGTCGAGGGCAAAACCATAATGGTCTCTATTAGGGGTCCTGCAAACAGGAAGTCAGTATTTCGGTTGAATTATTATACACAGACAAATGCTGAATTGGCAGATACGGTCATTGGGATAAAAAAAAAAATGCAGCTCTTTTTCCTGAAAATATTGTATTTGCCCGAACGTCCCCTTAAGGGCAGTCACACAAACGACATGTCACTACAGCAATTTCCTTGGGACAAAGTTCAATGACAAAATCCAGAATCTGTTTGGATTAGGGTTCTATTAACTTTAAAGGGAACCAAGTGTCCATGCCCCATACAGGCGGATTTTGTTACAGAGAAAGTGGTCACTGGCATTCTCATTGTTTGTACCAAATCACACACCCTGCACTGGGTTTGTGACAGAATCTAATACAGAGTTTGCTTCTCCCCAATTCTATAACAATCAAAGACAGATTATACAAAACAAGCTTTCGTCTGGTTTTAAATGTTAGTGTGCATGGCTGTCCTCAGGCAACCTTATATTATCAGACAATTCCAGAAAAGCAAGTTTCAGAACCTACAATGTAACCAAAGGTGTCTATAGCGGCTAATTATAAAGGAGTGAATAAGGAAGAGAGAAAAAGAATGGAACATAATGTCAATGATAGATAAGTTTCCTTTATACTTTCCCCTTTGATAGGTGGTTTGCCAAATTAGCAGGATTAATTATGGAATTTCACCCACATACAGAGAAAGAACTGTAATCATCTGGGCTACAATATCACCGTATTCTATTGGTCCCTCCATCACAAAATATGGCAGAATCGTTTAAAATTAAACATTTTAGCTTAACACCGGCAGCTAATAGAAAGATGGATATGCAATTCACGTCACCTATACACACAGCTATGTTCATACCAACATGGGAAACGGTATTTGTGAGCTACTAATAATGTTCCATTACAGCCATCTGCATATTCTTACTATTTAAATGACAAATAAAACAGAAACTAACCAGCACATGGTAAAGTTACCGGATTGACATTTAATATACTGTACATCTCTGTCAGGTCCAATAGTTTAAAAAAATTAAAAGCCCAAAAACATCTAGCCAAATACCACAATGCAACAGGCTGCCAAGGAGCTGTAATAAAGCAACATGTATTTTTAGGACTGTGATCAAAGACTTTTTTTCCTATCTTAATTTGCAAACCTACTCACAGTACATCATCCAGGAAACTACTTAAACATAGAAAAAAGGGCATGTTTGGCTCTATAAACCACATACATCAACATCACTGGCAACATTGGCCACTTCTTTATTGGGTTACCTAAGGCAATGGCACACGTAAACAGCTACTAGGCTGACTTTAATCAATGAGGACTTCTGTTTGGTTTCGCAACTTCCTCTTTTGTTTTTTATTTCATGTGGCAATAAAAGCCAGAATCACCAACTTCTCAGACTGTAGCACAATAAAAGAAAAGAAGACCGAGTCTGCTGAGGCTTTATAGATAGAGTCTGGGACTCATTAAAGGCATGTCCCCCCCCAAAACTACAATTTAACCTACTACTGGCCCCACTGTGTAGTGTGAAAAATCCTTACCTTACATCTCTGCTCCAAAGGCTGCCCTGCAATTCCCTCCAAAGTCCAAAAAAGTGAAGAGCAGGATCTGTCTGTGTCCATATAGGACTCTGCCTCCAGTCTCTCCTCCAAGAGAAGTTTGCAGTGCGCACTGCAGCCCTTCCCCCCTCCCTCTTCCTCCCCCTATCCCAATCCCTGTTTCTCTAGTGTAGGGTTCCTACCTCACCCACCCAAATGCTATAGTTATTTGCAGAAAAACTCTCTCATCTCTACTTAATTGCCTGTTTCCCCTGATGTTCAGTACAGCCGGACGCCGCGTCCGTGATTGGCTACCTCTCAGCCAATCACGGACGCGGCTGCTGGTCCAGCCCCCTGCTTGCAGTTTCATGCAAGCAGGGGGCCGGGACTGAACATCAGGGAAACAGGCAATGTAAGTAGAGATGCGGGAAGTTCTTCTGCAAATAACTATAGCGTTTGGGGGGGGTGAGGGAAGCCCTACACTTTTTTTAAAAAACGTGTGGACATGCCCTTTAAATTTAGAAATATAAACCTTTCAGTAAAAGAGCAATTCAGGTTCCTAGAGATATCTGCTTTTTATATTCTGCTGTTTATATATCACATTTGTTCTCCTTTACAATGCCTTAGGTGCCCTTCAATCTTTCTTAGGTGCCCATCTGAAGTAATTCTGGCCAAGTATCGTTACATGTATGGACGCTTCAATGTGGCAGAGCCGGCCTGACAAAGTCTGTTTTGCTAGATTGAGTGCCAATAAATACTGTTCGGATACCATTGTGCGTTGGGGGTCTGCCCTGCGATTGAACGTGTGTATGGACCTTAAAGGGGAACTGTGGTCTCCAAACAAGTTGAGTTTAAATGAAAGGCCAGTTTCCTGCCTTTAAAACGAGCCACCAACCACCTCTCTACATGCTCCACAGCCCAGATAAAAATAATGAGACCAGAAAGGGTGGGAAGCCAACATGTGACATTACTAAGATTCTCCTGCACAGTGCTACCGGCGGGCCCAGCCTCAGACTCCCTCAGTGTGTGAGGGAGACAGGAAGTCCCTCCTACTCTCTGCTGTGTGAAGGACCTCCGAATCTTCAACACAAGAAAAGTATGGGGGAGCACACTACATAAAGGTGAATTCACAAAAGTTCATTGAACCACACATACAACGTTCGGGACGTCATATCCCTTCCTTAGGGAAGGGGAAGGGACACGGCATCCCGAAACGTTGTATGTGTGGTTCCAATAAACTTTTGTGAATTCACCTTTATGTAGTGTGCTCCCCCTTCTTTTCTTGTGTTGAAGATTCTGTTGTCCCTGGGAGTGGAGGGCCAGGGGGATTGCACCTACTCACCTGTCTGGCATACAAGTCAACAGTGGTTGTGCTGGAGTGTTCCTTTTGACTGTGTGTGTGAAGGACCTGCACCTGCAGAGAAGGTAAGGGAATCTACAGCCATTCTCTCTCACTATGTGAGTTCTCACTCTGCCTGAAAAAGCTGTTTCCACAGAGTTTTCGGGGGTAGGGGGGGTGTTAGTGTGGCCCACACACCTGTGAGCGGGTGGGTTCTTAGGCACCCCGAGTGGGCGGGGACACACAGGGCTATAAGGAATAGACTAAGGGGGCCTGCAACTGGGAGGACCATGGGGTCCATGAGTGGAAGGGACCAGGGGGCTGCAAAGGGAGGAGACACAGGGCAGATTGACTAACGGTTCAGAGCAGGAAGTGCAGGGGACCTGGCGATGCTGCTGCCATATCACACACAAAAATCTAAATATCTTCAAACTATGTAAAATAAACAATGGAAATACATTGCAAAAAATCTCAGGAGAGCAATTCCTACTCAATTACCTAAAGTCATTTTTGCACCACAGTTCCGCTTTAAAGATTATACATATATTATTTATATTTTATACATTATTTTTTTATATGGGCAGCACCGTCGCTCAGTGGTTAGCACTGCAAGGCATCAGTGCTAACCACTGAGCGACGGTGCTGCCCCAATATAAAAAAATAAAGTACTGAGTTTGATTCCACCCTTGGACACATCTCAAGGAGTTTGTATGTTCTCTCCGTGCTTATGTGCGTTTCCTCCAAGCACTTCGGTTTCCCCCATAATCATAAAGACATACTGATAGGTTAATGTGCAAATAAACGTGCTTAGATAGTAAGCTCTTCGGGGAAGGGCCTGATGTGAATGTATCCATGTAATTATAAAGAACTACGGAAGATGTTGGTGCTATATAAATCTACAATAATAAAAATACAATACATCATGAAATTCTGCATCTATAGAAACCTATTTTCCATCTGGTTATATTGTCATGATAGGCTGTAGGAAGTTCTATTTGTACTCCAGCAATACATCAGATAAGGTCAGTGGGTACTAAACATTTGCCTGTACCTTCACCGCTGAAATGTACAGTGGATAGTTAAAGGGCATGTACACCCTTATAAAAAAATTTTTCCATATGGTAGTATTCCTTCCCTCAGCCTCAACCGCTATAAAAATTTTCAAGAAATTCCCCCGATAGTTCCTTACCTCTCTCCTCCGACGCACTGCCTGGCCTTCTGCTTGCATACACTGCAACACTGGACCGGACCGGCAGCCAATCATGGACGCAGCTCATGGCTGCTCAGAATGCCGGGGGAGAGCGGTAAGGAAAGTAGAGTTCTGGGGACTTTCTTAAAAATCTTTTATAGCGGGGGAAGGAATGCTACCATATGGCAAAGGGTTTTTATGGTAGGGGGAGGGATCGCAAAACAGTAGGTAGAGGGATGGGGGGGGGGGGCCCTGTAGTGCGCATACCAAACTTCTCCCGTAGGGGAGACAAGAGGAAGAGTCCTATATGGAATCTGCATCCTCCTGTTTTTGGGACTTTGGGGGGGGGGGGATTACAGGAGAACCATTTGGATCTGGGATATAAGGTAAGGATTTTATTACACTACAGAGTGGGGGCCAGTAGCGGGTTAACTTAGAGTTTTGGGGATGGACATGCCCTTTAAGCTCTATTTATGGTTCACTGCATAGCTGTAAAGCAGGAACAGAATTGTAGGCCATGAATTCTATCAGCAAAATATTTTTGTTACTAAGAAAACTGCTACTATAACATTTCTGTCTGACAGCCACCCACAATATCTAGGAATGGGACCCCGTATGTTTCTGTTGTGCACAGGTTGTAATAACATGTTTGCATTTAATTGTTAAGTGTCTAAGGGCTAGGCCACACTAGTGTGTTTTTTCGCGCGTTTGCACATGCGTTTCGCACTCGCCTGCGTTTTTCACTAAAAGGAAATCGCGGGCACGAGAAATTCCCGCGATTTCCGTGCGCATGTGATTGCGCGTCCATTTGCGTTTTGGTAACGCACGTGTTCACCATTTTGTTAATGCAAATTTCCATAACGCGAAAAGGCGAAAACGCATGCGCAAAATGCGAACGCACAAGAAAAGCGCACACAATCGCGTGCGATAACGCTCGCGATTTTGTGAGCGATTCCTGTGCGTTGCAGTGTGGCCTCAGCCTAAATGGGTATGTACAAGAAGATAATTTACCACAGAGTAAACACCATACAATGAGGATCCTGCCTGCTGTATCTTTCATTTTTGAATGCAAACAAAATAATCCAATCGTCGATGCACCTTCTCTTCACATTTCCCATTGCCTTTTGCCGATGATGATGTCAGCCTCATTCAAGTCTATGGGGCTGGTGCAAAATAATATCTTTCTTCCCGGGAGGCATTACCGGAAAAAGATGGAGGAAAGCAGCTCCATCACTCAATCTAGCAGCTTGGGAATCACCTGAATAATTAGACTTTCATTCTCCTTTATTGCAGATTTTAGAAGCTGTTTTTAGCAGTTTGTACAGACTGCAGTGTGGTGTCAGGGAACTTGTATATATGTATGTAAACCATTTATAGCTGTAGTTTATGCATTTGATTTGGTTACCAAAACTTTGTTCACAAATGATTATATTTCCCCTAACCCAATTGATAAACCACAATGCAAACAAGTCAAAACCAACTAAAGATCAATACTTTTATAAGGCAAAAATCTTCCACCAGCTAATGATACAATATTGATCAATCAGCGGTGCGTTTCCAAACATTGTATAACTGGCAATATTCATTGATGTATATAGGATTACACTGTACCTTTGGTTCCTTACCAGCAATCATTAAAATCAGCACTTTCCATTGTGCTATAGAAATCTGAGCTCACTTCTCAGACAAGCTTGTTTTCTTAGTCCTAATACAACTGGATCCAATTCCTGCTCAGTCAGAGGTTAGGAGCTGGGCAGTATAAAAAGGAAGTTAAGATGTTCCAGAATTTCATCAAGTAAACTGCCCTTGTCTAATTTAAGCCACATGCATTTCTCATATCATGCACAGACAAAGCCCCTTTTAGAAGGCTAATAAAGCCTGAAAACCAGAGAAAAATTTCACCAATATAATTCAATGGACGTCTGTTCTACTCAGTCATTTTATGCTTAGACATATGAAATACTAGAAGAAATAATAGAACCCTCCTATTATTCTACTTAAATCAAGCCCTAAAAAATCCATAGCAAATCACTCAGTTTTTTTTACTAATGGGACCATATGTTTTAATCCTGTTATTTCAGTGAATTTGTATGGTAGATGCACACACATGAAAGTGTTAATCCCGTGTTTGTTGTAATTTGATGCTGTGAGAGGTAATTTGGGGGGCTTGTTATTGGTTAAACAATGGGACAAGTTTTTTCAATAATGTTATTTTCACCAAAGGTGAAATCAGTAGTTCAGCTCACAAAACATTTTAAAACATAGTTGCAAAATAAATTTGCACCAACAGAATCTTAGTAAAAAATACAAAGAATCAATCAAATACATTCAACAGCATACCCACTCCTAGACGGATCAATATCATCACAAATGATACTGAAGAAAGGGGGAAACCCATCTCAAAAGCCTATCAGATTCAAGTTTTTCAAACTGATCAATCAAGGATTCATGGATTCTACATTCATATAGATTAAAACATCTCAGTAAAAAGAGTCATTTCACTGAAGCCTCTTGCTCAAGCTGTAAATAGGAACAAAAAAGATACATGAGAAGGAAGATTAATAGTGCACTGTATGATATAGTAATAAAACCACTTAGCAAAAATATGATTTGCTTTCACAGATCCCAGTGGTAGCAGAGGAGAAAGGGTGAAGATGACATTCTACTAAATACTACTTCAGAATGATTGTCAATATAACAGACAGACTGAATTGTGTATTGTTTTTTATACTGACATATATGATCAGACTGACAGCTGTAGCCAGATCCCACATTGTATATTTAATCCACAGAAATCTGGGAATACGATTCATTCATACAAACTGGTCAGACATTCCAAATAAACAAAAAAAAGTCAAGCAAAATTCTTAGGACTCTGAGCAACGAGATTAACATTGTATAAAAAAATCACAGATCATTGCCCAGACTCTGATCTGATGAACTTAATATGGCTGATATAATGAAAAAAATCTCAGTCAGAAACTTGTTAAAATAAAGTTTTCTAAAGTGGAAAAATGAAACAAATGGCCTTATCTGTGGATAAAGTCTGCTGAGGAATATCAATTTCCTCTCAGGTTAAATATGATCTGACCGTCATTGGATCCTGATGATGGTCAGATCAGTGGGCCGAAATGCATTGAATGGAGTTTCCTACACGAGGTTTCATTGTAAAGTCCCGTGAGTGTTCTGCCCTTTGGGAGAGGTTTTGTCTGTATTATATGTTCTAGGTTAAGCACCCACACACACACACAGCTGAATACCTGCCGGGCCACTAGAATCACTGCTGCAGACTTTAATAGAATTACAGACAATCAGGGAGATTCAGTAAAAGTTCTTATCGTTTAAAATGGTGCTAATTTTTCCCCAACCAATCAGATCTTATTTAACATTTGAAAGCCAACATCTGATTTGGCATAACTAGCGCTATTTTAAAAGATAAGAACTTTTATTGAATAACCCTGATTGTGTTTCAAGGGCAGCCAGTCTGATGCATAAAGTAATCAAGTTCTCTAGGTTCAAGGAGGTGATGATGATCTTGAGACAGTAAAGCTGGGTACACACACTAACGATAAAGCCCCGGATCCGACGGTATCGGGGCTTTATCGTTATGTGTTACGCTCGTTTCCCCGAACGAGCGCGTGGCCGCCAAACGATCGGGTCGGCCAAACGCTCGTTCGGGAAAGGCCAAAAATTTCCATTGGTCGCGCTAGACTCCCTATAGAGGAATGAAGTTCATAGGGAGAAAGGCCAAAAATTTCCATTGGTCGCGCTAGACTCCCTATAGAGGAATGAAGTTCATAGGGAGAACGCTCGGGACTGTGTGTATGCAGATCTTTGAAAGATGGCAGACAGGATCTTGCAGATCCTGTCTGTCATCTTTCAGAAATCTGGACTGTGTGTACCTAGCTCTACTGTAGGAAATGGTTACAGTAAAAAAACTGTTACCAAGGATATATAGAATTAATATTCCTCTGTCTACACTGTTACATGTGGATTTTCAATAAAACATTAAAGGGCATGTCCACCCCCAAAACTATAATCCCCCCAACTACTGGCCCCACCATGTAGTGTAGTTTAATCCTTACCTCACATCCCAGCTCCATAGGGTTCTCCTGTAGTCCCCCCTCAAAGTCCCAAAAAACTGCCCACCAGGAGGCTAGCAGAGTCTATATAGGACTCTGCCTCATACCTGGCCTCCGGGAGAGTTTGCATGCGTACTGCAGCTCTTCTCCCCCTCCCTCTCCGGATTCCCTCCCCCTAGCGTTAACCCCTTTAATATAGTAATCCCCCTGGTCCCCAGCCCCAACCGCATGATTTTTATTTTTAGAAAGCCCCCAAACTCTTACTTACCTCTCCTCTTCCTCCGCCGAAGTGAGCTGCCGGCAGCGGCGTCCGTGATTGGCTGCCGCTCAGCCAATCACAGATGTGACTGCCGTCCCGCCCCACTGCTTGCATTTCTCGCTCAGCAGAGGGCCGGAGCGCGGCGGAGGAAAGAGGAGAGGTAAGTAGAGTTTGGGGGGCTTTCATAAAATAAAAATAATGCGGTTGGGCTTAGGGGACCAGGGGGAAGGCTATATTAAAAAATAGGTTTAAGGGTGGACATACCCTTTAATCAAGAAAAATGATTTGTATCTTTTATTGTGTATTTTCTCTAATCAGAATATGTATGTTTACTTAAAATAAATAAATAATAAATAAATAAATAACAGAGCTACAAGTATTTAGGTTGTGTTGTGAACTAAATACTGCTTTAAACCAACAGGTTATTCAATAAAAGTTCTTTGATGTAAAGCTAGGTACACACCTAGCGATTTTTCTCCGGACCGACCGTTCGATACTTTCGAACGGTCGGCCAGGAGGAAGGACTGTCGGTCGCGGCAAAAGCAGCCGCGTCCGATAGTCACCGCGACCGATCGTGCGGTCCATAGAGGACCGCACGATCGGACGAGGTTTTCCACCCTGTTCGATCGTCCTTTCGTCCGATTCGGACGAACGTTCGATCGGACAGGGGCACACTTCCGGCCGCTAGGGGGAGGGAATCCGGAGAGGGAGGGGGAGAAGAGCTGCAGTACGCATGCCAAACTTCTCCCGGAGGCCAGGTATGAGGCAGAGTCCTATATAGACTCTGCTAGCCTCCTGGTGGGCAGTTTTTGGGACTTTGAGGGGGGACTACAGGAGAACCCTATGGAGCTGGGATGTGAGGTAAGGATTAAACTACACTACATGGTGGGGCCAGTAGTTGGGGGGATTATAGTTTTGGGGGTGGACATGCCCTTTAATGTTTTATTGAAAATCCACATGTAACAGTGTAGACAGAGGAATATTTAATTCTATATATCCCTTGGTAACAGTTTTTTTACTGTAACCATTTCCTACAGTAGAGCTAGGTACACACAGTCCAGATTTCTGAAAGATGACAGACAGGATCTGCAAGATCCTGTCTGCCATCTTTCAAAGATCTGCATACACACAGTCCCGAGCGTTCTCCCTATGAACTTCATTCCTCTATAGGGAGTCTAGCGCGACCAATGGAAATTTTTGGCCTTTCCCGAACGAGCGTTTGGCCGACCCGATCGTTTGGCGGCCACGCGCTCGTTCGGGAAACGAGCGTACACACATAACGATAAAGCCCCGATACCGTCGGATCCGGGGCTTTATCGTTAGTGTGTGTACTCTATGGTTCAAGGAGGTGATGATGATCTTGAGACAGTAAAGCTGGGTACACACACTAACGATAAAGCCCCGGATCCGACGGTATCGGGGCTTTATCGTTAGTGTGTACGCTCGTTTCCCGAACGAGCGCGTGGCCGCCAAACGATCGGGTCGGCCAAACGCTCGTTCGGGAAAGGCCAAAAATTTCCATGGTCGCGCTAGACTCCCTATAGAGGAATGAAGTTCATAGGGAGAAAGGCCAAAAATTTCCATTGGTCGCGCTAGACTCCCTATAGAGGAATGAAGTTCATAGGGAGAACGCTCGGGACTGTGTGTATGCAGATCTTTGAAAGATGGCAGACAGGATCTTGCAGATCCTGTCTGTCATCTTTCAGAAATCTGGACTGTGTGTACCTAGCTCTACTGTAGGAAATGGTTACAGTAAAAAAACTGTTACCAAGGGATATATAGAATTAAATATTCCTCTGTCTACACTGTTACATGTGGATTTTCAATAAAACATAAAGGGCATTCCACCCCCAAAACTATAATCCCCCCAAACTACTGGCCCCACCATGTAGTGTAGTTTAATCCTTACCTCACATCCCAGCTCCATAGGGTTCTCCTGTAGTCCCCCTCAAAGTCCCAAAAAACTGCCCACCAGGAGGCTAGCAGAGTCTATATAGGACTCTGCCTCATACCTGGCCTCGGGAGAAGTTTGGCATGCGTACTGCAGCTCTTCTCCCCCTCCCCTCCGGATTCCCTCCCTAGCGTTAACCCCCTTTAATATAGTAATCCCTGGTCCCCCAGCCCCAACCGCATGATTTTTATTTTTAGAAAGCTCCCCAAACTCTTACTTACCTCTCCTCTTTCCTCCGCCGAAGTGAGCTGCCGGCAGCGGCGTCCGTGATTGGCTGCCGCTCAGCCAATCACAGATGTGACTGCCGGTCCCGCCCCACTGCTTGCATTTCCTCGCAAGCAGAGGGCCGGGAGCGCGGCGGAGGAAAGAGGAGAGGTAAGTAGAGTTTGGGGGGCTTTCTAAAAATAAAAATAATGCGGTTGGGCTTAGGGGACCAGGGGGAAGGCTATATTAAAAAATAGGTTTAAGGGTGGACATACCCTTTAATCAAGAAAAATGATTTGTATCTTTTATGTGTATTTTTCTCTAATCAGAATATGTATGTTTACTTAAAAATAAATAAATAAATAAATAAATAAATAAACAGAGCTACAAGTATTTAGGTTGTGTTGTGAACTAAATACTGCTTTACAAACCAAAGGGTTATTCAATAAAAGTTCTTTGATGTAAAGCTAGGTACACACCTAGCGATTTTTCTCCTGACACGACCGTTCGATACTTTCGAACGGTCGGCCAGGAGGAAGGACTGTCGGTCGCGGCAAAAGCAGCCGCGTCCGATAGTCACCGCGAACGATCGTGCGGTCCATAGAGGACCGCACGATCGGACGAGGTTTTCACCCTGTTCGATCGTCCTTTCGTCCGATTCGGACGAACGGTCGATCGGACATGGGCACATTCGGATTCGATTTTGGTCCGATCGACCGATACACTGAACTATCGGTCGATCGGACCGAAATATTAATCGTGTGTACCCAGCTTTAGCTTTCAAATGTTAAATAAGATCTGATTGGTTGGGGCACCATTAGCACCATTTTAAACACAGAACTTTTACTGAATCTCCCTGCAAATTTCATAAAGAGGTTTCATATAGGGAACTACCAAATGCATGGGCCAAAGGTGAAAAACAGAGCCTTCATGCTATTGCACTAAATGGGATTTAAATATTTAGATCTACAGAAAATCTGACCAATCGTATTGGAGAGCCTTTGCAGTTGAATCCAAAATTAAAAGACATTTTACAAGTGATTAAAACGAGAGATACATAAAATACGGTGTATGAACCTGGAAGACAGTATGACCTGAGGTCTTAATTATATTTCTATACAATATAAGTAATCCAGCAATTACCTGATTTTCACATATTAGCGCCATTCTATTCTGAATCACATAAATAAGAAGTTAAAGGGGAACTGTGGTCTCCAAACAAGTTGAGTTTAAATTAAAGAACAGCTTTCTGTAGGGGGTCTGAGTGGCCCATGGCACCCGCGAGTGGGTGGGCTTGTGCATCCGCAGGTAGGCGGGGGGCTAGGCATCCACGAGTGGTGGGGGCTAGGCGCCCATGAGAGGACGGGGCTTAGATGCCCACGAGAGGGTGGGGCTTAGACGCCGTGAGAGGGTGCGGCTTAGACACCCACGAGAGGGCGGGGCTTAGAGGACCACGATGGGGTGGGGCTTAGACGTCCGCAGGGCTTAGATGACCACAAGGGGGCGGGGGGGCTTAGACGGCCGCTAGAAGGCTGGGTCAAACGGGGCTGTAAGAGAATGGGCCAAGGGGGGCCTGCAACTGGAGGGACCTGGGGTCCATGAGTGGGAGGGACCAGGGGGGCTGCAAAGGGGAGGAGAAGACAAGGGCAAATTGAATGACATGGTTTCAGAGCAGGAAGTGCAGCGTACTTGGTGATGCTGCTGCCATATCACACACAAAAATGTAAATATCTTCAAAACTATGCAAAATAAACAATGAAAATAAATTGCAAAATTCTCAGGAGAGAAATTCCTATCAATTTATCTAAAGTCATTTTTGGACCACAGTTCCCCTTTAAATAGGAACCCTCTTGATGCAGGTATAAACACTCTCAAGCTGTGCCCACATTGTCAGACAAGTAGCAAAAACAAGGAGCATTAGGAAGCTTAGAGTTCAAAATGTTTCTACCCCAAACTAAAAACAAAATGTTGCAAGACTTAAGCTGGATACACACAGTAACGATAAAGCCCCGATACCATCGGATCAGATAGTATCGGGGCTTTATCGTTATGTGTGTACGTTCATTCCCGAACGAGCGCGGCTGCCGAACGATCGGGTCGGCCGAACGCTGTCGGGAAAGGACAAAAATTTCCATCGGCCGTGCTAGACTCCCTATAGAGGAGTCTAGCACGGCCGATGGAAACACACAGTCCGAACGTTCTCCCTATGAATACATAGGGAGAACGTCGGGACTGTGTGTATGCAGATCTTTGAAAGATGGCAGACAGGATCTTCCAGCTTAATAGGCTTCATGGGTTTGAAAATGATTTGCAATTGATCTGCAGGTAAAATAAACCAGGTCACTGCAAAAATTAAATGTCAACATGAAGCACAACAGAAGACCTCCTTTGGCTTGGCTCTTTCACAAATATGCAAATAAGCCAAAAGGGACTTGGGTCAGGCTTTACTTACTCTGTATTAATGAGGTCCAAGAGGGATAAAACCAGTATAGAGATGGAGCTCTGGCTCAGCTTGTGCAATGCTCTAAAACCCAATTGATGTCATTGTTTTCACATGATCAGCCATGAAAATAAGGAAATTGCAGAGAAGTGTCTCTTTAGGAGTTTTTTTGACAGCGGTTGGTTTAAATCCAACAACAAGCTAAACAGCCAAAGGTCAAACATTTTCATCTACACAAATGATTGTTTACATTTTTGCAAAAATTAAGCAGCTGCAAGTTTTTCTGCCAATCACTTCAGCTGAAATCCAGTTACGAAAACCTTCGGTTCGTAGTTAATTTCACCTCCTCATTTAGACCTTTAAACATAAGCAATGAAAACATAAAAACAAGCCTGGAACTAGTTAAGCTCTAGAAATCAACAAGTCATTAAACATCGTAAAAAAATAAAAAAAAGAGAGAGTATAAAAAAAAATGCAAGCAGATGGTCTGGCTACTCAAAACACAGAAAGTCTTATCAGTTTATTTACTTGCTTTAACAATAAAGTCTAACTTTCCTTTCCTCACAGCTGATGGAATATTCTATCAAAAATGCTGCACACGGAGGTGTATATGATTTTAGTGGTGGCAATAAAAAGTTCACGGATAACACCAATGATTAAAGTTACAGTACTGTGTAAAGGTTCATACACGCCGGTGCTGCCCCTCATGATGCATAGGCACGGCCGTTTATGTGGTCATGTATGGGCACTTTGTCGGCAAAAGCCCTTTCGGTCGAGGAGCCGTTGATCAGTCAGGAGAGATCCCTGACCAAACGGCGGTTTCGGATGACAAAGTGCCCATTACAGTCCTTCAATCCCCTGGTGCTTGTTCCCGGCCCTCTGCTTGCCAGAACATGCAAGCAGGGAGGGCAGGATTAGCACAGCCCGTCTGTTTTTGAGTGCTGGGGGAAACAAGGACTGCAAGTACATTGCTTTTTTTTTTAACAAACGGACTTGCCGGTTGTGGGTGGGCTAGGGTGCCCTACACTACAGAAAAAGCTTTATAGGTAGAGCAACCAAGAAGCAAAGTTAGATCAGAGGACGGAAGGGGCCTTGCGCATGCCAGAAACCTCTCAGAGGACCAGGAAGCAACAGGGACAAGAAGACTCGCCAACAGCTCCTACACTTTTGGAACTTTGGACAAGCACTAAGTTTCAACATTAAAGGACAATTATACTCACCTTCCCTCCGCCCCACATCTTCGTGCAGTAACTTTTACCCAGGGTGAGGACATGAACCGCTAGGTCCTCACCCCGGGATTCACGAAAACTACATCAGCTTGTTGCAGCAACGCTGCTTTGGTAGGCTCCGCCCCCTCCTCCCCGTCGGCGACGAGGCCAATAGGAAGGCACGCTCGAACAAGCAGCCAAAGCAGCGTTGCTGCAACAAGCTGATGTGGGTTTCGTGAATCCGGGGTGAGGACCTAGCGGTTCAGGTCCTCACCCTGGGTAAAAGTTACTGCACAAAGATGTGGAGCGGAGGGAAGGTGAGTATAATTGTCCTTTAAGAGCTCCACTTAAGTTGGCCATACATCAGGCAATTTCTTTAAATTTATTAGCATATCCAATTAAAGGGCATGTCCACCCCCAAAACTATAATCCCCCCAACTACTGGCCCATCATGTAGTGTAGTTAATCCTTACCTCACATCCCAGCTCCATATGGTTCTCCTGTAGTCCCCCCCAAAGCCCAAAAACTGCCCACCAGGAGGATAGCAGAGTCCATATAGGACTCTGCCTTCTACTGGCCTCGGGAGGGAATTTTGGCATGCGTATGCAGCCCTTCTCCCCCTCACTCTCGGATTCCCTCCCCCTAGTGTAAATCCCTTAAATATAAGATTCCCCCTGCCAGCCCAGCCCCAACCGCTATATTATATGTTTAGAAAGCTCCCAAACTTTACTTACCTCTCCTCTTTCCTCCGCCGAAAAAGCTGCCGGCAGCTGCGTCCGTGATTGGCTGCCGCTCAGCCAATCACAGACGCGACTGCCGGCCCGCACATCTGCTTGCATTTTCTCGCAAGCAGAGGGCCGGGAGCGCGGCGGAGGAAAGAGGGAGGTAAGTAAGAGTTTGGGGAGCTTTCTAAAATATAAATATAGCGGTTGGGCTGGGCTGGCAGGGGGAATCTTAATTAAAAAATGAATTTTAGGGTGGACCTACCCTTTAAATTTTTTTTTAGCAATTTGTTTATTTAAGATGTACATTGAAATTTAGAATTGCTTTAGTGTTACTTGTGCATTTAAAGGACAATTGTACTCACCTCACCCTCACTCCTCTTCCTCATGGCAGCATAGTACCAGGGTGAGGACCTAAAACCGCTAAGTCCCCACCTGGGTACTTTCCCTAACTCCTGCACTACTTATTGCAAATCTGCTTTGACGATAGCTCCATTCCTCCGTCTTCTGCTTCAGTGACAGATCGCGATTGCAGCCAATAGGAAGATACGCTCTGCAAGGAGGCGTGTCTTCCAATGGCTGCCCCGGACTGTCACTGACGTAGAAGAGAGGGAGGAACAGTGCGGATCGCTGAAGCAGATTCAAAGTAAGTAGCACAGGAGTTAGGGAAAGTACACAGGGTGAGGGACTTGCCGATTAGGTCCTCACCCTGGGTACTATGCAGCAGTGGATCGGGGAAAAGGTGAGTATCATTGTCCTTTAAGTATTGTAACCATTTCAGTTTTCAAAACAGTTGTACTGTACAGCGCTGTGTCCCCAAGTGGCGCTTTATAATAAAAAATATAATACACACATCTGTATGTTTTGTAAATTTCAATAAAAGAAGAGAAAAAAAACTTCAGAGAGATTTCCTTGTGCATTATTTGTGACACTTGCTTTGTATTGGTTGTGATTTAGTTTGGTTTAATGGTTAAGGAAATGAAATTGGTGGGGAGGGGGAAGGTCACCCTGGGCATCCAGAACTACCTATCCATCAGCTAATCTATAGTACTCCACACAGCAGGAAAATAGGGCGTGTCCAGTCACCTTTATCTATGCCTCATCCTGATACAGGCATGAGAAAATGTTACAAACAAAATGATAGAGGTAACACTTCAGGCAACAAGCAGGATAACTGCAACTGGCCACTTTATTTTACATGTGCAGACACAACACGTTTTGAGCCACACTGGGCCCTTTCTCAAGTGTAACTGGTGTAAAACAAACCACACGTATTTAAAATCTACAACAGTAGATGGGATGCAAGACAAAAAAAACCTCCCCCTTCTCTAAACATTGAAAAAGTGAAAGTGCAAAAGTGCAAAAATGGATAAATTATCCTCAACTTACTACAATTACAATGGTTCCCTGCTAAGTGCTATTTGTAAAAAAAGATACAATAAAATCGTCCAATACGAAAATACTATCACATATTACAAAAGATCACATCTTAATCTAAAATATGTTACAATATTACATGTGACTGATTCCCATCTAGAGTGCTATTAGTTCTCCATCTAAAGTGCTATGGTCATACATTGCATCTACTTTTAAAAACAAATGGTTTAAATCAGTGTAAAAACTCAGATTTGTGTTATACGGTTAAAGTGCATATTAAAGTACCATTAAAAGCAGTTAATACATAGTACTTTACAAAGTATATATGTGATATGATAACTAAAAAACAGAGATCTAATTTTATTATGAAAACCTCTTTAAAAAGGAGGAATAAAAACAGGTCCATTATATTAAAATTAAAAGTCCAGGAGTTACCAGTCCCTTCATGTTCAAAATCAAACTCCAAGAGATTGAGGGTCATTTCTTCAGTATCTGAAAGGAGAAATAAAGGGATACACATACAGTAGTATAACATCCAATTTAAACAAAGCAACTAATACATATTTTAGATTAACATGTGGATCTTTGCATGGATAGTATTTTCGATTTTATTGTACCTTTTTACAAATAGCACTTTAGCAGGGGAACTATTGTAATTGTAGCACTTTAGAGTGAGATGAGGATAATTTATCCTATTTTTGCACTTTCAATGTTTAGAGAAAGGAGTTTTTTTTGTCTTGCATCCCATCTGTTGTAGATTTTAAATACGTGTGGTTTGTTTACACCAGTTACACTTGAGAAAGGGCCCAGTGTGGCTTAAAACATGTTTGTCTTCACATGTAAAATAAAGTTGCCAGTTGCAGTTATCCTACTTGTTGCCTAAGTGTTACCTCTATCATTTTGTGTAACGATTTTCTCATGCCTATCCATCAGCTGTTGAGTTTGAATTGATCCATGGGCTCCACACTTTGTTGTGTTTGGCGGGGCAGTGTGTGTCAGTAAAGAATTTTTGTAAAATGCAAGGTCTGCATTTACCAGTTTATCCACTGTTTTTTACGTGGGGATTCTGGGGACATCCATTCAAGGACAATAACTTTACATACATAAATAGTAAATATTGGAGTTGGGTTGTTGTGCGTTTGTTCCACATTGTCTTGTTCCAAAAGGCCAAGAGACAGGTTTCTGGGATGTTCGGTACAGGTATCGACAATTCTGTTGCAATAAAGCTTATTATTGTTTCCATGAGTTTATCCAGTAGTAGTCTGAAATGAACTTCGCTAGTGTAGTAAGTGCTGGGTGTTGATAAATGTATTTGGCAGGAAAGAGGTCCCACATTTTGTTCATAATCATATTAAGGGGGGGGGGGGGTAGGGCCATAAGTGGTGGAGGTTCGCAGCACAAGGTTTGTGTACTTACAGTAAATTGTGAGTATATTACCCAGGTAGGTAATGTAAAAAGTAATTGGTTCTGAGCTTGTGATGTGCTCTATAGTTTTTGTTATTATGACGTAAGCTAAATTTAGGTTCATTCTTTCAATCTATTGGGGATACACGGTTTATGTAATGAGGAGGGTCAGTTCGGTCAGCTCTTAATAATTCTTACATCACCTTTTACACTCTAGCACATAGTGCAGATATGTGCAATATTTAACGTGTGGCTCCCACATTGGTATCGGCGATTCCCGTCCCAGAGCTTTAATAAGGTACCATGCATGTAAAATATGCAGTGTACACAGACACGTATTATATACTAATCAATGTGTAAACTGGGAAGAAATATAAACTAGCATTAAGTGTATACCTATATTACATTCTACAGTACTTGATATTGTAGTTTTGTGCTTCTACGGATAAGAAGGGGGGGGGTGAGGGTTGTAGTAAAGGAGGGGCGATAGCTTGTGAATATAACCCAGAGTATACATAAATATAGCCTTATATGGTAACAATGTCAATTCGTTCATACATATACGGGTATGTATGACATTAGTATCTGCTCTGGACTTAGTACCTTTATAGGGCAGAAAAATTTAAGGGAAGGGGGAGTTAAAGGGTATGTACACTGTAAAAATCTTTTTTAAATTTCCATTGTGGAAATATAATTCATCCCCACTATCACTTTTTTTTGTGATCTGCCCTATTTCATTAGAATCCAATCTGAAACATCTTACATTTTAGCATTTCTGTAAGCGTTGGGACAGTTGGTGTGCTGTTTGCTGTATGCAGCTTTAACAGTTGGTATGTGGGAAAAAAATCAGGTCTGTGGTCAGAGCTTGAGCAAAACAAGTATTTTATTGAAGGCTGCAGCAGCACACACACTCAGATAAGTGCTACTTACCTGTATTTATTTATAGATTAAGATGATGCAGTCATTTTTTCAGTATACATACACTTTAAGGGTCGGGTGGGTAAAAAGAGGAGAGGATTTCCTGAAAGAAGTATGGAACAAACAAGATACAGCGTTGTTTATTAAGCAGAGTGAATATTCAGTTACATTTTCAGATTAGGAGAAACTAAACCCAATTTTTATACTCCAGAATCTGAAAACAACCCCCCCTAAAAAAACCAATAAACTATAAAATGCCACTTTAGTAAACTCTGTTAAAGTAAATCAAAGCTGTTAGAACTGGATGAAGTATCTGTGTGTATGTGCAGTGTCAGACCACACCTCCTTAGTACACATGCTTCCCCTTCTTTATTAGTCCTGTAAAAGGAATGGCTAGATATTATTAATGGTGTGACCCAACTGTAACAAGTTTGTGCCATAGCTAAGGACTGAGCATGTGCAGAACATATTGGTCGTTGACCAAACTGGTGTGATAAGAATGCTGAGAAATAAAACACAAACCATGTTATTTAGGTAAATTTCCCAGCACCTGTATCAAAATGAGAGGTAAGACACAGATTACTGGTTGTTATATTAAGGTGTCCTGACTTCTGGTTTCAGGGTTGTTCTGTGGCTTTAGTTGCCCTTAACACTATAGCGCACATGCACGAACATGCACGATATAGTTATCTAAACCAGGAAGTGGTCGGGAACTGTAAGTGCTGTTGCAGGATCGCGTGGAAGGTAAATATCCATCTTAGTCCGTGAAACCTGATCAATTGATTGAAGAACGGAAGGTAAGGCATAGCTCCTTAACCTCCGGTCTTTTAAGTAAACTATTCTTTAAAGGAGATAAAACTATAACAATGAAATAACAGAACCATCATGCTTAGGGGAAATCATGATAGTGATCTCTAAAGATATACATATAATGTGGCAAAAAAGCTGGGAAAGTAATAAAACGTTAGACAACAGAAGAAGAAGGAGGAACAGGGTAGGGTGATGCAAGACAAAGCTCTGGTGTGTTCGCTTTCCAATCAATGCTCCAGCATCTTACTCATTTCTGCCTTGTACACTTTCTTAGAGGCAGTGATGTCTGTGAATTGTTGTTCAAGGATATGGGGGTGGGCCTACTGTATATTTTTATGAAAAGTGTCAGCATCGGGTCCTTATTGGAAGTTCTAGCTACCTGAGCAAGGCACATTGCACTAAATTCAAAATTAGAAAACTTGGAACTCACCAAACGTACAGATGCAGGACCTGCGTATCTCGACCTCCATTCGCTCTCTATCCCTCTCAACCAACTTAAATCTATGCCCTCCTTCTCTGACCCTAACCCTAACACGGTTTCCAATGCCTCGACTCTGTTGCGCCCTTGGTCGCAAGAACCCACAACCATGGCTTACGGACCAGATTAAAAAGTTGATGAAAGGCATTCCCGTATAGCCGAGCGACGCTGGCGCAAAAAGTACAACAAAAATATTGACTCTCGAATTTAAAAGTGCCCTTTGTGGGATCAGAGGTGCTTGTCCTTAGCCAAACAAAACTACTTCTCTTCACTCATATCTGCTTAGCAATATTCATTTATTTTTACAAAGTAATGGAATAAAGAAATAAACTGTAATGCCACCATGACACTTAAACAACCATGCAAAAGAAGAAAAAAACGTTTAGTTCAAGCAAAGTTCAAGGAAAACATTAAAAGCGGAATATAAAAAAAGCTGTGTATTGAACCTACAAGTAAACACTCTGTTAAATTTGACGATTTCTTTGTTCCCCTAGCAGACACAGTTGGCCTTAACAGAATTTAGATTTTAAGGGGGAAAAACCCTTAAGAATCTCAGACAGTTAACATACGGTCACAATAAGCCGAAAATATTTTGGTAAAAAAAAAAAAGTTTAGCTGTGGATATTCCTGCACGCATGCCAATAACGAACCGGACACAAGACACCAGTGGGACCTACCCGGTAGCATTGCACTGGCATGGCGAACCGTAAGCCTGAACGGAGTGCAAATATTGCTCCGACAGGCAGTAGGGGGACCTAGCCCATAATACCTTCAAACATAAACTTAAACGGCATGTCCACCCCTAAAACTATAATTTAACCCACTACTGGCCCCACTGTGTAGTGTTGATAAATCCTTACCTTACATCCCAGCTCCAATGGCTGCCCAAATGTCTCCACCTCCTGTCTCTCCTCCGGGGGAGAATATGCCATGCATACTGCAGCCTCCCCTCCCATTTCTCCCTCCCCCTAGCTCAATCCCCTTCTCTAGTGTAGGGCTCCCCCCCCCAACCCCTATAGTTATTTGAAGCAAATCTCAGATCTCTTCAGGCAAGCACAAAACTGGCCAAGACTACCCCTCTCACTGACCCAACTGATCCTAACCGTCTCTCATTAATCCACTGCCAATCTATTTACGGTCCCTCAGCCAATCACAGACGTGGCTGCCAGAGAAGGCAGCCACGGGGACTAGGGGCTGTAAGGATGATTCCGATTCTTTTTTTAAGAACTCTAACCTGACAGTGTGGGGTGGGCAGGCGTGAGCTGCTGCAATATAGAAAAAGGTTATATTAAGGTGGAGATACCCTTTAAATAATCTGGTTATTATGTAGATAATAAGTTCAAAATATATCAGTTAGGGTTGGAGGGCAGGTAACGACAAATTACCAATTTTTTGTTTTAAGGGTGAACATGCTCTTTTAAAGCTGGGGCATGCATATTGGCAAATCAAACAATGTTGCACAATGCTCAAAAGTCATGTGTGTTCCACAACAAAATTTTGGCAATGGGTCTCACCAAAATGCAATATCCTGAAAATGACTTATTTAGTTGTAACATATAAAAGAACTTCTGTGTAAAAATAGGGTTATTTAATAATGAATCTCCCGTGAATATATTAAACAATCTGAGCGCATTCGGTACTTCTTTAAACTGTGATTTTCTGCTGCTTTAGATTCCAATTGTGGAATTCCTCTAGAGAAACAGTTTTGACATTTAGTTGAAAACCCATATGAATAAACATTTGATATAAATACTTTAGGAGGAATACTGGTGCTGAATTACCTGATAGATATCACTCAGAATAAAAACTAGTCTATTCCACAAACAGAACACATAATTCTATCTCCTACAGTTTCATTTTGTGACTTAACCCAAGTCAACTCAACTAGAGTTTTTCTAAAAAGGAAACATAATTGCCAGCTTTGAAATTTAACAGATACAGTCTCTGGAGGATTTAAGGTTTATGACAGAGAAACTAGATTTTTTGCTGAAGCGTGCGTGACAATAGTACGGCTAGCTGCCGATGATGTCAGGCACACACACAGCACATTAGCAAAGGTATTCACTAAACATGCATTCCACTAAACATGCCAGGCATTATGCAGCCTCACTCTACCAGCCAGTTTATCACTACTAGAGATGGCCGAACTTCCGAAAGTTCGGTCTGTTTTCGACACATTGAAACAGTTCGATTCCGGGACCCCTCCTATCAGTTTTCATGTCTGCATTGTGTCCTAAGTTTCATTACGTGGTGTGTCTGGAACTTTTCTACAATTTATAATTTCAACATGGTTCTCTTAGTTAGTTATACCGGACTGTTGTCTTGTTGATATCCTGTGCGGCACATTTCTAGATACGAAAAACTATCGTTTTCTTCCTTGTGCGTACTTCGTTAACGCTGCGATGCAGGTTCCCGTGTCATTTTTCGTCCATGTCAGTTTCCCCTAATAACACACACAGTGCTGTTCTAAAACAATCGATACTTACGTCCCATAAATGATTCGACCTCCTCTATTTTCCCCATCCTCTTGAGAGTGGCGCTTCGATTCGGATCTTTCGCGTTCGAGTTCGCCATTCATCTGATCCAAGTTCGAGTCAACGCAGAGAATTCCTGGGTAGGGAGTCGGAAGTCCTTTCGATCTTCCTCAATGGTTAAGATGTTGCGCACCATGCGCTGTCGTTTGGTTCTAAGCTCTTGGGCTGAGTCTTTCTTCTACTGTGGAGCCATGTACGCTCCCCCCGGGAGTGGACCTTCAACCGGCCGCACCGCTAGATCAATAATTAATAATACAGGCATGAGCAAGACTGCAATAACCCCACAATCCAGAGTGTAGCTTCATTTGTTAATCAAACAAATGTGTAATTAAATTTACCAATTTTTCTGTAAAAATTGTTGCATTATGGCTGTGTTGTGTGCCGACACACACCTATTAGCTACTGCGATAACTAAGGAATCATGTGGTGTTGTAAGATAGAAAAGATTTAGTTCTGGTGAATGAACATTTTGTTACAGAAATATACATACAATCAATGCTGCAAAACACAATGTGAGAAGACATTTAAATCAATTTCTAGAAATGCACATTACATATCATTCAAATAGAAAATGTTCTGAACCAAGGAACACAAATTTTCATTGAAAAATGTGAGGATAATATTGAGCTAAATTTAAAGGGCATATTAGTGAAAAAAACACATTGCCCCTTTGCAAGTTAATTCATGTACTCTGTGCTGCCTTAATCCTATCTAGTTCAGTTACTTTGTTTAACCATGGCGTCAGATCTGTGTCAGCACCTCCCCCCCTCCCCTATGTTACCCTCATGTCTCAACTCCGGCTAACCGACAAGCTTATCATGTGCAGTAGGAGTTAAAAGTTCAACATCCTGAAAACACAACCCACGCACCAGTGGCTAATAGAAAGCAAGCTGTCTGGAGACACAGAAGAAGGAGATCAGTACAGTTTACGATCGCTACTTTGTGACCCATCATCAATCAGTGTAAAGCTATTAAGAAGGGGGGTCAAGTACAGCCTTTATATACCACAAAAGCTAACCTCTCTCCCCCTGCTAATGCTCTTATCTCTATGTTTATTACAGAGCAGGGATGGGGGGATCACGTCACAGGGATTTGATTGAAGTCCAAGAGGAGTAGAGGAAGCAATCACGTATTCTTCTAACTGGTGCTTCAGGAAGAGAGGGAATCTAAACAAAAGTTGAAGACACTCTGGGGGTGGGGAGGGAATGTATAGAACACATGGGAAGAAAGAAAAAAAAGTTAATTTTCCCACTTAGATGGCCTTTTAAGCGCATCATTACTTGAGCCAATACACTTGAGATTTTGGAGACACTTTGAGCAGGAGGGTATTTGTTACTGGCAAACATGACTAGAGTGAAGTGAGCAGCTCACTCACATGGAATCCTTAATGTACAATAGAAACAATAGTACAATTAAGCCGCTGAAATTGTTCCCCCCAACTTTCCAATTAAGGAAAAAAATCATATGATTGTCGGGCCGATCGCCCATAACATGGATCGTTATCCTGTATGGCCACCATAAGCCCTGCCACCTCCACAACACATTTAAAAGTCTGAACATTAATATTGCGCCTGACAAACGCACAGGGCCAATTTTGCCCAATGATTGTAGCAAATCCCTACTATTGTCTACTTCTATGCTTAGTTGGTAGGAGGTTAGATGGGTGAGGGCTTATTGCTACCATTTATGTAAGGAAAAGTTGGCACGGTTTTGTTATAACTTACAATAAGTTTAGATGTGCTTATAACATTCACAATGCTACCAAGTCTTAATGAGGCAAGTGCACCATTGACAGGTTTAGATGACGATCTGCTAAAGAGATGTGCAGCTTGAGTGGGAAAAATGTTCAGTTTTTAAGAAGTAATTATAGGTCCAAAAAGCTTCTATTGTTGTAAACCAATAAATGATTGTGTTCCAAAACACAAAGTATTACCTGTAGTCTCAACTATAGAACACCCTCTTTTGTTAAATAGCTCTACTTGACAAGCTGTCATCAACAGAACTTAAACAGTTAAATGACCTGCATATGGAAGGCCTAATAATGTACCTACAAAACATGGTTAAAGGCACCTGGGCCATGTCTCTAAATGTGTATCATTTCATCAGGTGTTGGGCTGTTGGTCATTAAGGTTTCGTATATTTATGGGCTCTGCTTTGCTTAGGAATGGACCTCCGATAACGGTTGTGACGCAATAACCAGCGTTGGTATACAGAGGACTCTTAAGTATTAATCGCACCAATGCAGTGAGTCGTGGAGCAAGTACACTGGGTTTGTTCTGCTACTACACCCCAAGCACAAACCAATAAACGCAGAGCATTCATTGAAAAAATCTACACCAGGGCTACTTTGAATGGTCAAATTATATTAGCACATGTGTAAATGTGTGTGTTTGCATTTGAGCACTGTATTTGATATAAAGTATTATGCATCAAGTGACATATTTAACGTTTGCTGTTTCTTAAAAGTATAACAGATTGCAATATGGCAAAAGAAGGGGATGAATATATAAGGGGTAGTAATGTAACAGGCAGGCAAGCAGCAGATGGCAAGCAACACAGGTCAGGTGATTCCCTCATTTAATGATGTAAAGCCACCCTGCTGCGCTAGAGAACTTGATTACTTTATGCATCAGACTGGCTGCCCTTGAAACACAATCAGGGTTATTCAATAAAAGTTCTTATCTTTTAAAATAGCGCTAGTTATGCCAAATCAGATGTTGGCTTTCAAATGTTAAATAAGATCTGATTGGTTGGGGAAAAATTAGCACCATTTTAAACGATAAGAACTTTTACTGAATCTCCCTGATTGTCTGTAATTCTATTAAAGTCTGCAGCAGTGATTCTAGTGGCCCAGGCAGGTATTCAGCTGTGTGTGTGTGTGGGTGCTTAACCTAGAACATATAATACAGACAAAACCTCTCCCAAAGGGCAGAACACTCACGGGACTTTACAATGCAACCTCGTGTAGGAAACTCCATTCAATGCATTTCGGCCACTGATCTGACCATCATCAGGATCCAATGACGGTCAGATCATATTTAACCTGAGAGGAAATTGATATTCCTCAGCAGACTTTATCCACAGATAAGGCCATTTGTTTCATTTTTCCACTTTAGAAAACTTTATTTTAACAAGTTTCTGACTGAGATTTTCTTTCATTATATCAGCCATATTAAGTTCAAGATCAGAGTCTGGGCAAATGATCTGTGATTTTTTTATACAATGTTAATCTCTGTTGCTCAGAGTCCTAAAGAATTTTGCTTGACTTTTTTTTGTTTATTTGGAATGTCTGACCAGTTTGTATGAATGAATCGTATTCCCAGATTCTGCTGGATTAAATATACAATGTGGGATCTGGCTACAGCTGTCAGTCTGATCTATATATGTCATAGTATAAACAAACAATACACAATTCAGTCTGTCTGTTATATTGACAATCATTCTGAAGTAGTATTTAGTAGAATGTCATCTTCACCCTTTCTCCTCTGCTACCACTGGGATCTGTGAAAGCAAATCATATTTTTGCTAAGTGGTTTTATTACTATATCATACAGTGCACTATTAATCTTCCTTCTCATGTATCTTTTTTGTTCCTATTTACAGCTTGAGCAAGAGGCTTCAGTGAAATGACTCTTTTTACTGAGATGTTTGTAATCTATAATGAATGTAGAATCCATGAATCCTTGATTGATCAGTTTGAAAAACTTGAATCTGATAGGCTTTTGAGATGGGTTTCCCCCTTTCTTCAGTATCATTTGTGATGATATTGATCCGTCTAGGAGTGGGTATGCTGTTGAATGTATTTGATTGATTCTTTGTACTTTTTACTAAGATTCTGTTGGTGCTAAATTTATTTTGCAACTATGTTTTAAAATGTTTTGTGAGCTGAACTACTGATTTCACCTTTGGTGAAAATAACATTATTGAAAAAACTTGTCCCATTGTTTAACCAATAACAAGCCCCCCAAATTACCTCTCACAGCATCAAATTACAACAAACACGGAGATTAACACTTTCATGTGTGTGCATCTACCATACAAATTCACTGAAATAAACAGGATTAAAACATATGGTCCCATTAGTAAAAAAAAAACTGAGTGATTTGCTATGGATTTTTTAGGGCTTTGATTTAAGTAGAATAATAGGAGGGTTCTATTATTTCTTCTAGTATTTCATATGTCTAAGCATAAAATGACTGAGTAGAACAGACGTCCATTGAATTATATTGGTGAAATTTTTCTCTGGTTTTCAGGCTTTATTAGCCTTCTAAAAGGGGCTTTGTCTGTGCATGATATGAGAAATGCATGTGGCTTAAATTAGACAAGGGCAGTTTACTTGATGAAATTCTGGAACATCTTAACTTCCTTTTTATACTGCCCAGCTCCTAACCTCTGACTGAGCAGGAATTGGATCCAGTTGTATTAGGACTAAGAAAACAAGCTTGTCTGAGAAGTGAGCTCAGATTTCTATAGCACAATGGAAAGTGCTGATTTTAATGATTGCTGGTAAGGAATCCAAAGGTACAGTGTAATCCTATATACATCAATGAATATTGCCAGTTATACAATGTTTGGAAACGCACCGCTGATTGATCAATATTGTATCATTAGCTGGTGGAAGATTTTTGCCTTATAAAAGTATTGATCTTTAGTTGGTTTTGACTTGTTTGCATTGTGGTTTATACAATTGGGTTAGGGGAAATATAATCATTTGTGAACACAAGTTTTGGTAACCAAATCAAATGCATAAACTACAGCATATAAATGGTTTACATACATATATACAAGTTCCCTGACACCACACTGCAGTCTGTACAAACTGCTAAAAACAGCTTCTAAAATCTGCAATTAAAGGAGAATGAAAGTCTAATTATTCAGGTGATTCCCAAGCTGCTAGATTGAGTGATGGAGCTGCTTCTCCTCCATCTTTTTCCGGTAATGCCTCCCGGGAAGAAAGATATTTATTTTGCACCAGCCCCATAGACTTGAATGAGGCTGACATCATCATCGGCAAAAGGCAATGGGAAATGTGAAGAGAAGGTGCATCGACGATTGGATTATTTGTTTGCATTCAAAAATGAAAGATACAGCAGGCAGGATCCTCATTGTATGGTGTTTACTCTGTGGTAAATTACTTCTTCTTGTACATACCCATTTAGGCTGAGGCCACACTGCAACGCACAGGAATCGCTCACAAAATCGCGAGCGTTATCGCACGCGATTGTGTGCGCTTTTCTTGTGCGTTCGCATTTTGCGCATGCGTTTTCGCCTTTTCGCGTTATGGAAACTTTGCATTAACAAAAATGGTGAACACGTGCGTTACCAAAACGCAAATGGACGCGCAATCACATGCGCATCGGAAATCGCGGGAATTTTCGCGTGCCCGCGATTTCCATTTTAGTGAAAAACGCAGGCGCGAGTGCGAAACGCATGTGCAAACGCGCGAAAAACACACTAGTGTGGCCTAGCCCTTAGACACTTAACAATTAAATGCAAACATGTTATTACAACCTGTGCACAACAGAAACATACGGGGTCCCCATTCCCTAGATATTGTGGGTGGCTGTCAGACAGAAATGTTATAGTAGCAGTTTTCTTAGTAACAAAAATATTTTGCTGATAGAATTCATGGCCTACAATTCTGTTCCTGCTTTACAGCTATGCAGTGAACCATAAATAGAGCTTAAAGGGCATGTCCATCCCCAAAACTCTAAGTTAACCCGCTACTGGCCCCCACTCTGTAGTGTAATAAAATCCTTACCTTATATCCCAGATCCAAATGGTTCTCCTGTAATCCCCCCCCCCCCCAAAGTCCCAAAAACAGGAGGATAGCAGATTCCATATAGGACTCTTCCTCTTGTCTCCCCTACGGGAGAAGTTTGGTATGCGCACTACAGGCCGCCCCCCCCCCCCCTCCCCCCCCCCTCCTGTTTTGCGTTCCCCCCCCCTACCATAAAAACCCTTTGCCATATGGTAGCATTCCTTCCCCCGCTATAAAAGATTTTTAAGAAAGTCCCCCGAACTCTACTTTCCTTACCGCTCTCCCCCGGCATTCTGAGCAGCCATGAGCTGCGTCCATGATTGGCTGCCGGTCCGGTCCAGTGCTTGCAGTGTCATGCAAGCAGAAGGCCAGGCAGTGCGTCGGAGGAGAGAGGTAAGGAACTATCGGGGGAATTTCTTGAAAATCTTTTATAGCGGTTGAGGCTGAGGGAAGGAATACTACCATATGGAAAAATTTTTTTATAAGGGTGTACATGCCCTTTAACTATCCACTGTACATTTCAGCGGTGAAGGTACAGGCAAATGTTTAGTACCCACTGACCTTATCTGATGTAATTGCTGGAGTACAAATAGAACTTCCTACAGCCTATCATGACAATATAACCAGATGGAAAATAGGTTTCTATAGATGCAGAATTTCATGATGTATTGTATTTATTATTATTGTAGATTTATATAGCACCAACATCTTCCGTAGTTCTTTATAATTACATGGATACATTCACATCAGGCCCTTCCCCGAAGAGCTTACTATCTAAGCACGTTTATTTGACACATTCAACCTATCAGTATGTCTTTATGATTATGGGGGAAACCGAAGTGCTTGGAGGAAACGCACATAAGCACGGAGAGAACATACAAACTCCTTGCAGATGTGTCCAAGGGTGGAATCAACTCAGTCCTGTATTTTTTTATATTGGGGCAGCACCGTCGCTCAGTGGTTAGCACTGATGCTTGCAGTGCTAACCACTGAGCGACGGTGCTGCCCAATATAAAAAAATATATGATATAAATAAATAAATATGTATAATTCTAAAGCGAACTCTTTGTGGTGCAAAAATGACTTTAGGTAAATTGATAGGAATTGCTCTCCTGAGATTTTTTGCAATGTATTTCCATTGTTTATTTTACATAGTTTTGAAGATATTTAGATTTTTGTGTGTGATATGGCAGCAGCATCGCCAGGTCCCCTGCACTTCCTGCTCTGAAACCTGTTAGTCAATCTGCCCTGTGTCTCCTCCCCTTTGCAGCCCCCCTGGTCCCTTCCACTCATGGACCCCATGGTCCCTCCAGTTGCAGGCCCCCTTAGTCTATTCCCTTATAGCCCTGTGTGTCCCCGCCCACTCGGGGGTGCCTAAGACCCACCCGCTCACAGGTGCTGTGGGCCACACTAACACCCCCCCTACCCCCCGAAAACTCTGTGGAAACAGCTTTTTCAGGCAGAGTGAGAACTCACATAGTGAGAGAGAATGGCTGTAGATTCCCTTACCTTCTCTGCAGGTGCAGGTCCTTCACACACACAGTCAAAAGGAACACTCCAGCACAACCACTGTTGACTTGTATGCCAGACAGGTGAGTAGGTGCAATCCCCCTGGCCCTCCACTCCCAGGGACAACAGAATCTTCAACACAAGAAAAGAATGGGGGAGCACACTACATAAAGGTGAATTCACAAAAGTTTATTGGAACCACACATACAACGTTTCGGGATGCCGTGTCCCTTCCCTTCCCTAAGGAAGGGATATGACCGTCCCGAAACGTTGTATGTGTGGTTCCAATAAACTTTTGTGAATTCACCTTTATGTAGTGTGCTCCCCCATACTTTTCTTGTGTTGAAGATTCGGAGGTCCTTCACACAGCAGAGAGTAGGAGGGACTTCCTGTCTCCCTCACACACTGAGGGAGTCTGAGGCTGGGCCCGCCGGTAGCACTGTGCAGGAGAATCCTTAGTAATGTCACATGTTGGCTTCCCACCCTTTCTGGTCAGTCATTTATTTTTATCTTGGGCTGTGGAGCATGTAGAGAGGTGGTTGGTGGCTCGTTTTAAAGGCAGGAAACTGGCCTTTCATTTAAACTCAACTTGTTTGGAGACCACAGTTCCCCTTTAAGGTCCATACACACGTTCGATCGCAGGGCAGACCCCCAACGCACAATGGTATACCGAACAGTATTTATTGGCACTCAATCTAGCAAAACAGACTTTGTCAGGCCGGCTCTGCCACATTGAAGCGTCCATACATGTAACGATACTTGGCCAGAATTACTTCAGATGGGACACCTAAGAAAGATTGAAGGGCACCTAAGGCATTGTAAAGGAGAACAAATGTGATAATATAAACAGCAGAATATAAAAAGCAGATATCTAGGAACCTGAATTGCTCTTTTACTGAAAGGTTTATATTTCTAAATTTAAAGGGCATGTCCACACGTTTTTTTAAAAAAAGTGTAGGGCTCCCTCACCCACCCCCAAACGCTATAGTTATTTGCAGAAGAACTTCCCCGATCTCTACTTACATTGCCTGTTTCCCCTGATGTTCAGTCCCGGCCCCCTGCTTGCATGAAACTGCAAGCAGGGGGCTGGACCAGCAGCCGCGTCCGTGATTGGCTGAGAGGTAGCCAATCACGGACGCGGCGTCCGGCTGTACTGAACATCAGGGGAAACAGGCAATTAAGTAGAGATCGAGAGAGTTTTTCTGCAAATAACTATAGCATTTGGGGGTGGGTGAGGGAACCCTACACTAGAGAAACAGGGATTGGAGATAGGGGGAGGAAGAGGGAGGGGGGAAGGGCTGCAGTGCGCACTGCAAACTTCTCTTGGAGGAGAGACTGGAGGCAGAGTCCTATATGGACACAGACAGACTCCTGCTCTTCACTTTTTTGGACTTTGGAGGGACATTGCAGGGCAGCCATTTGGAGCAGAGATGTAAGGTAAGGATTTTTCTACACTACACAGTGGGGCCAGTAGTAGGTTAAATTGTAGTTTTGGGGGTGGACATGCCCTTTAATGAGTCCCAGACTCCTATCTATAAAGCCTCAGCAGACTCGGTCTTCTTTTCTTTTATTGTGCTACAGTCTGAGAAGTTGGTGATTCTGGCTTTTTATTGCCACATGAAATAAAAAAACAAAGAGGAAGTTGCGAAACCAAACAGAAGTCCTCATTGATTAAAGTCAGCCTAGTAGCTGTTTACGTGTGCCATTGCCTTAGGTAACCCAATAAAAGAAGTGGCCAATGTTGCCAGTGATGTTGATGTATGTGGTTTATAGAGCCAAACATGCCCTTTTTTCTATGTTTAAAGTAGTTTCCTGGGATGATGTACTGTGAGTAGGTTGCAAATTAAGATAGGAAAAAAAGTCTTTGATCACAGTCCTAAAAATACATGTTGCTTTATTACAGCTCCTTGGCAGCCTGTTGCATTGTGGTATTTGGCTAGATGTTTTTGGGCTTTTAATTTTTTTTAAACTATTGGACCTGACAGAGATGTACAGTATATTAAATGTCAATCCGGTAACTTTACCATGTGCTGGTTAGTTTCTGTTTTATTTGTCATTTAAATAGTAAGAATATGCAGATGGCTGTAATTGGGAACATTATCTAGTAGCTCACAAATACCGTTTCCCCATGTTGGTATGAACATAGCTGTGTGTATAGGTGACGTGAATTGCATATCCATCTTTCTATTAGCTGCCGGTGTTAAGCTAAAATGTTTAGATTTTTAAACGATTCTGCCATATTTTGTGATGGAGGGACCAATAGAATACGGTGATATTGTAGCCCAGATGATTACAGTTCTTTCTCTGTATGTGGTGAAATTCCATAATTAATCCTGCTAATTTGGCAAACCACCTATCAAAGGGGAAAGTATAAAGGAAACTTATCTAATCATATGACATTATGTTCCATTCTTTTTCTCTCTTCCTTATTCACTCCTTTTATAATTAGCCGCTATAGACACCTTTGGTTACATTGTAGGTCTTCTGAAACTTGCTTTTCTGGAATTGTCTGATAAATATAAGGTTGCCTGAGGACAGCCATGCACACTAACATTTAAAACCAGACGAAAGCTTGTTTTGTATAATCTGTCTTTGATTGTTATAGAATTGGGGAGAAGCAAACTCTGTATTAGATTCTGTCACAACCCAGTGCAGGGTGTTTGATTTGGTAACAACAATGAGAATGCCAGTGACCACTTCTCTCTGTTAACAAATCCGCCTGTATGGGGCATGGACACTTGGTTCCCTTTAAAGTTAATAGAACCCTAATCCAAACAGATTCTGGCATTTTGTCATTGAACTTTGTCCCAAGGAAAATTGCTGTAGTGACATGTCGTTTGTGTGACTGCCCTTAAAGGGGACGTTCGGCGCAAATACATATACTTTTCAGGAAAAAGAGCTGCATTTTTTTTTTTATCCCAATGACCGTAATCTGCCAATTCAGCATTTTGTCTGTGTATAAATAAATTCAACCGAAATACTGACTTCCTGTTTGCAGGACCCCTAATAGAGACCATTATGGTTTTGCCCTCGACCTAGCGCCTGGGTTGATTCAGTTGCTTAGTAGGGATCTCAGTATCTTTGACCCATCCAACAGCCAATCAGTAGAAATTACTGTTAGGAACATTCCAAGTATGTGGTGCATCCTGGGAAGAAGAAGGACCGTTAGAACCTGAAATGTCGGCTCACTAGTGTCAACTGCAGGGAACAGCAAAGGGTATGAAATCAACTGATTTTTCAAAATGGAAGAGAGTATGTAGAATAAGTATGCATTACACAAACTAACAAATTAAAGGAACACTATACTGAAAAAATTACTTTGCCTAATCTATATATGTGTGTTTGTATGTTCCAGATAAACTTCCAAACGGCTGGGACAATTTTCTTGACTTGATACACTTATGTGTATAAGGACCTGAGGAAAAGCATAGGCTACTTTACAACTTTTAAAAATGCTTCTGTACCCCCCTTTTCCTACATTTTTTAAGTTAATTAACCTGTGTGATGCCATCTGGTGATGAATCAAGTTAATTGCACACCTTCCAAATGTCACAGATTGTTCAGGGCAGTACAATGCTTTACTTGATTTTGTTGTTGCTGTGATAGGAGGATAGAGCTGTCAATCACAAGGAGAAGCAGACCATGTGATGTAACAATGTCATGTAACCACACACTCGGTCACTTCCTCTCACTTGTGGTTTGACCAGAGTAAAGATTTGAGAGGTAAACTGACCATTCCAAGATAAGTCTCTTGTACTGGGGGTTGGGCAGGCAAGCTACTCATGGAGATTACAGTCGACTAAGGAAAAAATAATTGTACAGCACAAGGTAATAAATCTCATTTTACTTAAGTAAAGACAATAAGAACTGTGAATGGGATGGAGCTGCCACACTGCAATACAACTGCACTGTAAACAGATAGTGTTTTCTGGAGGACATTATGTGTCAATAATTCAATTTGATTGATTGCAGTAAAAAATAAATGTGAGATGTTGTACCCCATTGTTAAAGGGGAAGTTGATGTGATCCGTTCTAAAGGGGAAGTTGTTGCGATACACGCTAAAGGGGAAGTTGTTGCGATACACGCTAAAGGGGAAGTTGGTGCGATACGCGCTAAAGGGGAAGTTCATGCAATACGCATTAATGGGGAAGTTGATGCGCTGTGTGCTAAAGGAAGTTGATGCGACACGTGCTAAAGGGGAAGTTGATGCTATACATGCTTATGGGGAAGTTGTGACGCGCGCTAAAGGGGAAGTTAATGCGACATGTGCTAAAGGGGAAGTTGGTGTGATATGCCTTAAAGAGGAAGTTGGTACGATATGCGTTAAAGGGGAAGTTGGCGTGATACGTGTTAAAGGGGTAGTTGATGCGATGTGCGTCAAAGGGGAAGTTGGTGTGATACTGAATGCTACATTGTGTTGCCCCCCCTAAAGTTTACCAGATTTGCAGTTAGAAAGCTGCGGGTCCAGGTCTGTTGAATTTTTGGATGCAAGTTCGGGTTGGATCTTTAGAAAAAACGGGCAACGCCAGGTACTCTGCTAGACTTAATCTATAATTGAATACATGTAAGTAGCACTTACTCTGATTTGCGTGTGTTGCTGCATACCTTCAATCCAACACACATTTTGTTTAGAGCAGTATCCCCTCTCCCTTTCTTAACCACTCCCACTTCCATCCGACCTGACTTTTTTTCCACATATCAACTGTCAAGCCTTGCATACAATATTCCAACTGTCAAAACTCTGTCACCATTCCAGCTACAGCAAAACTACTCACAGAATAGTTTTTGAAAGCAAGGAACTTGATTGACAGCTGAAAGAAGTTTTAGATTGGATATCTAAAGAAATAGGGGGCAGATCAACAAATAAAATGATACAGTGGTGGTTGAGAAGAATTATAGTTTCCAGTTATGGTCAATTTTAAATAACCTATTTTTCAGTATAGATGCCCTTTAACAAATATTGATAATTTCCACTGAACTGTCCCTTCTATCAAATGTATCAAATGCTGCCTGCATTGTACAAGAACATTTTAAGAGGGACATTTGTTGCCAATGCCATTAGCTTTTTGAATTTGTATTTTAAGGGGAATTTTAAAACACATTACATTTTTGTCTCTGTACATTTTAAAAGCACCACTAAACCCCAAAATTATCCATTTCCCTACCTTGTATTTTTGATATAATTAAAATTAATAGCTTTACAAGTTTTACCGCTATTTGCTCAGCTCTTTTTTTCCTGTAAAGAAAAAATTGGTATTGTTCAGGAAGTTAGTACTTGAACTCCTTGACCTGTAAAACTATTGTAACAATACACAGTTTCTGACAAAGGTCTTGTCACCTGTGTATTTTGCAGTAACTCCTGCTATTAACCTGATTTTTAATTGATCAATTGGTGTTAGAAATAGCTCATATGAAAAGCTAAAGCCCTCCCAAATAATACTAAATGCTCTGGTAAAAAATAGTTTCACTGAAAAAAGATTTATCATTTAATCAAGACAGAAAGGTCAAAATGTTGCAAGACAAAAGTGTAGTCACCTATACAGAAAACGATCTACTGTGAGGTGATGGTGCTGTGAGATTCAAATTTCATATCTTGTTTGACTTCCATGAGCTTGAAGGACAGCATCCATGCGGGTTGGCAAGGATTCATATAATTTATTGATGAAATCATCAGGAAAACAGTCTTGCATGTCTCCCAGAGTTCATCAAAATTCTTTGGTTTCGTCTTCCATGCTTCCTCTTTCATCCTACCCCACATATGCTCAATGATGTTCATGTCAGGTGACTGGGCTGGCCAATCCTGGAGCATCTTGATCTTCTTCGCCTTAAGGAACTTTGATGTGGAGATGGAAGTATGTGATCGAGCACCATCCTGCTGCAGAATTTGGCCTTTTTTATGGTTGGGAATATGAGGTAGCTAAGATTTCTTGGTATTTTACACTATTGATGTTGCCTTCCACCCTGCAGATCCCTCGTACACCCCCATACTGGATGTAACTCCAGACCGTGATTTAGCCTCCACCAAACTTCACTGTTTTATGGGTGCGGTGACTGTGGTGTAATTCAACAGAAGATTAATCTGAAAAATCCACCTTTTTGCCACTTTTCCAGCATCCATCCTTTTAGCAGGTTGTGGGACTTGGCAAATGCCACACGGTTTTTCAATTGTCTTTTGTTTAGTGCTGGCTTATGGGCACTAATTCGAGCTTGGAGGCCATTTCGAGACAGAAACCTGACCAACTGTTCTGGTTGATACAGGGATTTCAGGGGACCAGGTCTCCTGGAGCTCTGCTGCAGTTGAAAATGGGCTTGCCTTGTATTTTCGAGCCAACAAACGGTCCTCTTGAGCAGTTGTCTTGCAGGGTCTGCCTGACCTGGGCTTGTCAAAAACTTCTCCACTCTCTTCAGATCTTTTCTTTATCCTCTGAACTTGACGCTGAGAGACATTGAAGGTGTGCGCCACATCAGCAGTGGATTTGGTCTTCAGCCTCTTGATAATCAACACTTTAGTCTCAGGGTGAATCTTAGGCATGTTTGCAGAGGTCTATTTTAGTTGATGTGAATGTCTAGTGTACTGGGGTTCTTTTTATACATACCTGACACCTAATTGATCCATTATTAGTCACAGGTGAAGCCCATATGACAAGGCGACAACACTTATACTTATGTCTTTGCAAAAATTGACTCAATGGGCTTTACCAAGCTGTGAATATTAGAATACTTTTGTTAGTTACGTTTTGCATTGAAACATTATTACAAAAGCTGTTTGGGGTAAAATGAACAATTTCTTGAAACAAAATCTGCATTAGAATTATTGATAAGCGGCACTTCAGGTCTATTTGTACACAAGCGACGAGACTTTTGTCAGAAACTGTACTGCTTTTAAGTAATTAGCAGGACTTCTGGCAATGACATTTATAAAAACTGTTTAAGGGAAAAAAAAACTTTTAACCCCCCCCCATTATAAGTACCCAGAGTAATGATCTAAACTGCTAGGTCAATAACCAAGTTAAATTGCAGTTGTAGGTCCATTCCTGCTCTGTCCTCTACCCTATCAATGATGGCTAAATAGAAGTAGGAACCCATGATGTTCTTCACAAGGTTTTTTCCTTGTGATTAAATTACAGTTAAGGGCACAGTGAGTCGTGATCCTCTCATACTGCAAAAAATACCCAATGGTGAAATGTGTAATTTTATTTTATATAACGCAACTTGGGTATACAGCACTGTGCATTATAAAAATACACCCCCAAAACTGCAATATATGTATAAAATAAGTGTGGTGTGCCTTGACATGTTAGGAAATAGATCCCTGCCCAGAAGAGCTTATTTATAGCCCACATATTGGAGCAGATGTGTTGCCCCCTGTTATTAGTAACAATTGGAATAATAAACTAACAGGGTTATTCAAAAAAGGTCTTATCGTTTAAAATGATGCTAATTTTGCCCCAACCAATCAGATGTTACCTTTCAAATGTTAAATAAGATCTGATTGGTTGGGGCAAAATTAGCACCATTTTAAACAATAAGAACTTTTATTGAATCTCCCTGTAAATTCTAAGTTTTCTTAGATAACAAAATATATTATATATACAGACAAGGTACCGAAACGCAAAAAAGATAAAGCATTTTGAGGTCAGCTCAAAAGAAAATGCTCTACCTTTTTTGCGTTTAGGTACCTTATCTGTATATATATAAACTTATATTATTTCTGAATAATTTTGCTTTAGCAGACCATCCAGTAATCTAGCACTGGTATCCTTTGGGCACAAAGCACATCTTGCTATTGATTCAGTTGTGTGTTTGGATGTTCATCTTCACATTTTAAAATAGAACCTACATCCTGAAATGAAATACCAGAATTTGTTTTACATCCTGCTTGGTTTTAATGCAAATGCAGCTTATTATCCTACTCTGCATGCCTATAGTAATCGGGCTCTTCAAGATTGGCAAGAAACCCAAAGGACCTTAGGGATTTTGGCAAGTTTACTATAAGACTGGGATTTGGAAATGTTGTCTTAGGTCTTCCACATTAGCCTTTCTCTAGAGGTCATGAACAAATACATGACGGCAATTCTAGTGTTCATAGAGCCTAGCTTTGAATGACGGAATTGATTGGGCAGGTCTGGCAGAAAGTGTGGCTACATCATATCCTACAGCACATCACATTTTAGTGGTAAAATCAAGTGTTTGTTAGCAAGTCTGTGGTTAAATGGAATGTTTTATAGGCCATTCTGATATGTCTAAAGGGATTGTGGGTTATTTTGTTCTGGTTTAGGGCAAGAAATGAAACCAAAAGTTTTTTGTTTTGTTTTTAATTTTTGCTATCACTTATTACAATCTGGTTTGGGAAAACCTTTGTGGCTTTAAGTATGTATTTATTTAGTTTAACAGCGCTGAGCATATTGTGCAGCCCTGTAAATTTAAAGGGTATGTCCACCCTAAAATGTATTTTTTTATATCCTGCTCCCCCATGTCCCCCAGCCCCAACCGGGTATTTTTTATATTCAGAAAGCCCCCCAAACTCTTACTTACCTCTCCTCTTTCCCCCGCTGCCGGTCCCGCCCCTCTGCTTGCATTTTGCAAGCAGAAGGCCGGGAGCGCAGCGGGGGAAAGAGGAGAGGTAAGTAAGAGTTTGGGGGGCTTTCTGAATATAAAAAATACCCGGTTGGGGCTGGGGGACATGGGGGAGCAGGATATTAAAGGGGATTTACACTAGGGGGAGGGATAGTAGAACGAGAGGGAGGGAGAGGGAGGGGGAGGGGAGAAGGGCTGCAGTACGCATGGCAGAATTCTCCCGGAGGCCAGGTAGCAGGCAGAGCCATATATGGACTCTGCTAGCCTCCTGGTCGTCAGTTTTTGGGACTTTGGGGGGGGACTACAGGAGAACCCTATGGAGCTGGGATGTGAGGTAAGGATTACACTACACTACATGGTGGGGCCAGTAGTTGGGGGGATTATAGTTTTAGGGGTGGACATGCCCTTTAAGGGACGTGTACTACATCCTCCAAACCCAAAGATCTTATTTTCTTACCTCCTCCAAGTGCTTTTTTTATTGGCTCCAATGCTCTCCGGGTCTTCCGGTAGAGACATCAGTCATGGCTGTGATAAATGAGCTTCTCACAGCTTTTAGAGGAGGCCAAAGGTGGAGTGGCAAAAATCTTAGCTAATAAATTCTCTTGAAAGCACCTGAGAGAGGTGCAAGTAATACCATCGTGGGGTTTGGGGGGGGGGGGGGGATGCTTTACTTTCATAAAATTTGAAGGTGGACATTATATATAGCAAGCCCTACCCAGAAGAGCTTACAATCAATTACAAACTATTATATCCTTATGGTTGTGGAGAATAATGCAAATACACACAATTGTGGCAGACGTAACCAAGAAGAAGATTTGAACACATAAGTGATAACTAATTGTAATTTCCTGTTAGTTAGTCATTAAGATTTTGTTTGTTCAGATTGAGAGTAGCATTAACTTCCATAGCAGATTAGTGGAGTTTAAGATTAAATAGGGCATTTGTCCTTTTGAAATGATAATGTAAACAAGTTTCTTGTTCAGCAAGTTATATGCAAACAATGTTCATTGAGAAGATTTCAGCATTTAAATCAAGGTTCTCCTGTAAAAACCACATGTAAAATTGTCTGTTAGAATTCCCATTGACTCAATTCTATTTTGAATAATATATTGATTGATCAAGTAAAGAAACTATTAACTCTGTGACACACCAAAAGTTTCATTTCTTGTCTGTTCACCTCTATCATCCCTGCGATGGTGGGAAATGTAGTTTAGAAAGATGCACTGTAAATGGTTAAATATCTGTAATGTAATGTAGAGCTTGTGCTGAATTTACAATGCGGTTCTCTTTCTAGCTGAACTACCAGTCCCAGAAATCTGTGCTCAGCTTCCAGCAGTGGTTGATGACACAGGGCTATAAGTTATATTGGCTGGTTATCCAGATATTCACTTTTCCTGAATGACATAATTGGTTGACTGGTGATCTAATTATTTTCTAACCCCGTTGTTACGCATCTAAGAACCCACATCTATTTTTGATTTGTCTTATTATACACGGCCCTGTAAATGAATTACAGATCCTATTGTGAGTTAGCAGAAGCATGATTGTCTCCTTTGGCAGAGAACCATACTTTGTGGTAGTTGGACATGTATAGCTCTGCCTTTCATTAAGACCCAATGAAAAGATTCAGAACATTTCTCTGCAGCATGAATTGCATGTTTGAATAAGGCCATCAGTATGAATGGGGATTAACTTTGCATTGTTCTCCTGTTCTTTCTGGCTGCCTGACAGTATGGTTCTGCCTTAATGTTTAGCTTTCTGCTTCATGCTTGTGATCTCAATACCCATTCTACAAATCCTTATGAAATAGGCAAGTGTTTGCATGCATTTGCTATTGTTCATATTACTTGTGTTTTCTTTCATAAATATATTGTACATGTCACCGTAAAAGATGTGAAAGGGGCTTATCTAATAAATATCTATCACTGTGTCAACCCAATTATTGTAAATATTGTAAAAGATGGAGTAAATTTCTTTCTTAAAGAAGTACATTCCTATTAAACAGGACTTTTTAATGATGCTTTCCTATAGCTGGTGTTAAACTTCAACTACTATGGTGCTGTTAACAGTCTTCTGGGACACTTTACTGTAATATTTCACTTCCCAACAAGTTATATAATAATTTACAGGGAGGTGGGAGATGCTACTCCCACCTCTGCTTACATAGTTAATTTGCATGAACTTCTGAAAGTTGTGCTACAAAAGTTTGTGCCCCTTCATGGTATCATAGTAATTGAGGTTGAATAAAAACATAGGTCCATCTAGTCCAACCTTTACACCCTCCTCTTTAACCCTACCTAACCGTTAATCCAGAGAGGGGGGGAATATATATATATATATATATATATATATATAGATTTTTTTTTTTATTTTTTTTTTATTTTTAAAAAAGCATTCCTTCCTGACTCCAAAAATGGCAACCAGAAAGTATCCCTGGATAAACCAGAACTACAGTATAAGTATTAATACCAGTAATTCCCAATATTATATAGTATCCCCATACCAACCAGAACTACAGTATATGTATTAATACCAGTAATTCTCAATATTATAGTATCCCTGTAGCAGCCAAAACTGCAGTATATGTATTAATACCAGTAATTCTTAATATTATATAGTATCCTGCACCAACCAGGACTACAGTATATGTATGAATACCAGTAATTCTCAATATTATATAGTGTCTCTGTACCAACCAGAATTACAGTTTATGTATTAATACCAGTAATTCTCAATATTATATAGTGTCTCTGTACCAACCAGAATTACAGTATATGTATTAATACCAGTAATTCTCAATATTATACAGTATCCCCGTACCAACCAGAACTACAGTATATGTATGAATACCAGTAATTCTCAATATTATATAGTAACCCCATACCAACCAGAACTACAGTATATGTATGAATACCAGTAATTCTCAATATTTTTTAGTTTTAAAGACCGTATCCAGCCCACTTTTTAAATCAATTCAATGAACTTGCAATTAGCCATTATCCTTCTTGGCTCCATTCTGAACATGAGCACGCACACATCTGCTTTAACAGTGAGGAGAGAGTTGGGCACACACTGTGGTAGCTCACAAAGTAGTGCACAAAATTTAGATTTTGTCTGCACAGATGATCTATATCGATCTTTATTATATGAGGAACCACTTGCTATAATATTTTATCTTTTGGAAAAACAAAACCAGGGAACCCAATTCTCCCTGCAAGTACACAATATGGGCACACCACTGTATAGCAGCAATATGAAACTTTATTTGCCAACAGCACTACAAAGTTTCATATTGCTGTTATACGGTGGTGTGCCCATATGGTGTACCTGCGGGGAGACTTGGGTTCCCCAGTTTTGTTTTTCTATTCAGTGTACTTACACCTGGTGAACCACCCTTAGTAGGGTGTCGCACAACAGCGGTTAACCTAGGGTGTGCAACTGGAATATTCTATATATTATTATAAAGATTTTATCTTTAGCCTTCACTAGCCCTAGAATATATTTTTTAGATTTCCTACTGGTAACTTGTCTATAACCTCATGTTCCAAGTTTGAGTTTTATTATAATTACTGTATTGTTTTTTCTCTGTGCACAGTAAGTCAATGAAAAGTTCATTCTATGCAAATACATTATGTCTAACTAGTTTATAATGTAATTTCAGTGCATGGTGCAGGGGGTATACCGAACTTTACATTATGAGTGGTTTAAGAGAACAACGCTTTCTACACAAATTTGGTTGAAACTGAATAATACACCGTGAAGATTTGGAATACAAACTACTTCCTGATTACAAGAAATAAACAATGAGGTAAAGCCATGATCAACATTCATTATCCTTGTCCTTTATCACAAAAGTGCTCTTGATTGTTCAATAGCAGCAAAAAATGTAGGTCTTCATCTTTGTTTTACTACAGTATATTACCATTTATAAATACTGTAATCATCTGTATAAATGTCAACAGGACAATCTTTAATGATACTGCTGTAAAATGATTCTACAGCAAGAATAATACATTTCATTTTGTTCCAGCAGTATACCATGTGTATATTGACATTGTATTATCGACATTGTAGCTACCAGTGGGGAGCAGGGGGAGCAACTGCAACTTATTTTTCCTTTGACAGATAAAGCCTCCTCCTAGAAAACCACTGTGGGTGAAGCACAGAAAGGGGCCCCATCATAGTTTTGCAGGGGGTACCAGTGATTCCTATTTACGCCACTATCTGACAGATCACTTTACAAAGTTGGTGAGCAATATCTCTAGTCTCACTTTCTTGCTCCACCTTCCCCTCTCTGTGTTTAAACAAAACAGACTGCTTGGTCTGTCACTACAGGCATCTTTACATCATTTTCGTTGGACTGACTGTTCTGAAAGACATTTATCTTACGTGTGCTACTACATTTAGGTTGTTGAACTTGTGATCAAAAACTGAGGGTAAATTTCATTGAGTTTTTTGATATTATTTTAATTTTTTTAAGTCTTAATTAGAATTGTCCGAACTTCCGAGCTTTTACTGAAGTTTGGGAGTTCGAAAACTAACCCACTCAAGTCAATGGAGAAACAGTTTGAAAAGTTTGGATTTAATACAGTTAAAATAGCAATGGTAACTTATTGTATATGGCTCTGGCACCTGGGAAATGGTCTGGGGAACACGCCCATACCACCAAAACTTGTTTAAACATTACTTTCCCCACGATCTGGTAAATATTGGGCTTCCACATTGAATTTTCGAGGGTTACCGAAATTGAATGCCGCATTTAAGGGTTACCAAAATCGAACAATGCATTCGAGGGTTACTGAACACCTCATTCGAGGGTTACCAAACTCTGCATTCAAGGGTTAAGCCCCAGAAGTTGAACCCCCCCACCTCTATTTAGGCTTGGTTTCTTTATTTTCACATAAATGGCCTCCTTAACACCAACTGTCTGCCATGTACAATGCTGTTTTAACACCTTACTCTGGGCGTTCCTATAACACCTCTTAGCCACTTTTCAATCACACCCTTAACACCTGGCTGTGATATGCTAATTGGGATTTTCCAGGGTACATAATTGCCACAGATTCTTGTACAAGTCATTCTGAATTGAGAAAGCCAGTCGGATGACTAGCGAAACGTCTTCAAGAACTACATTTCAAGTCCAGTTGATCTAATTGAATACAACAGATATACCATGACCTGGATGAATGAGAACCTTCACAAGCACGGACATAAAGACATTCAGCATAATTTCCTAATTGCTGTCAGAAATGTTTATTGCTCTGCTGTGATATTTAATTAGTTTGTTAACCACATCCAAAGGTTAATGTGAAAAGATTTTAAAAGGGGAACTGTGGTCCAAAAATGACTTTAGGTAAATTGATAGGAATTGCTCTCCTGAGAATTTTTGCAGTTTATTTTACATAGTTTTGAAGATATTTACATTTTTGTGTGTGATATGGCAGCAGCATTACCAGGTCCCCTGCACTTCCTGCTTCCTGCTCTGAAACCGTCAGTCGATCTGCACTCTCTCCTCCTCCCCTCTGCAGACCCCTGGTCCCTCCCTCTCATGGACCCCCTGGTCCCTCCAGTTGCAGGCCCCCTTGGCCCATTCCCTTACAGACCCATGGGGCCCCGCCCACTCACGGGTGCCTAAGCTCCGCCCACTCGTGGGTGCCTAAACCCTGCCCACTCACGGGTGCCGTGGAACACTCAGCCCCAGCCCCCCTACAGAAAACTCTGTGGAAACCACTTTTCAGGCAGAGTGAGAACTCTGCCTGAAAAGGCTGTTTTCACATAGTGGAAGAGAAGAGCTTTAGATTCCCTTACCTACTCTGGCAGGACTTCACACAGCAGAGAGGAGGAGGGACTTCCTGTCTTCTTCACACACTGAAGGAGTCTGAGACTGTGCTCACCAGCGGCACTGTGCAGGAGAAGCCTTAGGAATGTCACATGTCGGCCTCCCACCCATTGTCTTTCTGGTCAGTAATTTCTTTATATCTTGTGCTGTGGAGCAGGTAAAGAGGTGGTTGATGGCTCATTTTAATGGTAGGAAACTGACCTTTCATTTAAATTCAACTTGTTTGGAGACCACAGTTCTCCAAACAAGCTTGCAGCTGCCTAAGTTAAATGCGGAGACTGGGTTTATATACCATGTGCTGCGTTCCAGGCCATAATATATATCTATATATTTATTTGTTAAAGGATAAATTTGTAAACTGTGGCAAATAATTTTTTAACTAATTACACAGTAATTAGGATTAATTACCACCAATCTTAAACTTGATTTTCTTTTTCTACTCTGACCTTCTTATCCCGTATTTTTTAGCTCTGGTAATTTTACTTTTTAAAGGGGGTGGGCCACAGCTAGTCGGTAATGAACTGTAAATTTCCCAGACCCTCCCCCTGGCACACTACATGTAGAAACTATCTATTCTATAAAGTTAAAGCTTATTTCTCTGTCACTGCATGGCTAATTGATTCAGCATTAAGATAAGGAAAAGGAATAAGCATTATCTACTTTCTGTGCAGATAAACCCAATCCTGCAATAAGCTGCTGTCTGTGTTATTGAAGTCCCAATGTAGCATGTACCTAAAGAAATCAATTACAAAGCCCCCACACACACATGCACACCCACACACACCTTCAAACTCCTACAGCTAAAAGAAAATGTGATTCAAGCAGCTATTACAACTGCCAGTGCCGCTTATCTTCCCATTGCAAAGCAGTTTCCCTTTCACTATAACACAAAATCACTGGGTAAATGCTATTGGCTGTATGAGGGCACAGATCATCTCCACTGCACATGTTCCACACTCTAGCTGTGCCTCAGTTTTTGGAGGGGGTGGATACATAGAGAGGAGACATGCATACTAACTAGGAGTGAGCTAGACAGGACAGAGGAGATCTAGTGATAGGGGGCACTGAGAGCAAAAAGGGATCAAGTTCCTGGCAGCATTAAAAATATAGAAAAGGATAAAGGCAAGTCAATTTTCCACTTTAGTGTCCCTTTGATGAATATACTTCTGTGCTTGCCCCTGTGTCGATCCTAATTGTGCATATTACTGCAGTAAATTTACACACACTGGAACATGGGCATGGTAGTAGGCATTTAACTATACTAAAAAATAACTCAGTCTCATCCAAATCTTTAAATGAATACATGTAAATAGCACTAACTTGGAGGTGTGTGTGCTGCTGCTGCCTGCCTGCCTTCCTTCAATCCAGTACTTGGTATCTCCCCACCCACTATGAGCCAGCATTGTGAGAGGGAGTTTCCCACCATGCAGTTCACACCAACTGAAACTATTCCAGTTACTGTAAAACTTTCATGCTGCAGAAGATTATAATAAGGCACTTGATTGACCGCTGAAATGTAATATGCTTCAGATTGGGTATCTAAAGAAATAAGGGAACAGATCAACAAAAAAAAATGGTACAGTGATACCTAATCTCAATTCGGTAACATTGTAATGTGTAGAAATAACCAAGAAGTGGATAGAACTTGATGTAAGGTTTGGAAAATGACATTTTTTAAAATTGAAATTAGTTTGAATCAAATAGCTTAGATACACAATAGAAGAATGATCTAATAGTCCCTAGAGTGTCAGCTGGAACATGTGAAAATGATGTCAGTTAGTATTCATATTACCGTGTGCAGTTAAATCCTGTTACATCATATCATTGCCAAGATCCCACGATATAAAGGTTAATACACTTAATAAAATAAGTGTATCCACTGAGTTTTCTCATTTTCTGTGAACATATAGAAGGGAAAGTGGGTGAACCCTCCATGGTTTAAAGATCCATGGTGTTCTTTCTGCATTTCTGTTTGGGTAAAAGATTAGTGAGGCCTAGAAATAATGTATAGAACTGCCAGGACTCTACGCAAATAGTATACAGCTTATATAAAAAGGACAACTGTTTTCTAATAAGAGATTAATACTGAGAAATACACAATACAATGGGCTCCTACAACGTTCTCCGGAACTATCCATTTATTCAGTTTAGCGTGGGAAAGGAAAATAGAAAAAGGATTTCAGCCTTTAATTTTCCTTTAGCCCAAGTTAAAGACTTAACCAGAGTACACACGTCTGATCTGGCAGATGAGGCCGGACACCTGAGCGCAAGCACACATGCGCCATGCTATTTTGACCTATTACCGCATGTTTATGGGTTCGCTCGGGCATTGTTCGTCAACCAGTTGTATTGTTTGGTTTTGTCCGCAAAATTGGTTGTGTGTACTTGGCTTAATATTAGACTAAAGTTATTACATTCTTCTCATAGTAAAGAAGAACTACTTCCAGATTGACATGTAGTACTTGACATTTATGAACAGAAAGCCTCTGCTGTGTGCTTGTTTCCAGGGCCGGCCTTTGATATGGGCGACCTGTGCGACTGCACGGGTTGCATTAACAGGGGGGCAAGAGCTGGGAGTCTTAGGTCACGGACCTGTAGCTCAAAGTTGTGCATCAGTGCCACAGCCCCTCTAGTTATGGTCCTCCAGATCAAATATATGCATGAGCACCTCACCACATACTAAGCCCCAACACATATAAGCTTTACTTAAGATGTCTGTATGCTGTGCTGTTCTGTCTGTGCATTTAGTACGTTACTTGTTACATAATGATGTACGCACCATATATACAAGCACGCACTGAAGATACTGAAAGACCGTAAGCGCAGGTGGGGTTCTTGATTTGAAGGCAAGCAGCATTCAACAGAGTATTAAGTGTGCCGGGGGGGGGGGGGGGTTTTTGGGGGGAGGGGGGGGGTTGGGTGCTAGGCGTCGGTAGCAAATCTTGCACAGGGTGCTATTTATCCTAAGGCCGGCCCTGTTTGCCTGATGGAAAAAAAAATCAGCATATAGGAAACAATCACATGAGTGCCTATAGTATTCTATACAAACAAAATAGAATTCTAATGCACTGCCAATTCTATTTAAATTGTCTAAATTCTCCATTGCATTGCCCTTTTTATGAAAAGCAATTGTTGTTTAAAACAACCAAGTTATACAAGCCAGGCAACTAGCCATATAACTACTGTCCTGTAAGGCACCAAAAGATGCACAATATGTTCTGCTTATGTGACCCGTCAAACACACAGCTAAGCATGGAGAAAACTGCTACTTGGTTAGAAGCAAAAATAAAAAAGTGTGTGATGGATGGCCTCACAATGGAGCATATTGGAACTATTAGTCAGTCAGGAAGTGACAAGTTGTGTTTCCTTATCAATGCATCAACCAACTAATAAGTGTGTTTGTCTGCTGTCCAGGTTAGCTTGGTTTCACATCTACGTATTGGATACTACAGATGCCTGTCCCTGTGGTCATTGACAATTAGTTAAGAAAATTAATAACTATATAGGGGCTAATGTAATAAAATATGCAAAAGTTTGTCCATACTATTAATGTGCAGCAAGCAATCGGATAGTAGCTTTTCACTGTTTTTCTTCTTATTGAAAGCTCAAGCCCAGTCAGTGATTTCATGCCTCACACCACAAATTGGGGGGACCATGTTCCCCTCTCGGTTCTCCAGCCGCAACTGAACCTACCAAGAGGGGATCCATAGGGTCTCCCTTCGCCGGAAGGCCCACTAATAATGCCCTCCCTTTTGAGTCCCATTCAGTCCTGTCTCATACAGTGAACAAACAAAATGAAAACCAAAAGTTTAGTGGGTAATAGGGTATAAGGTCTATGTGCAAATAAATATGGGTTTCATCACATTCAGGCAAATTAATGAGGGTGCGCCAATAGGGCCTAAGCCTCATCCGACAAAGGCAAAAAAAATCCGTTCCCCTTTAATGAGTAACCGGGACATGCAAGAAATATAACCACAGTGACCCATGTGAACAAAAGTACACAGGGTAAGCCGGGCTTCCAGGCCACTTCCGGCTTAAACAAACAACAGATATAACCAGCACACGCCTTCTGGGAGATAATATGGGTGCACGCTCGTATATTCACCTTTTATACTCTTGTATCAACATAGTCCAGAGCAGCACTTCCTTAAAACGTAATCTTTTATTCACGAATCTTTAAAAACATTTTCTGCCATAACACATGGCTTTCTTTTTCACAGATAGCAAAGATACAGCAACGTTTCGAACCACACTGGTTCTTTGTCAAGCAGTGCTTGACAAAGAACCAGTTGGTTCGAAACGTTGCTTGATCTTTGCTATCTGTGAAATAGAAAGCCATGTGTGATGGCAGAAAATGTTTTTTAAAAGATTCGTGAATAAAAGATTACGTTTTAAGGAAGTGCTGCTCTGGACTATGTTGACACTTCCGGCTTATGGCTTCGACCAAATATGTGTAGTGTCCAAGCCATTCCTACAGGCGGAGGCTAAGGGGGGGACCCCCAAACTCAAAAGGGTACACCCCCCCCACTCGACCATCAACTGATAAGAACAGATACTACACTTGGCCAAAAGGCAAATAGCCTTTCACTGTTACTGCTGTAAGATGATATGACTAGTTGCTACGCATTAAAAGCACAGACAAATTTTGGACCTTTAATCTCATCAGCCATATATTTTTAAATCTCCATCCTAGAACTCCCAATGGTACTTTGTGCTCCAAAGTCTTACCCCATAGAGCCATCAATCTGTACCTTGCACTGACAAGATTTAACAAGATAGAAATATGTCATGTCTGCAGTTCAGATGAATAGCTCTTTATCATAAGGCTGTATTGCATGTTAATAAACCAGCGGTTCTGGACACATGTATTACCTATGGGGCATAAAGGAGACATTTTGCATATCTCTGCCCTTACTCTGTGAAACCTGGGAGGGAGAAATTACTCTTGTGGGCAATGCTATTCAAATAGCATGAGACTGCCAAATACCTTCTGTTTAAAGAAGGCCCTGTTTCATTTTATGTTCTTTGGAGGGCTTTAAAGTGAGGTGGGCTAAAAAGAGCAAGTCCACCCTAAAGAAAAACTTTTTATATGTTCTAGGAAACCCCTGCCCATCCCGAACCGCTATGTTAGCTTACTAAAAAATTAATCTGAATGCTACTCTACTCGCTCCTGTGGCGATCTGATCTGGCTCTCTGCTTGCAAGAACTTGCAAATGTACCGGGCAAGCAGCCGTGTCTGTGGATGGCTGAGAGGCAGGCAATCACAGAGGTGGTTGCCGGTAATGCAGATCGCCGCCGGAGGGAAGGGCTGTAGGTAGATTTCTGATATTTTTTTTTTTTTTTTTTTTTTTTTAAGTAATCTGACATAGTGTTTGGGGGTGGGCAGGGGTAGCCTACAATACAGATAAAAGTTTTTATGCTTTATGGCAGGGCAGCCAGGGAGGGGTGGGGGTATAGGACTCCCCTGCACATGTCACAATCCCTCCCGGAGGCTAGATTAGAGGCAGGGGCAGAAACCTTTTTGACCGGAAGACTGCTCCTGCTCTTCTGTTTCCTGGATTTGGACAAGCACTGTAGGAGAACCATAAGGAGCAGAGATGTAAGGTAAAGATTTTTTTAAACTTCACAGTTTAAAAAAAACTGTGGGTCAGTAGTGCAAAGAAACAATATTTCAATATAATATACAATATTTTGGCACGTCCAACCGATACACTGATATGTCCAAATTATGGGATGGTGCTTAAGTATCTGTCTCTGCCTCCCCCGAGGACTATATACTAGTGACAGCCAAAGCCAAATCACCCCTTATCACCAATCTGTGTGTGTAAGCAGAGTAACCCAAACTTCTGGAAAGATTCGGGTAGCAAGGTGCTTATCCATTATCTTCCACCAAAAGCTAAATTACATTTAGTTTAATGCTTAAAGTCTAGGTGATGATTATTAAATGAATATAATCCTTCTATACATGGTCATCTTAATCTAGAGGTAGCCTGTTTTTATCTGAGCCAGCAGGATGCATCATATTGCAGCTATTGGCTATAGATTTAGAAGCAGTGTGTCGCAAAGACCAGGACAAGTAACGATGTTTAGCAGCGATATACAGTATCGCTCATCATCCAGATCTGTTGACGCTTCTTTCTAAGACAAATCTTCAAGGAAACTATGTAATTCTATACTATGCTATTATACATAGCTGTACTGACAGCAAATATTATGTGAAGATGTACGATCTTTCCTCTAATCCTCCCCTTCTCAATCTAGTTACGTATTCTATATTATTGTTACCCTACCTCAAAATAACAGTCATATCATTATTTCCCTAAGAAGATCTCGATTTATAAGGTACAGCTGTGTACCCAGGGGTTGTATTTTTCAGTAACTTAGATTTCAGTTCAGCTTGGTTCTGTTGTACAAAGGCTGCTTTTGCTGGAAGTTAACTGTTTTTCACAAGAAAATCATCAGCTCAGCTTGGATACACAATGACTTTCTTTGTGCAAAACAGCAAATCATTGCCCTACACTTCATGCTGTGAGTGTTAAAGGGGAACTAAAGGCTTCTTTACAACAACAGTATAAATGCAACATTTCTATTCCTCTTTGTGTCTGTTAGTGTTGCTTTATCAAGCTTTTATTAAAGTCCCTGAGCTACATGTTGAAATAATGTACATTTTGCAGTTTAATCCACAAATTACCATCTTAAAAAGCACAAAAAAATGTGTATGTCACCACATGCCCAGTTTTTTAAGAAACATTCCCGCACTACCATCCCCACACACTTTCATAACAAAAGGTCCAGTTAATCTGCCCAATCAGCAGGTATATTGTAGTTGTCCGTTAAGCTTGTTTCTATCATCATTATTAATAATAAAAAAAGCATCTTCCCTTTGATCAAGACCAGCATCCTCTGCTTCTTCGTAATGTCAACATATTCACTTCTTATCACCTATTTCTAATATATCTTCACCTTGGCAGATTTTTTTTTCGCCCTTATTTTTATGTGTGAAACATGTTGGAAATTTTTCCCCAGTTTAGTGATCGTAATTGGTTTATGTATAGAGATGGGGTAGACCAGAAACCCGGTCGCCTTTTTTCTGATCAATATATATTCAAGCAGTCGATCGGAAAGATAGTAAACCAGACGTCTTTTTTTTTCCCCAACTAAAAATAGACCCTGTGTATGGTGATCCTTCCTCAGATAGAACTACATTTTAATCATTTCTACCTGGATACTGTCCTAGATACTTTTGATTTTAAAAAAGATGATGGTTCCCCTTTGTAACCCTTTAGGGTAAGGCCCTTAGGGTAAGGCCCCACTATATGCAAAATAAGCATGATGCATCCACTTGAGCATCGTATAGACACCACAATTACATTGTAATGGCAGATCCTTGCCCCACTACATGCGCTGCATTGCACTGCATTTGGAGACACTGCCAGACCCACTGTGTATTTCAATCCAATCTGCTTGTGAAGGTTCTCATTCATCCAGGTCATGGTATATCTGTTGTATTCAAATAGATCAACTGGACTTGAAGTTTAGTTTTAAAGACTTTCTTGGCAGACAGTTTCAGCTGTCTGCCATGTACAATGCTGTTTTGACACCTTACCCTGGGCGTTCCTATAACACCTCTTAGCCACTATGCAATCATGCCCTCAACACCTGGCTGTGATATACTAATTGGGATTCTCAAGGGTACATAATTGCCACAGATTCTTGTACAAGATATTCAATCCAATCTGTTTTTGAAGTGTGCCATCCATTATTTTGGATTTGTTTTTTAGTTTTAGGCTACAAATCTTTATATCGATTGTTAAACATGTCTACCCAAATTATCGGGCTAAACTCACCCAGTGCTATTCAGCCCTAAATTGGACCGCTTGTCACATAGCCCTGCTATGTGAGTTTAGAAAGTGTGTCTCATAAATGGAACAACTGCCCTGTAAGTTGGCTTATCAAAATGCCATAAATGTCTGTATATTGATTTGCCAGATCATGTCTTAAAAAGTGACGGCTATAAAATGACCATATTGTCAGTTTAGATAAGCATTAGCATCACTCATTTAAAACCAGACACATAAGGAAATCGTGCTGTAGAATGAACAGTTATCTGCCCAAACTGCTCTGCAGACTTCACTGCTACAGGCAACTCTAATCTTTCTGTCATGCAGGCCATCTGAGTTTAAAAGGAAAAAAGCCAATAGGCATTTATTTCTAACCAACTAAATGGCTGCAAAGGATCTCCGTGAGTTTCATCACTTTCTAGTTTAATGTTCCCTTCTTGGTTAAACCTGAAAAAAAATTTGTCAAAGCAAAATGAAATAAAAAAAATGAGTAAGAAAAAATACTTTTAATACTTAGCCTACCGGAAGCCTACCGGAAGTCCAGGGGCATAAAAACTACCATTAATGGCTAGCCGCAAGACCATTGCATTTTAAAGGGTAACCATGGTCCAAAAATGACTTTAGGTAAATTGACAGGAATTGCTTTCTCAAGTATTTTTGCAATTTACTTTTTTTTTTATATAGTTTTGAAGATATTTACATTTTTATGTGTGATATGGTAGCAGCATCACCAGATCCACTGTGCTTCCTGCTCTGAAACCATGTGACAGTCCCTCTTCTCTGTGTCTCCTCCTCCATTAAAAAAGACAAAAATTCACACGCCTTACACACTCTCTGCTAACTGCTGTGGGCTGTGCTGTTATTCTGCCCCCCCCTCCCCTTCAGTCACTGTAACTCAATCTCTTCCTGGTTTCTTCTGATGTAAAATATTAGCGTACTGTGATACTTTTTCTATGGACTAACAGTTTATTTAGTAGACAAGCTTTCGAGGGCTAAACCCTCTTCATCAGGTCAGAGCAGTACTGATTATAACAAAGGTTTAACAAAGTAAAAAGCCAGTTCCAAAAGATAATAAGATAAGCAAAATAACAAGGGGGAGACAAAAAAAAGTGCCCAGGAATGTGTAGAGGGCAAATAAATTCTCTCCTGCACTGAGCATGTGCCAACCGCAGATTAGAAGGAAGACTGCAGATTCAGAACCTCCCAACTAACTTTCTGATCAGTGATTTCTTTATATCTTGGTCTGTGCAGCATATAGGTGGTTGATTGCTTATTTTAAAGGTAGGAACCTGACATTTCATTTAAAATCTACTTGTTTGTAGACAACAGTTTCCCTTTTAATGATATTTGTATTTTTCAAAGGTACAGAAAGCCATTTTGAATCAGCCAGCCACATTAAGTCTTTGGCACTACTATATCAAATTTCATATTTATTATACACAGGACCATGTAATGTGGGGTCCTCTCACACAACAATATCCTAGGACAATAATCTAGTTAACGGTGCAGACAACATTGAAGAAAAACTATCCCATTTCACTATTGGTCAGTGATTATTACTGAAACGATCTGTTGATTGTCCAATAATCTCCCTATTTAAACCAGCTACTCCCATATCACCTATCACTTCTTTAATTAATATTTCAGCCTATGAGGATTGTTTTTTGCTAATGAAAACTGTGAACAATTACACGCACAACACTTTTGATGCTCAGCTAATTAAAGCCAACATCAGTATTACAGTAATATGAGGCTTCACACAGACAAGAAAGCTTCTATAGAAGTAATAAGTGCGAATATGATCACCACTGATGTAATCAGTCTTTATTAAAATAAAATATACCCTGCTATTAGGTACACTTTTAATGTAGTAATTTACTATAAACAAGTTTGTTACTCTCGAGACTTGTTTATCTAGATACATATATACCGGTATATCTTCTTTCATGAATATATGTACAGTTTGTCAAGTGGGAAAAAAATAACCATAGACCACAGTTAAACAATGAGACCGAGAGCCAGATAACCAGGAAATTAATGTTCATGTTCAAGCAGTAAATATTTAGCTAAACATTTTTTTAGAAATGGGAATACATTAAAATACACATAGTTATGTAACGGTTTATTTACCGTATATACTCGAGTATAAGTCGATCCGAGTATAAGTCGAGGTACCTATTTTTACCTGAAAAATTTGTAAAAACTGATTGACTCGAGTATAAGTCGAGGGTAGAAATTACACCATACTGCCTTCTGATTCTGTGTTGTTTTTAGGCTTTAGTTGCCCTTTAAATGGACAGCAGATTCCCATACATGAATCCCATACAGTAATAGCCAAATCCAGAACCAGTAACCTCCAATTCCTTGGCACTCCAGATGTTTGGAAACTACAACTCCCAGCATGCTTTGTTGCTGGGAGTTTCAGTTTCTAAACATGTGGAGTGGCAAGGTTCAGTAAATTTTAATTAAGCTTACCATCATTTACAATTCTCCTGAACCCCATATAGTAAAGGGCCCTCTAAACCCCATATAGTAAAGGGAACTCTGACCCCCATATGTAAAGGATTCTCTGACCCCAATAGTTAAAAATGTCACTCGAGGGTTGTAGTTTCAAGCTGTCATTTGCACTGAACTAGCAGCTGTTTTTTGCCCCAAACTGAGGAGACCATCAGATTTACAGCATCCAGTGACAGTGCTGAGTGAGTCCAGCAGGCAGAATACAGGAAGCAGGAGTGTAAGGGAGATCAGCTCCTGTAACTTTAATCAGGTAACACAGCGCCACCTACTGGTTACTATCTGTAATTGCAGAATTTGGATCTAAATTAGGACTTGACTCGAGTATAAGTCGAGGTTAGGTTTTCAGGCTAATTTTAAAGCCTGGAAAATTCGACTTATACTCAAGTATATACGGTATATTCAAGGAAGAAGAGATTATGATGCCATTTTGCTGTAACCCAAAGAATTTTTATTATTTTTAACATCAATAAAGGAACTGAACACAGGGGATCGCATTGCATATTATGTGCATGCTGCATTACTTTTGCAGTCTAAATGATTGAAATGCATGTGATATGCATCCAAAGTTCACAAACCACATGTTTAAATAGCTGGTAATAGATGTAGAGTGCTCAATTTCACTGGCAAAACAAGAAAGTGTGGCGGCAGACTTCCTTTCCTGAGAGTACCCATGGCGAGGACCTACAGTGCTAAACAAAGCAGTAATGCTTAGGGGAATTAAAGGAAGCCCAGTGGTGAGGTCCTAGCAGTGGTGTTAGGGGAGTGTTGTCCTTTAAAGGCGCATCTCCACCCTCTCCGCAATAAACTGTATATGGGTTAAGGCCCTTCCAACATAGTTTGCATTTTTCTTACCTTTTCCAAAGATGCTACTGAAAGTATTTACAGAACCTGGTGATGTCCAGATGACACTGACGTCACAGCCAATAGCAGACAGCCGTTGCCTACTCTAGCAGCTGCGTGCTGCTGTGTGAGCTCAAAACCAACTTGCAACAGCAGCATGGTTTGGTCTTTCATAGTCTGTAATTTTGTTTAATAATTGACCAGAAATGACAAGTTGTGCAGCAAATTGCCAACAATAACCTGCTCAATCCAACCAAAATATCAGCCCGGGAAATCGGTTAGGCAAAAATATTGGCTTGTTTGTACCATCCCAAAGTGCTGTGTACAATACAGGAAACACTGTTAGTATCCCGTTTATTTAATGTGGGATAGATTCCCTGTATAACTTGAAGGGATTTCATATACATTGATGTAGACATGTCACTGTCATTTACAGATGAGGGCAATGACTGACTATTCAAAAGAAAAAAATTGGAAAATGGGCTTTAATGCAAGAAAAGAAAAAAAACGTGATGAATCACGGTAACATTTAACTTAATGTACTACCTATAGAATAGATAATAGCTTATGGAGGTAAACATGACATTTGAGAATGTGCAATTTATCTGTAACTTCTTTGTTTCTGTATTTTAATTTTCTCCTCCTACTTTGTGTGTGGGCGCTGAGCAGATATGCTAATTTGTAGATGGTACTGAATAAGAAGAGAATAATGTACACTGGTGCTACTGTCTTGTATTAGAATGCACAAGTTCTACAGGAACCTATACCAACACATTTCCAGTGATTACGCATGGGGCTATCTAGAAAATATCTCCTCATGCATGCAGTGAAAACTACAGAGCACAACACCCAGTATTCCCTTAATAACTAATAGTACCGTGCTTCAAACTGAGAATTTCTAAAGGGAAGACTGAAATGAGCCACATTGTTTTCCTCAAATTGCAACCGGGTGATCCCAACAAAATGGTGAATAATAAGATGTAAGATGTAAACCTCAGATGAATATAAGAATGGCAGTGGAAAGTAGAACCATTTTCTTAGTTGAATATTTAACTTTCCAGTGGGATGTGAGAAATTTTATGACCAGCTTTTTGACATTGATTTCACTTGGACACAAGGCCTAGTTATGTATTCATGCAAAGCAATGTACCTTGTGGGTAGGACCCCAATATTAACAAATAAACTGCTCAATATATATAATAAATAAATAAAGGAGCTACTACAAAAACAGTTAGTAGTAAGCAGCAAATAAATTCAAGTCCAGAACACTGGGGATTCAGTTAATGTATTCAGCCTTTCCTATTGGGTTCATATTCACAAGGAATGTTGCACCCAATTAAATATGAGACATTTCACCCCAAACACATAAAACTTATCAAACCTACTGTATTTTTATTGTAGTCATCCTAAACTGAGCATTTTATACAATATATATGAGCTCCAGAATCTCCACCAAATAAGCTGTAGTTATAATTAATGGTTTCAAAAACACCATTTAAATCGCCAGTAATACGGACAGTCTAACACTTTAGAGACTTTGTGGCTATTGTCACCAGGCTTGAACCAGTTTGTTTGCTAAATGGTCATTGCAGCCAAAAGCCCTTAAGCCAAATAAAGCATCAACTTACCTTATAGGTTTCACTGGGACATTGCTGATTCACTAGCAGATGTCTAAGCTAATGCTAATGTGTTTATCCCCATCAAGGACATTCAGTTACGTTAACTTTCCCACAGTAATTAGACGTTACAGGAAAGGTAACTAACACTAGCCTGCAGCACAGTGAAGATACATAAAGTAATACCTATAATTATTGCTAAATGTTTTAAGCCAAATATAGTGTCAACAATGTAGAATCTCTAAAACAAGTTTTGCTTCTATAACAACCGAAAGATTGGTCGCTGTTAGGATTGTTCAATGGATATCAGTTGTTTAGACAATCATCAGATCAATCATGCTGGGGTTCCACTGTACTATGGAAAGGGTAAAGTGAAAGAGAGACTTCCCATGGTTTGGAAGACCAATGACCATTGGGCCGATCGCTAGAAAATTACATCAGTTTACCCTGTAGACTGATAATCCAAAGCAACCTAGTAAAGTCTTTATAATTTAGCTAGAATTCAGTGGCTATTTATTTATGATCCAATCGATATAACTACTGCCAGTTCTTTTTTAGCAGTAATTAATTATTAAGTGTTCATGTTTTTCTTTTTAGATCTGCAATATTAGGGACCGGTTCTCACTCATAACGGGAGTTTTTCTGCATCAACACAGTTTAGTGTTTACTGTTTTCTAGGCTGCTCTTTCCCTGTGTTGAAAGGGAATAGTTTTAGTCTGCTCAACTGTAATCTTTCTAGTGGCTTTTTATAATGGGGGTTTCCCTCTGGGAATATTCGGTTTAGTCTCTTACCCTTGAGCAGACCATGAAAAGTGAGGGGAACAAATCAACTGTGATCCTGGGAAACCTAACGTATAAGCACATCTGTTTTCACACAGTAGAACGTTCTGCCTTTCTTAAATGTGAAACATACATTTTGTGGAATTCACTAGGTTAAAGTTTCTTATATTTGATAACCATATAAACACACAGACCTATTCATGTTGGTCTAACAATAGGAATAGAAATAGATAATTTATTAAAGGGCAATTAAGCAAAAATGGTTGTAGTTGATTGTAGTTCAAACATATTAAAACATATTAAATAATACATTGTAATAATACATTGTAATTTACAATTGTCAATGTTAAATTTCTCTGGCTAATGTTCAAACAGTTCCTCACATTCTCTGTAAAGCAACTTGGCAGAGAACAACAGAATGAGGGTTGTACAGTCCAATCCAACGCATGTTCCAATCCTTCCTCCTGAACAACCGATCGAGGCTTCCGACCGGTCAACCTGGAGGAAGGACTGATGGTCACGGAAAAATCAGCCATGTCTGACAGTTAGCCACGACTGAGCGTGCAGTCCATAGAGGACCGTATGATTGGCAATGATTTTCCAACATGCCAGATGTGTGTTCATTTAATTTGGATGAACAAGTGGTTGGTTGCGGCCTCAAAAAGAACTTGTACAATATTTCGGCCCAACTGGGCTGAATTATTGTATGGTGTTAGCTTAATGTCCTTCTGGATGCCCCATACCATAGACATTTATTAAATTCCTGCATACTGTCATTTCTTTCTTGGTGCCAGAATCTTGCAAGAAGTTCTCTTGTCTCGTAGATTAAATTGGAAGCCACAGCGTTAAAAGCACAGCAGAATACAGCAGCAATGGCATATGGCACATAGACACGGCAAAAAGGCCTTTGCTATTATCTGTTCCTGCACATTGTGCCAGCCCATTATCCTTAATGCTCCTAAAGATGTTTACTGTTGTGCTGTCTGATTCGCTATTTCACTGAGCTCCAGCATGTTATTGGAATTCGTTGCGACCTGCTGTTTTATTTCCCTGACATACGCATGGGGAGGGTAATTGAACCCTAAGAGAAGAGGGTGTACTCTTAAAATAGGTTTGGTTTTCTTCAGCTAATGTTATACAGAGGAGCCACTGAAAAACCAACAATGTGCTGCTAGAAAATAACCGAACAGTCTTTTCAAATCTGCATTTTTAAGTCTGTAATTCCCTTAGTGTTTAATTTCACCATGTGTGGTGTTCATATTATACAGGAGCCGTTTCCTTAGCTGTATCCAGACTTTATTTCTATTAAAAGATTGAGTTTATTTATGTGATTTCATGTCTGTATATTCTTTCATTTTCTGTAGATTCTTACTTTGCAGAGATGGCCATTCTCTAGGAACTGTTACTTTATATACAAGAGAGTAAATAAATACTAAAGAGTATGGCAAAAAAACATCAGCCAGCAGATGTGCCGAGTGCATTGGTGCAGTTGATAGCATTTTGTTATGCTTCGATTGCAAAACTGTTAGGAAATTGAAAAATAAAATATGTGGAGGGAAAAGGAAATCAAGAAATAGGGCAGCCATTGTTTACTGTACAGTAATGTTATAATCTCATTTTAGTATTGATAAATGGACCCTTAACACACAGCACCAAATAGTAACAGGAAGAGAACACTGACATCAGAACAATGGAAATAAACGGTCTACCATGCTTTACAGTATTCATGGTAGGTGTTGACCAACCCAATCCAGCTAATAATGGTTGAATAAATCAGACCAAATGAAACCTGGTTCTTTCATTTTACTTATTTTACCTAAACTTTACAAAAGCCAGATACACACTGTAAAGATCTTTAAAGGGCATGCCCACCCTTTAAACAAAAAACTGGTCACATGTCAGTTACTTGCCCCAAACCCCAACTGATATATTCAGCACAATATTAGATGTATTATTAACCAGATGTTTAAAGATAACTATTGGCTCCATTCTGACAGAGTAAGCTGGCCCTCCATGCAGTCAATCAAGGCTGTGACAACTGACATCACAACCAATGATTAAATGCTGCTTCCTCTGCTGCCTCCATTGCACATGCTCAAGCTTATAAAAAACTTATTTAGCAGAGGGAGAAGGCAGATACCTTTGCCAGAACAGAAGAAAACGTATCATTAAATATCTAGTTACAATTGTATGTAATAAACTGGTAAAAATAGCAGATAACTGACAAGTGACCAGGGTAAACATGCCCTTTAAAAAAGATGATAGACAGAATCTTTAAGATCACCCTACACATGGTCCTGAGCATTCTTCCTATATAAAGTATAAGTAGAAAGTTCGGGCCGGATTCATTTCCTAACCGTGGCCAACTCCCTGTACTTAATTACAGGGCACCCACCGAGGGCAATAGAAATTTTCAAGCAGTTCCAAGTGATCCAAAGGCTGACGATGGATGTTCTCCAGCCTCTGGAACGCTCGGAACTGCGGTACACACTTCAATGATAAAGAGGTGATTCCGTTGGCACATTTTGTAAAACAAATCCAGAAAGGCTGAGTCACAATCCAGCTAGTATCTTTCAATTATCTGGTAACCCAATGTAAAAGAAATTGCTACCCAGATAAAATAGATTTTTTTAGGTTACAAATTCAACCCCCAAAGCATTTCAGTTGTATTTATTATGTATTTGTAAGGTGATATTTTCCCCATTGTCACTTGTTGCATTGTTTCTACAATTTCCTTTTTTGCTAAGGTTTGACTGTAACCTCTAATACAATTTCCAGATCAAAGGGGTGTATACTGTTACTGTAATGGTATAGGGCACTATACTGATTACTGCAGATTTCCTGGGGACACAATCCAGTAACAAATTTATCAACTTTATGCTCTTACGACATGTATCTGTTATCAATGGTTCTCCCCGTGCTTATGTGGGTTTCCTCTGGGCACTCCGGTTTCTCCCACAATCATAAAGACATAAAGTTATGTGTTAAATAAATGGGCTTAGATTGTAAGCTCTTCAGGGCAGGGCCTGATGTGTTTGTATATGTGTAGTTGTAAACCAATATATAAATTCACAATAATAATAATAATCTGAAATGTTACTTTTTTAGGTAAGACCTGTGTATTTAGCCTGCCCTTGTCATGTAGTCACACAATAATAGTTCATGGAAGGACTCCCTTTTTTTGGGGTAGCGAGGATTGGAGCAATATGAAAAACCCACGGAAAATCTATTTTCAGCAATGCCCTAGAGCAGAGATGGGCAACCAGTAGATCTCCAGATGTTTGAAAACTACAACTCCCAGCATTGGCGTTGCAATGTTAAAAGTGATAGCTTTGCATGCCTTTCCTGGGAATGACGAAATCCTTTTGCTGGGTAAACATGGTAAGATTTTTTAGACTGTCAACTGTTATGGGATCGCACAATCAGTAGCAGCCGCTTCTACTTTTGCCGTAACAGACATTGTTTGTACCGGCAGGCCGCTCACTAGTGACAAATGGATTTCTTACTGTGTGTACCCAACTTTCATTTGTAGTATCACTGCCTTGCTATGCTGTGTTCACCAAATACTGCTGTGTTCCCTGCAACACCCTACATCCACGTATGTTTGAAGTCCAAATCAGCCACCGCGTCTCTAATACAGATCATGTTTTTTTCACTAGGAATACAAAACTTCACATGTGAAGTCTTAAAGCAGTTAAGAAATAATTAGAAGTCCATGTGATAATTATTTGGATCTCTGATTCTCAATAGCTGTAAACATGGCGGTTGTCAATACTTACTATTAGGAAAAAAGTTTCTGTATTTTCTCATGTGGATAGGAATCTGTCTTTTATTGTTCTTGTTTTATATGGTTTCTAGTAATGTTCCTTGTTAGACACATATACATGCCTTTTCCCCTGTGGAAGGATTTCCAGGTCAAGGGTGTGTAGATAAGACACATCCAGGATCCAATGCAATAGGACAGTGCCAGAAGTAAGGATGTAGTTAGAACTGAGAATCAATAAGGTAGCAGGGAGGGAAAAGACAGTAGCTGATGTAAAAAGCTCTGCCAAGCCACGGTGTATTTCTGTATTCCCTCTTGTACTGGACTGATTTATAGATTGTGCTGCCTGTGCATATCCATCAAGTTCATGTACTAATATTTTCTACAATCCTGTTATTTGGCTGTTGGTACCTAGAAGATGAAACTGCATTTTAATATTGATTATCGTATTTTTGTTCTTTTCAGTTAAATCACAAACCTTTATGATAAGAACGTTCCCAGCTTTTGTAATATATTTTTTAAGCTTATAAAATTGTTATGTATTTAAATTGCTGCATGTGTATATGTTATTGGTGTAGGAATGTGCATTTTAGGTTCTAGACACTTTTTCAATAGAATCATGTGGTCCATAGGTTGCCAAAAGCCCAGCGGAGTAGAATGCCTGACCACTAGGGCTGCCCCATTTGCCTTTAAGGCCCAAACATATATCAAACCTACATGTTGCAGTGCTATTGCATTGCATACATGCTGTGTGGCTACACTGAAATCAATGCAGTGTGCACCATGCTTCTAATAGAATGCTAAACAGCCCCCTGTCTTGTAGATTTCATATGTGTTCGGATTTTAAAGGCAGCCCTAGTGGTCAGGGATTCTAATCAGCTGGGCTTTTCATTAAAGGATATCTTAAGTAAGCCAAGCGCAAATTACTTTCTTTTTAAAACCCAATGTAATGGCTTGCATTTGATAATGTTTGTCTTCCTACTACCAGATCTTTTAATTGAAAAATATTTGCAAGTCAGTTTTATGTTGTCAAAGCAGATTTATTTTATTTACTTATAATTTGCCTTGTTTGGTTACAGACATAGTGATTATTTTGTTGAGCCTTTATTCCTCGCCTTTCTCCACAGAACATGACAGGGTTTGTATACGCAGCAATTCGTATGCAAAATGAGTGTTTGGGCCAGCAGAAACAAAAAGCTGCACTTAAAGTGAATAGGTGCTATGAGGAAGAAAGAGCTATTCTTTCTCTATTTCAAGTAACATTCTGCAATGCATTACTACATTTCAGGATTCACCTTCTTCTATTAAAGCATAATGAGTTTATACTATTAGCTACATTTCTTACATTACCCAACCTAATTGCTATACACATGAGATTAATGGACAAAATGCCCGTTCGTCCCCACTATGGAACATGTATAGGAGCCCTTTTGATTAGCGTACTCTATGCACATTTCTGTACAGCTTTCCGAATGCATGCATTTAAAAAAAAAAAAAAAATATTCATAAATATTCATGATTCAAAATGTACCATCGCAATGGTTTTTGTTCAAAATTACTTAAGTTTCTGTTCTATGTATACAAATGTAAAATGCATATGCACAGGAAAAAACACCTGGGAAAAATTGTAGAAGTGTCCAGTTGTATTGGAAATATATAGATCTCGATATCATTCTTGCCTTTTTGCGTTTTTATTGGGGTTTGGTTGTAATTAACCAACTACTGATTCTACGACTGCTTTCCTTTCTTTGGGAAAAACATGGTGGTCAGATTAAACCAGATTAAACAGAGCAACAGAAGGTAATAATGCAATTAAAGGGGAACTGTCGTCTCCAAACAAGTTGAATTTAAATGAAAGGCCAGTTTCCTACCTTTTAAAGGGCATGTCCACCTCGAAAACTATAATTTCACCCACTACTGGCCCCACTGTTTAGTGCATAAAATCCTTACTTTAAATCCCTGCTCCAAATGGTTCTCCTGTAATGTCCCTCCAAAGTCCAGAAAACTGGCCACCAGGAGCCTGGCAGGCAGGGAAATTTTTTCCGCCCCTGAGACGTCCTCTCAGAGGTTTTTGGCTTGCTCAGAGCAGCCCCCCTCCCTCTCCCTCCCGTTTTGCTGTCCCTCTCCCTAGCTACAAACCCCATTGATATATAATAGGTCTTCCTCCGCCAACCCCAACCGATATAATAGATTTTCCAGAAACTCCCCCGAACTCTACTTACCTTATCTCTCTCCCGGCGTTCTGTGCAGCCGGTCGGGCCCCCTGCTTGCAGTTTCATGCAAGCAGAGGGGTGGGGCCCACAGCACTCGCGAGTGGGTGGAGCCACATGGGGCTCTAAGAGAAGGGGCCAAGGGGGGCCTGCAAATGGAGGGGCCATGGGGTCCGTGAGTAGGAGGGACCAAGGGGACTTGCAAGAGGAGGGGGGCTGCCAGGGGAGGAGGAGACACAGGCCAGATTGACTGTCATCCACTGACATGGTTTCAGAGCAGGAAGCAGGAAGTCCAGGGGACCTGGTGATGCTGCTGCCATATCACACACAAAAATGTAAATATCTTCAAAACTATGCATAATAAACAATGAAAATATATTGCAAAAATTCTCAGGAGAGCAATTCCTTTCAATTACCTAAAGTCATTTTTGGATCACAGTTCCCCTTTAACCTAGCATTTAAGCCTAAAAATATCTTACCTTGTATGACCTAGTCATTGGCCACTTTGTATATGCAATCCATGTGGCCAACTTTGTTGACCAATTTAAGATCTTTAGAAGTTGACATGAATGTTCTTTGTTCATTGGCTACAGGCCTGTCTTTCACTACCCACATGTACAGCTGCCAAACAAACAGAAGAAATTCTATCTGATGTTCACACCATTTTAAAATAAGAAGTGAGAAATAACACCTTGCAGTCTATCCATTAATAAAGGCTGTACACATTGGAAATCCTCATTAATTGTTGCATAACTTACCTAGTAGGTAATTCCTTTTTATACTGAATAGTCTTTTATCTGTACTAAAAAAAAACAGTGCAACATAAATCATCCTGGACATCTAAGGGAAAATCAAGGTGATAAGTTCTTTCTTGCTGCAGGGTCCTATCACAATGAAATAGAAACCTTTTCCCAGTCACTATATAGTCCCTACCAAAGGGAATGAACATAATCCCCCTTTAGAAAAATGATGGAGGATCGGTGTGTTTTGATTTGCACTGTAATTTCTGGGATAAGTTTGATCATCATCTAAGCCCTCTGGAGAAATATAAAAATGAATTGGGTTTGGGGCAGAAATAATCTTAAATAAATAAACAAAACATGTAAGTGTAGAGGGTATGATGTCAGAGGCTGGTTATGTGGTCACTGTTATGGTTTGAGATAATCTGATTTAGAGGGTCAGGAATGCTTCTCTACACAGTTATTTATATGCGTTGTGGTACCACATTCTTTGCATGACATGACTAATTCTCAGGCTGTCTAACGTGCCCGAGACAATGTTCTGTTTCTTGATTTTATTTCATTGTAAATCTCTGCTACTAGTCAGAGTAGTTTAGTAGTGCCATACTATACAATGTCCAGATAACAACATTAATCCACACTGATTTAGCACATTTCAGTGCTGAATACCTCTATACGTCTTTGACTTTCAGTTGCTAAAAGCATAACTTCATTAGGAATTTATCATCTATTTATACTTCTGGAACAGTAAGCCAATGAGTTCTGTCTGCTGTTAGAATTACTATCTTCTATATATTTGTAGGTTCGGTGACATCTTTGTTTATGGTTGTTTATTCTCAGACTTACCTGGAAGGGCCTTTCACTCAAGATTTGTTGCTTCATAAATTCTCTGGGTGGAAGAAGTCTCTTTAAATGGAAACTATACAAGCAAACTTTTAGCGTTTTTTCCTTTCTGTACAAAGAGAATAGTAAGCTTCCACACGGGCCATCAGCCACATTTCAAAGGCCTGCAGCTTTACTTTAGCAGTTGACTGCACACAGGATGCTGACATAAGAAGAATCTATCCTGTAATAGTAATGTAGCTGGATGCTGCCCAGCATAGATGTTTGTATAGAGGAATTCAAATTACTTACTTACTGCTTCCTCCTTAAGGTGGTGGGTACACGCCTTCCAATCATACCGACTGATTGGCTAGGAGGAAGGACTGTCAGTCACAGCAAAAGTAGCCATGTCCCCCAGTTTGTCGCGACCGAGCATGCATACTATAGAGGGTGGCATGATCGTCATGGTTTTCAGACTCGTCCGATCATTCATTCTTCCGATTCGGACAAATGAATGGTCGGTCATGTCTGGCTGCAAAAACTACCCAACACTGAAATGTCGGTTGGGCAGAATTATTGGATTGTGTGTACCCAGCTTTACACTGGACATTACATAAATTAAAATTTTGATCTGAAAATAGTTTGTAATGTCGAGTGGAGCAGCAGTTTTACCTGCTGGATTGTTTTTGCGATAATAATTATAATTGTAATATTGATTGTAAATTGATTGGGCCATTCGGTTACTAGATGTCTCATTAACATCAGGCGGTTAGTTTGTAGTGTGCAGGCAGCTATAGACATTGAATACAATGCAAGACTCAAGTAAACCTAAAATAACAGTGACAAAGATCAGTTTTATTAAACATCTTAAAGGGCATGTCCACCCCCAAAACTAAAATTTAACCCACAACTGGCCCCACTATGTAGTTTTTAAAAATCCTTACCTTACATCCCTGCTCCAAATGGTTCTCTTGCTGTTTCTGTTCTAAGTCCAGGAAAGTGTATTGTAGGAGCCTGTCAGTGAGTCATCTGGTCCCTTCTATTTCCATACCTCAACAAGGTATGGCACATTCGCAGAGGAGCCCGGCCCAAATAATTTGCTTGAGTGCACCCAGCCTAAGAGATTTGCCTTATTGTTAGGCTCCACTTCGCATTTATGATCTGCATGGGCAATTTAATAGGAACGCACCACTATGTGTGTTGTATGTATTCCCATCCATGGTTAGACTGCTCTCTTTAACCATGTTGAGTGCATATCTTAGTCCTTTTGGGAAATCTGAATATACATGGTCAATATTCAGTAAATCCCATCAGATTCAGCTGGAATTATTGAATAATTAGAATGTGTATATGGACATGTCACCATGTATGACTGCATCGAAGGATTGTTGCGTTTAAAAAAAATTACACATTATAAAAATATGTATATAAGCAAATGTCTTGAATACTTTTCCTCTGTATACACTATAGAAGATCCAAGTACAGATATAATAGAGTATAGTAGCAATAATGGTATAAAAGATTCAAGTGCACTTTGGTTAACCGAGGATATGGTACAGAAAGAACTAAATAATGTTAATAATAATAAATCTCCTGGACCGGATAAAATACATCCCCGGGTACTTAGGGAGCTAAGTTCAGTTTTATCTAGGCCATTGTTTCTTATTTTTGCAGATTCCCTCATGTCCGGGGTGTGTGCCTCTGGATTGGAAAAGGGCTGATGTAAATTCAATATTCAAAAAGGGTAGTCGTTCACCTAGTGATTACAGGCCTGTAAGTTTAACTTCAGTGGTAGGGAAGATACTGGAAAGTTAAATACGGAACATGTTCTAGAGTATGTTTCAAGGACTGACATTATAAGTAGTAACCAGCATGGATTTAGGAGGAATAAATCTTGTCAAACTAACTTGCTTGGCTTTTATGAGGAAGTAAGTAGAAATTTAGACTCTGGCATAGCAGTAGATGTAGTTTACTTGGATTTTGCTAAGGCTTTTAATACAGTCCCCCATAGGCGACTAATGTATAAGCTGAGGTCTGTTGGTCTGAAGAGTCACATTTGTACATGGATAGAAAATTGGTTAATGAATAGGATGCAGAGAGTAGTTGTAAATGGGGCTTCATCATTATGGACTAAAGTGCTAAGTGGGGTGCCACAGGGTTCTGTATTGGGGCCGCTTCTATTTCATCTATTTATTAATGATTTGGAAGTGGGTATTGTCAGCAAGGTTTCTGTGTTTGCTGACGATACAAAACTTCATTGACCATTAAAAACTTCAGAGGATGTGCAATCGTTGCAAGGGGATCTAGATAGATTGTCACATTGGGCTGCTAAGTGGCAGATGAGATTCAATGTTGATAAATGTAAGGTGATGAATTTTGGACTTAAAAATCCTTGTGCTACTTATACTATAAATGGCTCTGTGTTAAGTGAATCCCTGTTGGAAAGGGATCCTGGAGTTTTGGCGGATAACAAACTTAAAGGAAGCAAGCGGTGCCAGGCGGCAACAGCCAGAGCCAGCATGGTATTGTCTTGTATATAGAGAGGTATGGATTCAAGGGAGGAAAATGTAATTCTCCCTCTTTACAAAGCATTGGTAAAGCCTCATTTGGAATATGCAGTGCAATTTTGGAATCCTGTGTACAAGAAGGACATCTTTGAAATGGAAAGGGTTCAGAGAAGGGCAACTAAATTAATAAGGGGATTGGGGGAGCTTGAATATGAAGAGAGACTGGAAAAGTTACAATTATGTACGCTGGAGAAAAGGCGATTGCGTGGGTATATGATTACTGTGTATAAATACATTAACGGGCCATACAATAATCTATCTGGGGCATTGTTCACCAATAGAACATGTCAGTGGACACAAGGACATCCCTTAAGACTTGAAGAAAAAAGGTTTAGGCTTCAAGTTTGGAAAGGGTTTTTCACTGTGAGAACGGTAAAGCTATGGAACTGTCTTTCAGTGGACGTTGTTATGGCAGGTTCATTGGTCAGTTTAAAAAAAACTGAATGAGTTTCTGCAAACAAGGAATGTTGCAAGTTACTGGTATTGGTACATAAAGTAGAGTTGAGGAAATGTCGATATTGCTAGATGGGTTGGACTGGATGGACGTATGTCTTTATTCAACCTCAAATACTATAAACTATATATATATCTGCCTACACTATTGATTACAATAAATCTTGCTCTTTTTTGTCTATTGCTATACATCTTCGGCAGAAACTCATCCAGTTTTCTTTTGAAACTATCCATTCCACCATCACTATACCCAATGGAAGACAGTTGCATAGTTTTACTATTCTCAGTAAAACTATGCAAAAAAACCTCCTTTCCGAACTTGAAGACTAAACTTCTTTTCTTCGAGTCTTAGGGCTAGGCCACACTAGCGCGTTTTTCGCACGCTCGCGTTCATGCCCGTGATTTTCGCTAACATGGAAATCGCGGGAACTCGAACGTTCCTGCGATTTCCGATGCGATTGCACATCCTTTCGCATTTTGTGGCAAGCATTTTTTTTGCACAATCGCTTGCGTTTTCGCTTTAAAGATAGCGAAAACACGAGCCCAAATGTGAAAATAACGCGTGCTAACGCACAAAGTGCGCATGCAAAAGCGTGCGCGCTTTGTGCGTTGTAGTGTGGCCTCAGCCTCAAGGGATGTCCGCGTGTCCTCTGACATGTTCTATTGGGTCCCAGATAGTTTATTGTATGGCCCATAAATGTATTTATACACAGTAATCCTATCCCCACGCAAACGCCTTTTCTCTAGTGTACCCATTCCCTTTGTTATTTTAGTTGCCCTTCTCTGAACCCTTTCCATATTCAAGATGTCCTTTTTGTGCACAGGATTCCAAAATTGCCCTGCATATTCCAAATGAGGCCTTACCAGGTGTATAATACACCTTGAAATAATGCAGCCTCCTTGTTCGCCTTTTTCCATGGTTAAATATTTTGCAGTGTGTTTAGATTTACAGATGCCCCATGCTTAAAGCATTACATTCTTGGCCTTTATATTTCGTCCTTTTTCAATTAAAGTCTTTCTGATTTTTTGCCGATATTAAGTGGTTGTTTGAAAATACAAAGATACAAATGGAAAATGTTCTTCCGCCCCAATCTTCCGCAGATTTAAAGCTAAAAACTGCAGAATATCAAGGGTCCAAGGTGGTAAATTGTGACAGGTTTTTTTTTGTTTGTTTTTTTCAGATCTAAAAATTAGGCTGTGTATGGCCTGCTTAACTCTTTATGGTTTTTTGTTATTATTTTTTTTCAATTGCATTAAAGGACAACTTTACAAAACCTCACTTTACCTAGAGTGAGGACCTAAACTGCACGCTCCTCATCCCTCAGTTCACTTTCTAAAGGTGTCCATACATTAGTACTTACCTGCCGACCGTCCCGCAACATTCAGTCTATATTTTAGGAACCGCCTTTAAGCTTCTTTGTGACTGATATACGATCGCGAGGTCCTGCCTGGCCCCATTGATTGAATGTCACGGGGTCGTTAGGTGGGTAAGTACTAATGTACGGGCACCTTTACGCTAGATTTACTCACTTAAAGTTTCCTTTGGTACTGCAAACCTGAAGACCATCCGCTACTGGGCCAAGGGGAAGATGTGCCTTGAAAGAAGCGCGTCTTCTCATTGGACAAGGAAGTGGGACTGGAGCGCCGAAGGAAACTTTAGGTAAGTAAATTTACAGTTAGAAAGTGAACCTGGGGGTGAGGACCATGCAGTTTAGGTCTTCACCCTGGATACTACAGAAGGCACGGATGGCAGGAGCAGGGTCTAGGTGAGTATAATTGTCTTTAAACACATTTAATTGAATATGTAATTGAGAATAAGGTGTTGTGTCCATAGTAAGACAGAAGAAGTTTGATCAACTTGGTTATATCCATCTAAATACAGGCAGTCCCCTGGTTACAAACATCTGAATTACATACAACACCTACTCCCAAACTGGGTAAATTAAGGGGCATAAGAGCAAATCCTGTACAGCATGGGGGTCTGCAGGAATGTACAGCCAGGTGGCCCACTGGTCGTTGGCTACCCACCACTGTTTAATGGGCCTCCCCTTTACCCACCTTATGTGTACCAGAAGCAGCTGTTAAACTTACATACAAATTCACCTACAGAACCTATCTGGTTCGTAACAAGGGGACTGTCTGAAGACTGCTATTCCTTCTTTTGATTGCATGCAATATTTATCTCTCGTTATCTCTTATTGTAAGGAAAACCATCTCTCTGCTTATTGGCACTGCCGTTCTGTCAGTACTGAAAAAACAACTGTGTTCGCTTACTAGCAGTGATGTGGTTTGATTGTTTGTTCCTTCATTTGCACTGCTCACAACTGAGACACAAAGGAGACAGAACAAGACTTGCAGGTTTATTTATTAAAAGTTCTTATTGTTAAGAATGGTGCTAATTTTGCCCCGACCAATCAGATGTTAGCTTTCAAATGTTAAATAAGATCTGATTGGTTGGGGCAAAATTAGCACCATTTTTAACAAAAATAAATTTTATTAAATCTTCCTGTTGGTTCTTAAAGTCTTTATTCAAAACACATAGCAGCCAGCAGTGTATTTTACAAAGGATATTCTGGTTAGAGACTTTTGTTCCTCCAGCTGTCACTAGAACCTTGTAATTACTGCCTGGTTGGGAATCTTCTTTGTTCTGTTTGGTAGAAGTAAGGCTAACAACCTTATAGCAGCTGGAAGAATAAGGGCCCATCCTGCAGCTAGGTATGTTCCATATGGGGTATAACTACTTATATAGTTACATATACACTGAATGGTTGCAAATCTAAATACACATACAGTATATTTATATGGACATGTCTGCAGTGGAATTTACATTGCTGTTTCTAGATGCGTTTAACAAATGATCATTTTTATTTTTCGGGTTAACGGATAAACTATTAATGTGTAATTCAGTTTTGCTTAAAATAATTTCTTTCACATATTTCTTTTTATGAATTTGATGTATTGGTTTTGTTCTGTTTTGTTTTAAGAAATGACCTACAGGAATCTATTTATGGAAACTAGAATGCAACATAATTTAAATCAAGCGAGACATTCAAGTTACCCTTGAAAAGCAGAAAATCAGCCTGCAAGCCAATTAATTGCTTTTTAACACAATATGGTTAGGAACAAGATGGTATCTTTTGTTGGCATAATGCATGGGATTTCATTGAATATATATTTAAAGCAGAATGTAGGAAGTTGCATAAAACATCCCCTGTTTAGCATTATTAATGTCCATATGAATGGGTTGAGTTATGGTCACTCATTGTGTTTCTTCTTGTTTAAAGCCCCATGCTGACATTGATGTGTTAGTGCACTGGCTGGGTATTGGGCTATTCTATCAATCAATCTGTTGGCAAATTAACTTAAGTTTTGTGCAATATGGGTGTAAAATGGGGAGCCCCATCTGCTTTTATCTTAACAAAAGATTTTGTGCATTTAAATTGTGAGTGTGGGGAGGTGGGGTTCTTGCCCCCAACCCACAAAAATAATCTGTGTTACACATTAAATTTAAATGCAGATGGGAGGGCTGTCACAGACCAAACGATTGTCAGTCTGTTAGAAAGAAACCCCATGGCCATGAGAGAATAAAAAAAAAAAAAAAAAGCAGATTTAATTTCTAAGAAAAGGCGTTCATATTGTGTAGCCTACGTGATGGAGCCTTGTAGTTTACTGAAAATAACGTTACCAAAAGATACAGTATTAATGGGAAAAACTAAACAGACAAAATTTGTATCAGTGTCAGGAAGGAAATACTTTTATCAAGTAAAATAAGGTCTAAAATTGGACACTTGAATGTAGCAATAATTCAAAAATAAAACCTCCCAAAGGAGATAACTTTGGTCAGGGATAATAAATCTATTCACAATTTGATGATTTGCATTTAGCGCTTTAGGCCTGCTACTGCACTTAGTCTATTTGAAGGCCAGCCAATGTCAGAGGTAGCACTCTCTGAAATTGGGGGCTTGCAGAATTGTGAATGTGGAAGAGACGCATTGCATTGCAAGCCCTCTTCTGCCAAAGGCATGATGTCGGGGGAGGCTCCCCCTCTTGTTCATCCCTCACTGGGATCATTCAAAGCTGTTTGGCTGGCTCCTTGCTTGAGCGTCAAAGCAAGTTTGTCATAGTGGGCTAAAGCAGGCCATGCACTGGACGTCTTTTTTTACCCAAACGTCTTTTCAATTGTTTTGGCAGACAGATTGCTCACCTAGAATACTGGTTTTTGTTTTTATTGCTGGCCCTACACTGTGGAAATGTTTAAGCCTATTAGACGTTCGCTTTGATGAACATCTAATTGTCTCATTGCCAAGCATTTCTTACATGCAACGTTCCTGCGGTGTTCCCTGGCCTGATTACAACCAACCTTAAAGCAATAACATAGATCGTAAAGTGGATCCATACATTCGAATCAGGGAAGACAGCAGGTAAGTTACTAGTGGTTGGGCACGTTTAGTCTATTAAATGGGAGCTGGTAGAAGTCCCGTGCACCGTATTCCTGGAACTTCTGTAATAATATCATGTGCTGTTTTATCTTTGCTTTTTTATGGCAGGTTTATCCCTTTACTCCAACCTGTGTAAAGCAAATTGATATTTTAGTGTTGGGAGGAAACTGATGCTTTCTGCAAACAGACTTGTTTCTCTATTTTGGAAGCATATTTTATAATTTGCTAAAATTATATAAAACACGTGCTCCTTTCTGATGCAGTTAAAAAGATAATTTACATTCATCAGCTTTATGGCTCCCTGAAAGAAAAAATCTTCACACCTTTTTTCAGTTTAGTTGAAGAATGGGAGGTAAAGGAGCTATGTCTTTCCTCCCGTTCTTCAATTAAACAGCCAGGAGACAGGCGCAAAGAGAGAATTTACCCACAACCTGACGCACCCTTCTAATGAACGCGCATGCATATACAGTGCAAGGGAGCGTCAGGACCTGTCTGGAACAGTGGAACAGCATGATTGCGTGAAAGTTTTCTCTTCACGATTGTCTCCTGGCTGTTTAATTGAAGAACGGGAGGTAAGACTTGGCTCCTTTATCTCCCGTTCTTTAATTAAACTGAAAAGGGTAAGTTAAAAGTGGAGATACCCTTTAAAGTGGGACTAAAATCTAAACATCTAGAGAGGAACACAGTGAGTTGTATTTTATTATTAAGTGAATATAATGATGCTGCACTTTCCTTGATATTCCAATCAATACAGACCGTTATTTCTCAGTGGAGAATCAGTGGAGTTTCATGTGGTGATGGTAGGCTAATTTCTTCAATTGTACGACCTAAATTGCTAGCATGAATGAAAGAAACTGAGGGAATATTAACACACTGTCCCAGGAGCAGAGGGCACACTGTAAAGTTTAGATACACTGTACTGTCTAGGTTTATTTTATATGTACAGAATAGAATAATTTGAGGGTGAGCAAACTGAAAGGACTTGAGGGAATCCATTGGATTTATGTGGTTAAAGAATGGATGCAGGGGACTTATTTAATGGAGGAGGCAGATTGCATGGAAGATGGCTTATTTCATGGAGAGGGCAGAATGGTTTGAGGGGGAGCAGATTGGATGGAGGAAGGGAATATATTGGATGAAGGGGAAGAAGACTGGAAGGAGTTCTGGGAGCTGATTAAATAGAGCTATGTTTGTGTGGAAGAGTGTTAAATGTGTGTGGGGGGGATGGCAATCCAAACCTGCACTGGGTATGTAGCTATTACACGGACTATATGGTAATGAAATAGCAGGTTGTTTTTAATTGTCAACAAAATCATATAATCACATAACAACCCTTTTTTTGTACTAAAGTAAGTGTATTCACGTCATTGGTGTGACAGTTTGCACAGCTCAGAAAAGCATAACTAATTCTTAAAGGGGAAGTTCAATGCAAATACAAATGCTTTTCAGAAAAAAGAGCAGTAATTTTTCATCCCAATGACCTTAATCTGCCAATTCAGTATTTTGTCTGTGTATGAATAACTGCAACCAAAATACTGACTTCCTGTTTGCAGGACCCCTAGTAGATACAGTTATGGTCTTACCCTTGACCCAGCGCCTGGGTTGATTCGGTTGCTCAGTAGAGATCTGAGCGTCTTTGACCCATCCAACAGCCAATCAGTAGAAATTACTGTTAGGAACATTCCATGGATGTGGTGCATCCTGGGAAGAAGAAGGACCATTAGAACCTGAAATGTCAGCTCACTAATGTCAACAGCAGGGAACAGCAAAGGGTATAAAATCAACTGATTTTTCAAAATGGAAGAGAGTATGTAGAATAACTAAGAAGGCATTACACAAACTAACAATTAACAAATATTGATAATTTCCACTGAACTGTCCCTTTAATAAAGCATACAATTCCCAGCATATCTAGGAGTCCAGTAACAGGTGCCTGTTTGTTATGGAAGAAATTGCTGTAAGCTTTTCGTTTACTTGGGTTGGATAGATGTGCATGATGGGATCTGTATGCTCTTATTATTTTTATTCTAGATCTATTTTAGTTGAGTGGCACATTAAGGATGTGAGAAATTATTACTACAGTGGTTGTAAAAACCAAGACAAAGCATTCTTCCTATTAATAGTTTCCAATGTAAGGACCTAAACCCTAGAACCTCATCCCTGGATTTTACTTGCAACTCCAGTATCGACCTGAAAGTTTTGCCCCTACCCTAGTCATAGTCCAGGACTGACAAATGTGAATTACTTAAGAAGTTTCACTTGCTGGGCTGATAAGAGTTGTAAGTAAAATCCAGGGTGAAGATCTAGTTTTTAGTTCCTCCTCATTCTGAATACTATTGGTGGGTAAGGCAAGTTAATTGTACTTTAGGCTCGGTGCACATCGAGGGATTTTTCACTTCGACCAGTGGTTGGATAGGACTAATCACCCATAGAAGACTGCACGATTGTCAGTGATTTACCGACACTTCCAATCGCCTATTCCTCCGATCTGGGGCGAACAAGTGACCAACATCGGTCGCCACTGGCAGCAAAATCACTGCAGGTTTTTTGCCTGACCGATCAATATACAGAAAAATCAGCTTGTGTGTACCCAGCCTTTAAAAGTGGAAACTTTGTACATTTCATTAGCTGACAGGTGGACCAGGTTTGCATTAAATGGCAGCGTCTTTTCTCTCTAGGTAAAATAGAAAGCCATCCTGAGGTTGTATGTTCCCCCAGGTGTGTTTTCCTTTTTATTTATTTTTAACTAGCTGCCTCTTATGAACAGATTCGAATATCCAGGTAATGGTCACTGGACAATTTACTGTTTGGTTATTGTTTTTTGATTGAAATTCCCCTTATTTGAGGATAAAAGTTGTAATGTTTTAAAGAATAAAAAAGCTACTATAATGTAAAATATGTACAGTAAGACGTCTCTTTCAAACGGCAATCGTCATATTTCTTAAGATTTTTACTTATTAAATTTTAATTCGCTCTTGGGATGTTGTTCAGCATTACACTGGTAGCAAATGGCTATAATTAGATTAGAAGCCTGCTAACTGATGGTGACAGTATCTGAGCCTTAGAGAGCATGTGCTGGATTCTTCATGTACCTCTCTGCTATTGGCTGTTGGTGTTGCTGCTCGCGTTTGCCATAGGTTTTCACAGTAATCTTTATGCTGCATTAGAGACAGTGAGAGAGGTATTGTGTTCTTCCAAGAGAGGTGGAGGTGCTTTTAGCAGAGAATAAAGCGAACCCACTGGTGAGAGATCTGACACTACTTAGAAGATGGTGCCAGTTTGGGTCACTTAACAGCAAGAATAGGTCAGGGAAGAGGCGACCTCACTTGGTAATTACTTTCGGATCTTTATCCATCCCGTAAGACACAATCAAGCATGAAATGAATACAGTTCAGCCAGCACGTTCTCTGATGAGATCTTCATTGGATTATTAGTATGTTTTTTGAGAGCCTTGTTTGGAGGAGCCAGTTATCTTTTAGAATAATCATTGGTGTGAATGTGATGAGGAAAATGCCTTTTCAGAGCCCGAGATGTTTTGTTGTTGCCTGTCTTGCTATTGTTTGCATTGTGTGGAACAGTTGATTCCAGCAGTGGTTAATGGTTTTGTTTTTTTTCTTTCTTCCTTTTCTGTAATTAAAAGTTAATAATTTAAACCACAGAATGTTTGCTAGAAAGGCATGTCTGTCTTTCTGTCTGTATTCCAATGATTCTGTGCCGACATATATTATTGTCCATCTCTTTGTGCTTTTAGCTTTTGGTATGGACATGACATTGTTGTAATATACGAGATATTCATCAGTAGTGTGTGTGATTTTGTAAATTGAACTGTGTTAAAGGTTTTGTCATTGTAAGAATAATTGTTTTTTGTGTCTGTAACTCGATAGGCCTGAGAATGTTACAGCATAATCTAATCTGCCACTTCTCCAGTTAATGTTGAACTACAAATATCTGCATTCTCTGGCAAAAAGACTCTTTAGGGATGCTGAGAGTTGTAATTCAGCAATAGCCAGAAATAATAAATATCAAAATTCTATAGAATGGAAACCCAAGCTGCAGTTTCATCTACTGAAAAACCCAGAATCCCCTGACAGACAAAATGCTCCTGTGGGTTGTTGGGTGTTGCTATTGATGTGGCGTCATTCTCCAACAGCGTCTCATAACCTATAAATCCTGCAGGTCCAACTAAGATATGAAAAAAACTTTTCCTACTTTTACAGTTAATTTGGTAGCATTTGTGTTTCTGATGGTAGTTTGAGAAACTGCTTTTTCCTGCACTATTCCCTTCCTGTACTTGTGTTGCGTATATATAATTTTATTCTCGCTACCAGGAGGTGGGGGCCACAGAATGTACTTGCCTACATGTGAACCAGATATGTATAGAGGAAATTCCTTTAACACAGTTTAGAAAGGCAGGGAGTGAAGTGTTTCCCTTTTGTGTGTTCCTTTAAATCTGTGCCATTCTGTTTGTCATAACATAAAATCCTTCATCATGCAAATCTATGTTGAGTCAGTAGGTCACACAGCTGGCTTGAAGCCACTATGCGTTGGTAGAGAGATGATTTGTTTGAACTAATATTAGTAGAGTTGAATACCTTTATTATTGGTGGAGGCTTTTCTCATCAAACTCTCTGTATTAGATCCCAGCACTGTTTTCTAATGCTGGCCATGCAATACTAAACTTCCTGATCATTTTGTGGTTGACATTCCATCATTTATGAATGGGCCAGGATGGGAATGACGCAGGAACGTCAGAAGTTAATGCCACTAGGCTTTTTAGCCATTAGATATATTAGACGTTGAGCTGTCAAAGGACTGCTAGTGCACCTCTCGCTTCAGTATGTCCCCAGTGTGACTTTCTCCCATGTCTCTAACAGTGAGGGAGACACAGGTGCTTCTGCAAATGGCCACTGAGGGAGGTGGAAATAGAATTTCCTATCTCCTTGGCATAGGGAAGGTTTCTAAAAGCAAACTTTTTTTATAATTGCTCTTTAATGCAACTGTAAGGTGTATGGCCAATATAAGGCTTTAATGAAGTATATGTATATCATGACCTGGATGAATTAGAACCTTCACAAGCATATGTGTATAAAGGAGAATATCGGCTTAAATGCTATAGACCAGGGATTGTCAACCAGTAAATCTCCAGATGTGTGAGTTGTAGTTTTCTATGGGTTGACCTTACTGTTCCAACATTTTATTTATTTTAACTTCTCTGCAGTCCAGGAAACTGAAGGGTAGGAGCTTTCCCTGGTGTAATTTGTTTCTGCCTTTAACTGTTCCTCCTAGAGATTTCTGGCATGCACACTGTTCCATGCACAAATTTTTTTTATGTAAAAAAATGAGTATTGTACTTGCAAAGCCCCAATACCTAGACCTCACTAGGCTAGATTCTTAACTTACTTACCAGCCCTCGTTCTCCTGCTGCTGATTCTTCCCATCTTACTTTCCTGCCCCAGATACTTTTCATTTAAACTGGGTTTTTTTAAATAACTTTTTATGCACTTAAGTTCTCCTTTAAATAATAAACTGCTATATACTCTGGTCCTCTCCTGCCCTTTTAGTCTAATTTCAAGGTAGGAAGCCGACAGAAAAGAAAAGCATGCGTTTTGGCCATTTCTTCTCTCTACAACAAGCTCATAATCTGTCCCCAGGCTTTGCAGACAGTGCATAATTTATGGATAGTCTTAAAACAGCACAGGTGGATCTGTTAAGAGTTTCTTATCCAGACAGAAACCTTCAGGCCACTGTAGGTTTAATTCTATAGTCCATTCGCTCTGCTGCTCTGTTAAAGATATATCAATATCATCCCATTAATTAACTAGTCTAAAGCAGGTGGCATGTAAGAGCTACAAGCATTTGTCTGTTTTAAAGCTATTTTTTGGGATGTGTTGCACAACATGCTTTAAACAAAGACTTAACAATCTGAAACATACACATTGTCAGTTTCTGCTCTGGCCTGTCCATATAGACCTGATTGGAAATGATTTCTATAACTGTGTAGCGCTATTATAAAAAAAAAAAGGGACACACAATGTAGATATATATTAAAAAGTGCTAAGTGGGGTGCCACAGGGTTCTGTGCTGGGGCCGCGTCTATTTAATCTATTTATTAATGATTTGGAAGTGGGTATTGTCAGCAAGGTTTCTGTGTTTGCTGACGACACAAAACTTTGTCGAACATTAAAAACTTCAGAGGATGTGCAATCGTTGCAGGTGGATCTAGATAGATTGTCACATTGGGATGCTAAGTGGCAGATGAAATTCTATGTTGATAAATGTAAGGTGATGCATTTTGGACTTAAAAATCCTTGTGCTACTTATACTATAAATGGCTCTGTGTTAAGTGAATCCCTGTTGGAAAGGGATCTTGGAGTTTTGGTGGATAACAAACTTAAAGGAAGCAAGCAATGCTAGGCAGCAACAGCCAGAGCCAGCATGGTATTGTCTTGTATAAAGAGAGGTATGGATTCAAGGGAGGAAAATGTAATTCTCCCTCTCTACAAAGCATTGGTAAGGCCTCATTTGGAATATGCAGTGCAATTTTGGAATCCTGTGTACAAAAAGGACATCTTTGAAATGGAAAGGGTTCAGAGAAGGGCAACTAAATTAATAAGGGGATTGGGGGAGCTTGAATATGAAGAGAGACTGGAAAAGTTACAATTATGTACGCTGGAGAAAAGGCGTTTGCGTGGGGATATGATTACTGTGTATAAATATATTAACGGGCCATACAATAAACTACCTGGGGCATTGTTCACCAATAGAACATGTCAGTGGACATGAGGACATCCCTTAAGAAAAAAGGTTTAGGCTTAGGCTTCAAGCTCGGAAAGGGTTTTTCACTGTGAGAACGGTAAAGCTATGGAACTGTCTTCCAGTGGACGTTGTTATGGCAGGTTCATTGGTTAGTTTCAAAAAATCGCTGGATAAGTTTCTGCAAACAAGGAATGTTGCAAGTTACTGGTATTGATTCATAAAGTAGAGTTGATCCAGGGAAATTTCCGATTGCCACTTGGAGTCAGGAAGGAATTTTTTCCCCTTCATAAATTTGGTGGGTTTTTTTTTTTTGCCTTCCTCTGGATCAACAGTTAGGCAGCAAATGAGGATATTGCTAGATGGGTTGGACTGGATGGAGGTATGTCTTTATTCAACCTCAAATTCTATACTATACTATACTATATTAAAATATACTAACTTTGCATAAAAAGAAAATCACTTTAGTTTTTTCATGTTATAGCAAAGGTTTCTGTGAACGCTCATGTCATATATCGGAGGCCCAGTATGACCTACTTAAAAAAAGGGTTTCCTGCATCCTTCCTCTGACTAAAAAACAAAATTGTATATCTTCTTTCCTTTGCTCTCATAACCCTTCAGTTGGCTGCCTGGCAATATTTTTTGTATTTTGGAGGTGAAAGGTTTTAGGTTAGGAAAGCTTTACTGAGACTAGTGAATGGGAGGGGTGCTCCAGCTTATGTTTACATTAACCCTTTACTTGGGACCTATAGTGCAAGTTTTGTGCAGGATGACGCCTTTTGTCCATAAACATGCTCTTTATATTTGGGCATTACTTGATGTTTATGGCAAGGGAGAAAATTGTGTCTTGAGCAGAGTTTATTTGCTGGTCACTTATAAAATATGCTGAATCTGTTTGTACATATAACCATAGAATTTGTTTTTACATATTTTGGGTTAAAGAGATGATGTGGTCAGTTTATTAACCTACCGGTAATTATTTTTTGGCTCCATATCTCCTTTAATGACCAGAGCAAAATATAAGTTATGCAGAGGACTCTGCAGAGAATTAGGCTGGACCCACCTGCAACGCACAGAAACACTTTCAGGGAGATGTAATAAAAGTTCTTATAGTTAAAAATGGGGCTAATTTTGCCCCAACCAATCAGATGTTTGCTTTCAAATGTTAAATGATATCTGATTGGTTGAGGCAAAATTAGCCCCATTTTAAAAGATAAGAACTTTTATTGAATAACCCTGATTGGGATTTTTGCAAAATGTTTCTGTGCGATTGTGTTTTTTTTTTTAAACGTGTGCTTGTGTTTTCTACAATAGTCCTAAATAGAACCCATGCGATTCGCACCAAAAAATGGAGATCCCATGCTTTGCAATTTAGGACAGGAACTCAGCACACTGTGGGTCTGGCTACATTAGAAATGCGTGCACATCACAATCAGAATGCAAAACGATATCTAAATTGTGGTATTGGGGCCTAAGGCAATTTTCCCCTCTCATGAGATATTTCCTCATATGCTTTAGATTTGTCACATGAGACCTAGTAAACATCTCCAGTTACATTACCTTGAAGGGACATACTTGCTCCCCAACTACATACAGAATATAATTGTTCCATTTTGAATAAGTGACCATGTAGAACAATGACACAAAGCTTGTATTTACACAAGATTACACATCACAACAATGGCCTGACCCGCGACACACGATGTGTACGCCCATGTGTAGGGCCTTTATCAGCCGAAACGGACAGTCGTTCGGGGAACCGCCAAGTCGGTAGTTTGGCGATCCCCGACTTGTGTGTCAATTTTCATTGTTTTCATTCAACCATATTGCCAAAGAAATAGAATTTTTTAAGAGATGATTTGATGTCATCCAGGTTTTTGACAGTACATTTTTTAATGGTGAAAATTCCAATTTAAAAGGATTTTCTTTCACTGTTGTAATGTAAAGAGTGTTTACACTGATATACATTGAAGAGGTCTAATCATGTGTCAGATTGGGTAGATTTTTAATCGGTTTACTAGACTAATCTTTGTACGTGAATCATTTGCATAAAGTTAGGGATTTTACACTCTGCCTATTTTGCAGCACTGTACCCAACATTCCTCATTCTGATGAATAAATGTGGAGGAGTACAAAGTGGCAGACACCTCCTCAAGCTCCTCTGCTTTATATTATTACTCATCTTTGGTTACGCAGTAGAAACTGATTTTAAGTATAGAGAAGAAATCCTAGATTGGCAGCTTTATGTGGGCTAAAATTCTCATTCTAAACTAAAACTTCTTAAATGTCTAATTGTGTAACCTTCAGTAAAGTATTTTAATAAATCGTTGTCAGGACCTCTAAAATGAAGGTCCTTTTTTAATTCCTTCTTCAAAACAAAGCTAACAATTCATTTAACTGCACTTCTAAGACTACAGGTTGACATCATCGCCTTGGGACTGTTGATGACACAAAACCACAGAAAGAACTGAGCAGCATAAATATAACAACAGCTGATGGGGTTTCCTAGCAAGAAACTGTTCACTTTTAAAAGGCTTTTTGACCTTTGACACATCTTTTGAAGTCATAAATTCATCCTGATTGTATTATGTGCTCTGTCACTTCTGAAAATTGCAGTGTTTCTATACCCCAAGTGACATCATGAATCCTACAAAATAGCCCTTTGTTTGCTGGATGTTGAGCTGAATGATTTCCTAAATATCATACTGAGCTGCATGAAACTACTGGATTTCTTACTATGTATCAAGCAAAGGCAGATATACATAAAGTTTAGATGTGGCTCATTGTGTTTGACAGGTTGGCTTGCAAGGTAAATAAGATGCATCAAGGGGAATAGTTTCCCTTTTAAAGGAAACCTTGCAGATTTACATGCCCACAAAGTAGATACACTTAACACTTATTCTTGTCAAATAGATTTAAATCTCTTTTTATAAGACTGCTAGAATGGTAGCACCACTGAAAAGGTATCTAAAAGATTTAGGGCTTTTCTCCGATGTGCTAATAAAGAACAAACATATATATGTATAATTTCAAAAAGGGGGGCACTGAACCCACCTTGTATTGTCCAAGGGCCCCAGTGCTACTATTCAATTGTGTAAATGTATCCATTGAAATGGGTGTGGTCCACTGAAAAGTAAATTTAGGGCTAGGCCACACTAGTGCGCTTTTAAGCACAATCCAATCGTGCTTTAAAAGGGCACAATAGTGTTGGGCTGGCCACATCTTCTCCATTGGTGTCCACTGTGCTGCGATATGCTTATCTGCTGAAATTGCACGCACAAGCAGACATCAACGTGTGGTAATGCAGTCACACACATTGTTGCGTGGCCTCAGCCTTAAAGGACAACTCCACCCTCATAAGAACATCTTTTAGAAAGAAGAGGCCTCTTTAAAATATGTTGATATATCATAGTTTGTCCTATTAAATCATTACTGTATGTCTGCTATGCTTCTGGATGCCTCATAGAAACTGAGCAATTTAGAAACCTGTACTGAGCCTGGGCATGCTCAGAAGAGACAGCTAGGGGATTAGCATTCAGCCATTGGCTGTGATGTCAACTGTCAAATCCATAACTGACCGTTGCTAACTGGAAGAACCAGGAAGCAGAAACAGGACATTGTGCAGGATTTCAGGTTAGACTTATATATTTCAGATTTCAAACTATTACCGTTTAGGGTTTTGGGGGGTGATTTACCTGTATGTAAGTTTTCATTTTGGGGCTAAACTTGCCCTTTAGGGAGTTTGTATGTTTTCTCTTTGCTTGCATGGGCTTCTTCACAATCATAAAACTTACTGATAGGTTATATGTGTAAGAAAAAGTGCTTTAATTGTAAGCTCTTCGGGTTAAGGCATGATGAAACTGGATTAAAAATTGGTAAAGGACATCTACACTCACCTCAGCCCTGATCCTCTTCTTTAGCTCTTTGAAAGTACCCAGGGTGAAGACCTAAACCGCTAGGGCCTCACCCTTGGTTTTAGCTTGTAACTCCAGCACTAATCTGTAAAAGTTGCAATCACTGTTGCACTGTTCTTTAATTCCTACCTTAGTGGCACAAGCTGACCAATTGGAAGTATCGTGTCTTGCCTGGGCAGAGAGGGGAAGGCTGGGAACACCGCACCAGTGATAGCAACTTAGTGCTGGGGTTACAAGCTAAAGGAACTAGCAGTCTAGTTACTCTCCCAGGGTAGTGTATTGGACACTGTAGCTTAAATACTCTGTAGCGCTGTATATGTAGTTCTATATAAGAAAAAAAATACATACATAGAAATGAAATGTAAAAACAGCTAATTTTTTTATATCTGTTGTATTCAATTAGATCAACTGGACTTGAAGTTTAGTTCTTGAAGACGTTTCGCTAGTCATCCGACTGGCTTTCTCAATTCAGAATGACTTGTACAAGAATCAGTGGCAATTATGTACCCTGGAAAATCCCAATTAGCATATCACAGCCAAGTGTTAAGGGTGTGATTGGATAGTGGCTAAGAGGTGTTATAGGAACGCCCAGAGTAAGGAGTCAAAACAGCATTGTACATGGCAGACAGTTGGTGTCGAACCCCCCCACCTCTATTTAGGCTTGGTTTCTTTTATTTTCACATAAAACCAACACACACAGATCAGTATTTGTTGTTTGACTCCCACCGCCCTTTAGATCACAAGCTGGGTGTCATCAGAACCCTGCAACACAGAGCTGAGAACATTCCCACTAGCACAGAGGCGAAGGCTAAGGAAATGAAACATCTCAGAGGAGCCCTTAAAGGGCATCTATAGTGGGTAAATGAACTTTTTTTTCTTTCTTTCCATGTGTTCTATAATTCCCCACAACCCCCAGTGTCTTCACTTTTTTCAGATTCCCTCTCTGTCCTGAGATACACCAGAAGAATACGTGATTGTATTCCTCTACTCCTACTTGGACTGTCAATCAAATCCCTGTGACGTGATCCCCCCCTCCCTGCTCTGTAATAAACATAGAGATAAGAGCATTAGCAGGGAGAGAGAGATAGCTTTGATGGTAGATATAAGGCTGCACTTACCCCCCCCCCCCCTCCCTTCTTAATAGCTTTCAGTTTTTCAGGATGTTGAACTTTTAACTCCTACTGCACATGATAAGCTTGTCAGTTAGCCGGAGTTGAGACATGGAGGAGGTAACAGAGGGGAGGGGGAAGGGTGGAGTGCTGCACACAGATCTGACACCATGGTTAAACAAAGTCACTGACATAGATAGGATTAAGGCAGCACAGAGTACATGAATTTAACTTTGCAAAGGGGCAATGTGTTTTTTTCACTATAGATGCCCTTTAAAACTTGTGGATATCCAGACTGGGCCTTTGACAAAAGTAGAAGAAAAGAACAGGTATACCAACAGCGATGGGGAAAAGCAAGACAGGAGGAAGAACATGGTCATCCCATATGTAGCAGGGGTCTCCGAGAAATTAAGAAGAATTTTCAATAAACACAGTATCCCTGTCTACTTTAAACCGAACAACACACTAAGGCAGCAATTGGTACATCCGAAAGACCCAATACCGAAACACAAGATAAGCGACATCATATGTGCAGTGCAGTGATGAGTGCTCTGATTTGTATGTGGGGGAGACCAAACAGCAACTGCATCAAAGTATGGCCCAGCACAGAAGAGCCAATTCCTCGGGTCAGGACTCAGCCGTGTACCTGAATCTTAAGGATAGAGGACATAACTTTGATGATTGTAATGTTAACATATTGGCAAAGGAACGTGACTGGTTCAAGAGAGGTGTCATGGAGGCCATTTATGTGAAAACCAACTGTCTGCCATGTACAATGCTGTTTTGACACCTTACCCTGGGTGTTCTTATAACAACTCTTAGCCACTATGTAATCACGCCCTCAACACCTGGCTGTGATATGCTAATTGGGTTTTTCCAGGGTACATAATTGCCACAGATTCTTGTACAGGTCATTCTGAATTGAGAAAGCCAGTCGGATGACTAGCAAAACGTCTTCAAGAACTACACTTCAAGTCCAGTTAATCTAATTGAATACAACAGATCCCGTATATACTCGAGTATAAGTCGATCCGAGTATAAGTCGAGGTACCTATTTTTACCTGAAAAATTTGTAAAAACTGATTGACTCGAGTATAAGTCGAGGGTAGAAATTATCACCACTACTGCCTTCTGATTCGGTGTTGTTTTTAGGCCTTAGTTGCCCTTTAAATGGACAGCAGAATCCCCATACATGAATCCCATACAGTAATAGCCAAATCCAGTACCAGTAACCTCCAATTCCTTGGCACTCCATATGTTTGGAAACTACAACTCCCAGCATGCTTTGTTGCTGGGAGTTACAGTTTCTAAACATGTGGAGTGGCAAGGTTCAGTAAACTTGTAATTAAGCTTACCATCATTTACAATTCTCCTGAACCCCATATAGTAAAGGGCACTCTGACCCCCATATAGTAAATGGCACTCTGACCCCCATATAATAAAAAGGACTCTCTGACCCCAATAGTTAAAAATGTTACCTGAGAGTTGTAGTTTCAAGCTGTCATTTGCACTGTACTAGCAGCTGTTTTTTGCCCCAAACTGAGGATTTTCTGCATCCAGATGAGCAGTTACAGTGCTGAGTGAGTCCAGCAGCCAGACTACAGGAAGCAGGAAGTGTAAAGGCTGATCAGCTACTGTAACTTTCTATGCAGGTTAACACAGCGCCACCTACTGGTTACTATCTGCAACTGCAGAATTTAGATCTAAATTAGGACTTGACCCGAGTATAAGTCGAGGTTAGGTTTTCAGGCTAATTTTAAAGCCTGAAAAATTCGACTTATACTCGAGTATATACAGTATACCATGACCTGGATGAATGAGAACCTTCACAAGCAGCTCATTTTTAAAAAAATAATTTATTTGTCACATATTATTATTGGTAAATCAAGCACTAACCATTGTCCTTATGTGCCCTTTATAAAAAGTGTTTGATATAAACCCAAACATTACACAAAATACTACAAATACAATATTTTTACACTTATAACTGTAATCTTTGTCCCTTAGGAGGAAGCTGTGTTCTTAGGAACTTTATATTTCCTCTGCTCCCTTCCCAGAAATCTGCCGATGGCCTTTAATTGTGATGTGATCGAAAGGACATGTACAAACAGGAAAAATGTCCACCTTAACAAAATTGTGTGCCTTGAAACAGTGAAAGTAATGCTGTGTATACTGTAGTCACCTGTAGTGGCAGTAGCCTTTGACCAGTGGTGTGCACAGTTTGTTACACTAGACGTGACCATTGATCTGGTATGGAGCAGCTATACTTAAGCAGACATCCCACACACATGGTTTAAACCAGACAACTATTCGGGTTCTGTTTGAATTATCTTAACTGCATTTGGCTTTGTAGTTGAATAATAAATGTGTAATGAGTGCCTTTTACTTTTCTTAACCAGCAAAAATAATTGACCACACCAGTTTCCCAACAGATTTAGAAGTACCTGTGCACATACAGTGAATATTCCATTATTAAAGGTAGAAATGCCTGTGTATTGAAATGTATCCGGTTCTCTGAGCTTAGTACCTATGTTTTCATCACTATATAACCTGATGTTGTTAGTGCAGTCTGTGTAGTGCTGGGCTGTAACTGTCCAAACTGATTTAACTTTGGTCATTTAATGTTTTAGGGATTAGATTGCTGCAAATACAGTATAACTGATTTATTACTCTATGTTGTATGGAATAATTTACTAGCCATAAAGAATAGGTCGTTGGCACTTTAAACATAGACTGTTTCTGTAGTGTAGCAATACAAACTGTGGATTTGTAGCAAAGTGAATACAATCCATGAGAAAAACTCCAATAAACATTTTATATGGCAACTGAACACCACCTGTCGGCCTGATTATTCAGTGGGGGTTTTTAAAGACCTTTAAAGCTAGTCAGGAAAACAATTTAAATGTTGCTTTGCAAAGAGAAACATGCGCAATGTTAAGAGTATTCGTTAGTAATGTAGTGCAGATAGAAGGCAATTCTTTTGGCAAAGGCCCGGTACAAACACACAATATTTACCCAGTCAAACAATGTTTGATAATTTGAAGCTGAAATCTGCTCTAGGTAGATGGTGCAGTTTGTACAATTTAAATTACTAGTTCCCCATCAAGTTTCTATTGAGGAGCACTGATTGGCTTGGCTCGGTGATGCTTATTATTTGTGTATTAAAGTTAATAAACTAAATTCTGGACTCCGGTCAATTTTGTTTATTTTATGAAAACATATTCAAAATATAATGTAGTAAAATAATAAAAATGCTGTTCTTGTCTTCAACAGTGGTGGATGAATTGGGACCTGTATCAGCTGCCATCTTATCGGCTGTCAGATTTTGTTTTTCAGTTGAAATGTGGGAGCATCTGCACAGACTGTAAGTTCCCTGTTTTATGATCATTGTTGCACGGTGTAATGTAAAATGACCCCAAGTCTGACCCAAAATTTCCTACTGGTAATATGTATGTTAGGTCGTGTGGCCATGTAAACGTGGCCTTAATTTGTGTGGGATACTGGTTCTAGCACTGATTTGCTAGATGTATGTATTGAATTAATTTGGTCTCTAGTTGCACTCTGCGTGGATGTATACTATCCCATTTCTATATATATATATATATATATATTGCTTCTAGCACTGATTTGTAAGATTGATATGGAAGCCTCATTATATTGTAGATTTCTCGTGTAGTTATTATTGGACTTGTAATTGTGGCTTTGGTCATTTCCATAATTAACATTTGCATTCTGATCAACACTTATTTTAGAATATAAGTAATATGTACCGTAATGTTCTTATTTGGGATTGGCTTTCAAGCAAAATGTCTGCTTCAAGTCTGACATTCTTCATGTGCATAAATGATAGTCACATTTAATGCAATTTACTGGTTTATTTCAAGGCAGTAATGTAGCATAAACGCGTCTAAGTACAGTAAGTGGTTAACGTAGTCCTGGTATAGTACAATAGTCACCCATGCACATCCATAACCAGCATTCTGCGCCTGCTGTGTCCCAGGTTGGAATGGCATCCTGCTGTCTGACTCACAGCTGGATACAAAGGGAATGGAATAGAAATTTAAATTAGTCTTAATGCTTTAAAAGTTAAATAGCGTGTACACTTATAATGAAATCTCCCCAGCCTTTTGTCTGCATTGCAATAATATTTGTGTAATGACAAATAATATCTTTGACCTTTTGTGATTATTTTACTGCTTTGTAAGTTCATTTACACCCTGTGGCAATATGTAATATTACTCCAAATATTTAATAGCACATTTGGTAATGTTACAACAAGTCTGGTATGGAAGACGCTTCAATGCACTGCTTGTTCAATCAGGGAAAAAACTGTATATTTTTGACTAATGGGTTCTTAATGCAAAACAACACATGACCTTAATATAACTGGAGCAGTTAAAGAACTCTTGACTGTATTATAAAATAGATATAGTAGCATCTTTAAAATAAACTAAATGTAATTAAATCACATTTGTATGTTCATAGCGATCTGTTATAAGCATAGGGCCAAACCTGGAGGGAGAAATATTTGCCTGGTTGTATTGGTGAACATTGCCAAAAGCACCCAATAATCCTGTGTGTTCTGACTGAGCAACAGGCGTCCATTGTTCCATTTAGGGCCCGTTTAAAGTCTGTGGGTGCCCTTGGGCAAAACATGGTGATTCAGGCCCTGGGAGATTGTTCTATTTTCCCAGTAGTAAGAAATGACCCTGGCTCCATCCCTATGTAAAGCTATTGCCTTGAGATCAGATCTAGCTAGCCATTCTCTACACCTGCTAATGCTTGAATATAAAGACACTGATGCTGGAAGTGCACAACTCTGTATAATAAGAAGCACTGGTATTGAGGCATTTTTAAAATGGAGAGATGGTGAGGGGAGAAACATGGGCTGGTTTAGTGGCCAATCATTTTACGTTATCTAGTGGAGATACTTGTAAATAGTTCTGGAGGCCTTTTTTTCCTAGGTACAGATTATTGCCCAGCACGTTTGGCAATTTCTTTCCCATTCCCACCTCTTCTTTAGCTGAATGCTGTGATCAAATAGACCCAATCTTTTGGCGTGTACATAAGTGGACCATACTATTATGACCTGAACATGCATATGATGGTTTTCAACAGTGGCTTCATTAAGTTTGCATCTGGTGACTAACCAATCAGTGAGTGTTGTCTGACTTGTAGGGATTTTATGGGCTGTTTGGCAAGAGCAAGTCTGCAGGCAAGTAACACATTACTGTGCTGTACTATGTATAAATACATACAGTATGAGATCTGTAGTTCCCCTTTAGCCACCGCTAAAAAGGACAGCGTTTTAGGTTGGCAAGCTGGAAATGAATGTAATGGGGGAAATGATATTAACATGAGGACAGCTACATACAAGGAGATTATTCTAAATATTTTTATTAACTACAAAATGTGCACATTGTATATACAGCCCCTGACTGTAAAACTCAGTTTTCACATGTAATATACAAATACTTTTAACTATTTGTAATTCTGGGTTGTATGTTTTGTAAAATAATAAGGAAGGGGTTAATCTGATATAAGTGTACCCCCTAAAACATAGCATTGACGGGGTTAAGCTTGCCTAGTTTGTTATGGAAGCCCTTATAGTGTAGCTGTTGAATTAAACATACAGGACGTATATACCTTTCAAAGGATTCTGGGAGTTGTAGTTGGCAAGTAGCTGGATTTTTTTTTCATGTTTCATTCTTCCAGTTATAATCAGATTTAATGTCTTCCTAATCTGCCTTTTAAGATCTGCGTATGTGCTAGATTATTTATCTGCAAAGGCTCTTTGGTATCCAAAAATAGCAAATAACATTCAAAAGCCTCGGTCGGTAGCCATTTATTTATTTGTGTTGAAATACTTAAAAGTAGTACAAACAGTTGATTTGAAATTATAAATCAATACTAATCATTTTCTGAAAGCAGTTTAACACAAAGCCACTCTGTGTGTGTAGTCCTTGCAGAGTGTTCTACAGAATGACATTCAGTAACCAACTGTACTCTCTGTATATTGTGCTAGAACAAATCTACTGGTCAACATTCCTGCTTTTCAGATATTGACATAGTAAGAGAGGACAGGGCTCCTGCACAGATGGGTCCAAGCAGGAAAAGAAAACCAGCTGATATGTACACATACAGTACACTTGTGCTTTGCCAGAGAGTTGGGTGCTCCAACCCACAGGTATGAATGAAAAAGTAAAATGTCACTCAACCTCCATGAGTGTAGACCCAGTCTCATGCTCACATGCTCATTCTTACACAGCACATCATGTGACAGTGTAAGTCACTGGTTTATTCTGTCTAGGTCTCACTATGGCTAGGTCCCACTATGTGCGTTGCATTTTGCTGTCCGTTTTGAGTGCGTTTAGGACAATGCACTTTTTCCGCTTTCCTGTCCATTTGCAGGTTAACAGACATACCTTTTCTATGCATTTGTTCGCGTGTCCGCGTTTCCAGTCCATTTGCGGGCATGTGTCTGCGTTTTTTTTTTCCATTCCCATATACTATTATTAAAGTGGGATTTTGACACACAGGGACCAAAAGTCGTACACGCATGCAGATACAAAATTAACCACATAGACGCACACGATGTGTACGAACGTTCTTTTCGCCCGATAGTCGGGCGGATCTCCGAACTGCCGGAAGTTTCGGCCGATAGAGGGCCCATGCATGGGCTGATTATCGAGCGTGCGTACACATCGTGTGTCGAGGGGCAGGACCCGCGATCGTATGTGTGTACGAACCTTAAGTCTCCTTGCATTTGATTTGTATCTCGAGCTATACACGGTCTTTTATTTTTTATGATCTCTGATTTGCTAGTCTACGATCCAGTGGCAATGGCAAAATTCTGGGTTGGTTTTTCTGTCGCTATAGATTGATCCTCTTCCCCATTGGCATCCTCTGCTAACCAAACGCAAACTATGTTGAAAACGCAATAGAGGAGGAGCCAGACAACTGCAGAAATAAAGGCACAAAACTTTATTGTTCAAACAGTATTGCATGTGTAGGGCACTCTATGCCCTTTATAAAGGATTTAATTTTATTATAAGTCAAAGAATGTACTTTGCACTGGGGCTGCAATAATCCCTTGTATTATATAAATATATCTTCATAGGAGATTGCATTGAGTTTTATGAGCTACCAACAAGGTGGGATGTATAGGATATAACATATAGGAAAGGTACTATATTACTATTACCATTTAAATGAACATCAATAAATGTATATAAAGTATAGCACTGTCTTATTAGGTAAGACAAAATATACAAAATATATAAACTTACTTACAGAACTGAGATCCCCATTTCAACATGGTTTGGTCAAAATGGGAGCTTAAACCACACCCCTGGGTCTGCTCCATGTGAATCCTGAAAGGAAGTAGTGTAAGTATTTCATCCAATGATGTGGCAGTCTTAGCCAATCCAAAAAAAAAAGTTTCTGTCTGCTACACAGAAATTATATGTAATGGACATTTACACCTAGGCTCCTTATATACCACCTACAGCTGGCATGTGATATCAGTGAGTAATAAAAGACTAGCTCGAATAGTTCGAGTTCGTCCGAACTCATAAAGCTCGGCATGAATTCTAGTTTTAGTCCATCCCTAATGGCTAGGAGGAGAGAAAGTGAAAGCAGATTGTGGTGTGTGCTCCTGATGGGACTGATCTGTTTGGAGTGATATTTAATGCAACACAAGATCCTGTGTATAAGACCCTGTCACCACCTGTTGGGATGACAGATTATTGGACAGTTAAGTTACCTTATTGGATAGAAACTCTTAGGCAACAGATTAGTGTACACCAACTTTCAAGGACAATATACAGACCTGGTCAATATTTAAAGTGGTGCACCATAGACAGTGAATACTCCATTACTGCACATGTCATGTGGGAAAAACTGTTTGTTTTTTTATTAAATAATTGCAATACTAACTGTTAAATGTCATTAAAACTGGTTTATATTGTTTAAAGAAAGTACTGGAAGTGCACTGTCTGCTTTGTGCCAGACCACACTTTGTGCCATGCTACCACTAATCCTTCCAAAAGGCAGTGATCTGGTACAAATTGGTGGCAGCAGTGCTGGTAATACCATTTATTGTCTCGCTTTCCTCTGTATATTTGTTCCCTGTATTAAGCTATGGAGGCCGCTACTGAAAGTATTTATTTAAATCCTTCTGTCCTTGTACAGACTTGAAGAGCTTAAGAAGGGCAGCACTCGTAGTTCTATCTGGCTTGACTCGTGGTGCGGATCACTTCCATGTGGGATACCTCCCAGCTGCAGGTACTAATAGCACAATAATATAAAAGGAAGAGCGCTACTCACGGAAATAAAGTGAACAAGTCCGTTTATTTCTTACATAATTTCTTACATAATTACAGAGACAAACACGGGCCCACCCGCCTGATGCGTTTCATGGGACAGACCCACTTCCTCTGAGGAAGTGGGTCTGTCCCATGAAACGCGTCAAGCGGATGGGCCTGTGTTTGTTCCTTGCCCTGCGATGTTGTACCTGTTGTCTCTGAAGTAATTATGTAAGAAATCAACAGACTTGTTCACTTTATTCCGGTGAGTAGCGCTCTTCCTTTTATATTATTGGTCTTCTGTCCTTGTACCTGCAGATGAAATTCCCCAATAAGACTCAGTAGCTCTACCAGGCCCATTTGCCAAACCTATTTTTTAACCTGATCCATTTGATGGGGTAACTAGGGGGTGGACTGATTAGCTAGAACAATTTGAAATGGCAGCCACTATTAATGGTTGGGATGAAGGTGCTTGCTTGCAAGTCCTTAGCCTTTTGCTTAGTGGGGGTCCCCTCTGTGTAAAATATTAATTTAGCGGATGTGACACTAATAGAACCAGGATTACTTTTTACTGTACAAAACCCTGAAATTTTATAGTAGTGTGTGTAAAGATTTTGTATCATCTGTATCCACATATAGCTAAACATGCACCCACATAGTTCCCACTTTTGCTAGTTTCATTATATTTTCAGAAAGTTGCGACAGGTAAGGTTGTCATCTACAGTAGATTATTACAGTGTTTAGTCTGTGTTGGCAATCCAGGAGCCTTCCAGCAGGAAGTATAACTCCTTAGACAGCATCAGCCAGAGTTCCGCAAATAAACAGCCACAGTTTATTTGTTTTTACCTTGGGGTGCCTCAGCCTTTCTGCTTTCTCCAGAGCTGCATGATCTTTAATTACAATCCTGGTAAGAAGTAATGCTGAGACAGCCACATCATCAGAAATGTAAAACATGCTGTATATTCACTCTTACAGTACTTCATGAATACTTTAATTGTAGCAATGAGAATTATAGTTACATGCTTGTTGGAGGCAATGAATAAACAATAGAACAATAGAAGAGATAACTACAGAGATACTGGGGGCAATTTCTTATAGATACATTCAAAAAAAACTTTTTTTTTGAGAGTGAGGGGATGTCCCAGTTAATAGGGGTGATCTGCATGGTTTACTGCAAAGTAATCATGACCGCTTAGGATGGCTCAGTGCTAATCTGTTTAGAGGTTTGTAGCTGATTTTGTTGGCTTCACTACAACTCTGATGTATGCAACAGGAATAAATATAAGTAGTTTTCAATTATTACGGGATTTTCTTTTGTTTTTTTAATGTATGAATATAATCTCTTTAAAGGGCATGTCCACCTCCAAAACTAAAATTTAACCCCATACTGGCCCCACCCTAAAGTTTAAAACAATCCTTACCTTAGTATCTCTGCTCAATATGGACCTTATATCTCTGCTCATTATGGTTCTCCTGCTATGCCTTTTCAAAGTCCAGGAAACTGAAGAGCAGAAGCTGTCAGTGATTCATCTGGTGCCTGTTTCTTCACTAACCTCAACAAGGTCTGAGGCATGTGCAGATTAATCAGCTTGAAAGAGAAAATAGAATGTTCTGAAAGCTTGCTATGATTCTTAGTTAGCCAATAAAGTTATCACCATTATACCACTCTGGTTATTTTATATTTCAAAAGGGTTACCCTGTAAACATTGAGAAATATCCATGATACCACTGTAATTCCTATCAGACCAAGATTGTCCAGTGTATATTTTGTAGGTAACTGCATTCAGGTCAAATACCCCCAAAAAAACCTTTAAGCTACAGAAATAAGTTTATCCTTGTTCTTTCTTATGCCACATATTATGGAAATATGACCATTTGTACATTGTATGGTCCTTTTAAATGCTCCCTAAGATTCCCTTACTTACACCAGTGCAGAGCAAATGCATAGTCAATAAAATATACATAAACTTGTATTTAATCACAGCTAATATGTCACAAAATTCATTCAAAATCAATGCAAGCCAATTGGCCATACATTAAGAAACTACTTCTGTCTTGCAGATGACGGATATCTTGAATGAAAGGCTGGTACACAAGGAAGCCTTTGTGCACCTTTTAGAAGCTTCACTCCTGATGTCTTAACCTGGTAAGTAATGTAGCCAGTTTACCATGATTTGTTTTATAATTCCCCTGAAAGTGAAATGTCCAGTTATTGTTTAATTATGTTGGCCATGTGATCTTTTGTGCCCTTATTAAGGAAATACATTTTTAAATGTCTTTAAAGCTTGAAACTTGGGGTTGAGTATGTTCTTACAGTACTTCATGTACCTTTAACCACCTGAGCTGAACATATTGAAATAGAGGGCCGTACATTTGGAAGGTGTTTGAGAACTGTGCCTGTTTTACTGCTTCACCCAGGTCTCCTCCAGGGTACATTTAAGACTGCTTCTTTGTATATGTTTTGCTAAATGTTCATGTTATTGTGAGTGTTTGGTGTATTAAAAATAATGGGATTAATTCTTAGCAAATCTCTTTGCATATTTATATGTAAAATGTATGTATTGCATTATATGTAATGTCTCATCAGACAGCAGCTTGGATGAAAGCCGATACGTTGCCTATGTATATTCAGTAATCACATTTATTCATTTATCAATTCCCCAGCAAAAGCTCTGGTCTTTACACCATGAAATACTAGAATTTGTTTTGTGACTGTGAAATGCAGTAAACAGGATAATCCTAAAATATAGTTCCTGTGACTCATGGTAGGAGTAGAATGAGTTTAGTTGTATATTACTGTCTGACAAGCTTCAGTTAAAGTAAACTATCTATGCAGGGCATGTATTTACTCAAATTTCCTCTTAAAATAAACATATTAAGAAGGGAAGTGTGGGGTCTTCAGCATCTAATAACTTTTTATAACTACAGCAGTTTTACATTCTTTAAATTGGCCCTAAAACTGAATCAAAGGAAACCTATGGTGCAATTAAAATATTGCCTATAAAGGGAAAGTCATTTCCTGTGCTGAGAATTGCACATTTAAGAAAAAAAGAAAAGGAGTTCTGGTGTGACCTCAATTGTCAATGTGCACAAACTATAAATGGAATGGATGTCGCTGGATAAGGTCTGTGTATAACTTGTACAATAAGTGTATTTTTTCTCATGGGCTAAGTTTGATAAGATATGGCCACTGTCTGAAACCCTCATGGGTTCACAGGTTGAGACCCCTTATGCCTTGTACACAACATGGTATATTGGCCCAATTGATCAGCGGCTGCAATATTTTCTTTCAGGTTGAAATATCTGCAGATATTTAAGCCTGGTCTTGACAGAATTGTGTCTTCCAGTTCCAAAGACTAGTCCAAATTTGACTGGTTTGTTCCAGGCCTAAGACTAACTGGATAGAGCCCCATAGTATGATGCCTGCTCAATAACCTGTGGGTTTTTTGAGAAACCCCACCTGTTTGTACCCTTTCGGGGAGATCCAATACCCCACGCGGCGTTACTTACCTTAGCCTGATCCCGCGATACAATAACTGACGTAAATGAGATTACGTCAGTTATTGCATCGCGGGATCGGGCTAAGGTAAGGAGCGCGACCTTAACGTTCCTAAACCTTTACCGTTAAGTTTTGCGCTACGAGGTAGCACAAACCTTAACGGCAGAGGTTTTGGATCGTTAGCACAGCGCTGTTTCCAAAAACATTCGGAATTGGCGCTGTGCTCTAAATTCCGTCTAAAACCCACGTTAACCGAAATTATTTCGGGTTATTGTGGGTTTTAGAGCCAAAAATCCCTATATTGTATCTCCCTGTTTATGTTTTAGTTTAATAAAATGCAAATGTGTCCATTTTTAAATCATTTAAGAGCCTCCTCAGTAGACACAAAAAAAGCAATATGGATTTGTCATGCCGTGCATAATTTAACTTTCACAGGCTGAATAATAGTCACCTGTGTTCACAGGTTTTCCGTGTAGAGATATCCACTGCAGAAATTAGGGATCTGTAATGTCAGCATTTTGAAATAAGCCTCTTGCTTGGTTTAATACACTGACAAATTTGGGCTATTGCAAGGTACGAATGAAACATAACTGCTAAGTCATTAACTTATTAAGAAAGAGGCTTTGATGGATGGGTCTAAATTCAAGGCTAAATATTTAATAACACATATAATAGAGCAACTCCACTATTCGTTGGCACTTTTCTCTTTCCTTCTTTACCCCTTTACAGAGCCATTAGAATACACCTATTGTTATTCCCAATTTTGTTTTCTTAAACGTTTAAACATTTCCAGGGAGGTGTAATTACTCTGGACCTGGCTTCTTATGTGACCAAGTTGCATACTGCATCGTGGGGTTTTGCATCAAGTGCCGTTGCAGTTTCCAAAAGATACTGAAAACCCCACTGTGCCTGCTGAACCATAATAAAACACATCAGGTGGAGTAGTAGCACCCATTTTTACATCCCTATCATTCTGTAACCTTCAAGATAGCACTTGACTAGATTGGACCAAATCCCATTAAGGGATGGTACACACTATCCAAATGTTTTTTTTTTTTTTGGTCTATCGGTAAAGGAATCGTAATGTAATTCCAACCTGGCTGATTGCAAAGAGACGATCGGCCTTGGCACTTAAAGGGCATGTCCAATTCTTACCTTACATCTCTGATCCTTATGGTTCTCCTGTAGTGCTTGTCCAATGTCCAGGAAACTAAAGAGAAGGCGCTGTACCTGTGTGAAAAGGATTCTGCCTCCTCCCTGTCCTTTGGGAGGTACTGTGATATGCACAGGGGAGCCCTTTTCCCCCACCCTCTGGATCCCTCCATGCCTGCCTCACCCCCTATCTATAAATGTTCTTTCTGCAGTGTAGGGCACCCCTGCCCGCCCCCAACTGCTAAGTTGGATTAGTAAAAAAAAGGCATCACAAACATACTTACATTGCTTTGTTCCCCCAGCGCTCTGCATTGCCAGCAGACATGTCTGTGATTGGCTGCCTCTCAGCCTATCACAGACATTGCTGCAGGTCCAGCCCCTGTTTGCAGCTTCCAGCAGACGGCCAGGTAGAGACGGCCGTGGGAGCAAAGCAATGTAAGTATGTTTGTGCTGCTTTTTTTAATTATCTAACTTGTTGGAGGTGGGCAGGGGTGGCCTACAATATATTAATAAAAAACTATTTTAGGGGGAGATACCATTTAAATTCCAAATCAACAGACTTCTGAACAGTTGACCCATCTGTCCTAAATCTTATAATAAATAAATACATTTATTTGTTTATTAGGAAGTATAAAACTATGATTTTCCAAGGAGTTTAAATTTTATAGCGTTAATATTGTAATATGCCCATGGCCTGATATTGGAAATTATATCCAGTTTGTGAATGAATAGATTTATATGAAATGATGTTCTATGGACAATTAATATTAGATGATAACAGACAGTATCTCCCAACCTGTTTAGTTCTCTTGTGACATTAGTATATGTCACTGTGTAAAGACAAAAATGCACTTTATACTTTTATGTGTTGCTATTGTGAACATGTATTATTTAAAGGGCATGTCCACCCGTAAAACTTAAATCTAACCCCATACTGGCCCACTGTTTATTGTTAAAAAATCCTTACCATACATCTCTGCTCCAAATGGTTCTCCTGCAGTGTCTATCCAAAGTTCAGGAAACTGAAGAGTAGAAGCTGGCTTCCTGTGTGAAAGGTTTCCGCCTCCTCCTTGTCCTCTGAGAGGACATTGGCATGCTGCCGGGTGCCCTACATTTAAAACCTCTTAAGATACGGTAGGGTACCCCATACCACCCACAGTCGCTAAGTCTGTTTGTTTAAAAAAGCTGCAGAACTCTGTTTATGATTGGCTGCCTCTCAGCCAATCAGACACGCAGCTGCCGGACTGGCCCCCTGCTTGCAGTTCCAGCAAGCAGAGAGCTGAGATCAGAGCGCAGGGGGGGGTCAAAGGATTGTAAGTTGAGTTCCGAAGCTTTTTTAAACAAACCGACTTAGCGGTTGGGATAGGGTGCTCTACCATATGTTAAAAAATTATTTTGCAGGTAGACATGTACTTTAATACACCATCGCATAAACATTCCATTTGTATGCAATTTTTTTTGTAGACTTGCAGTAGATACAATTCTGTGCAATGAGTTAAAAATGCATGAAAATGGTGATCACGTGTTTTCTAAATGCAGTAAAACACGTCCCCTAACTGGACATAGTATGATATTGTCCTGCTATTTGCATTATAAAGCGGATTCACTAGCAAATTGCAAGCAGGCCATAGAACACTGCAACATGTCACCTGTCACAGCTGTCACAGCGTTTCTGAAGGGTTTTCAATGATCTTTGTGTCATAGTGTTAAGAAATATTTGTGTGGCAGTTTCAATCTGAAATGTAACACATTAAATGTTTTATTTTTTCTTTCTTCTCTCTCAGCACTATGTGAATATACCGGTAATACTCTGGAAAAGCTTTAGAAAAAATTGGGTCAAGGAAGTGTTTTGCTTTGCTGAGTCACTTGTTGGCTTGGGCAATGTTGCATACATCAGGATGTGGTGCCTGTTTCTTTAGTATGGAAAGTTGATGGGAACCATTATTCAGCCACCCCTTGTAGTTTGCATTTAATTTGTTTGTTGTAGTGATGCATTTGGGATTTAATAATCCCTGTGCCACCTACACCATAGGTGGTGTTAAGTGAATCTGTAATGGAAAAAGATTTAGGGGTTCTGGTAGATAACAAACAGACTTAGCTGTAGCAAACAATGCCAGACAGACACAGCTAGAGCTAGCAAGATATTGTCTTGTATAAAGAGAAGAATAGATTCAATAGAGAAAAACATTATTCTCCCTCTTTACAAGGCACTGGTAAGGCCTCATTTGGAATATGCGGTGCAGTTTTGGAATCCCATATACAAAAGGGACATCTTGGAAATAGAAGCAGTTCAGAAAAGGGCAACTAAAATAATAAAGGGAATGGAGGGGCTTGACTATGCATTAGATTAGACAAGTTTGGGCTGTTTACATTGGAGAAGCGATGTTTGCGTAGGGATATGATCACTTTATACAAATATATTAATGGACCACACAATGAACTCTTTGGTGCATTGTTTACTAATCGGTCATATCAGGACTCATGGACATCCTTTAAGGTTGGAAGAAAAGAACATCTTCAGGTTAGGAAAGGTTAATTGATAAAGGGCGCATGTTGCCCGAAACATGTCGTGTGTATACCTGTGGTAATAAAAACTACTATTTTCAACTTTGGTTTCTCCACATCAGCTATTTGTATTATTAACTGTTAGGAAAGGTTTCTTTACAGTGAGAACGGTGAAACTGCAGAATTGTCTTCCAGCAGATGTGGCAATAGCAAGTTCATTGAATAGCTTTAAAAGAAGCCTGGATAAGTTTCTGGAATTAATACATTTACTGTAGATCTGATTAATCCAGGGATATTTTTCTGATTGCCATTTGGAGTCAGGAAGTAATCCCCCCCTCTGGATCAAGGAAGGGTTAAAAAAAAAGTGAATAGGTTGGACTTGATGGATGGATGTCTATATTCAACCTCATTTACTATGCTACTATGTGATGCTGTTGATACACAATAACTAATGAGGTCTAGTGTGCATTAGTAAATCACCATCCACAGTATGCCAAATATAAATGATATATTTAATAAATAATGAGATGTGCTTTTGTGTTTGTAATGCAAGACAGTCTGTTGTCCTAATTTATCTCTAAAAAGCTACAACAAAAACAAAATTCAGTGGTCTCCAGAGAAAGTGTGATGTAATGAGATGTTGGCCTGGTACATTATCCCAGAAACACATTGCAGATTACTTACATTTTTTTAATAAAATGTATTTTTATTTTATTAAACCTCTTACGTTGTTAAATATCTGTTAAGTGTCAGAGAGGCTGCAACATGTTCTCTAAATAACAAAGGATGGTCTCTGTGTAATATGATTGTCTGTCAGCTTCGAGGGGGCAGGACAGGGAGGCTAAAGTTTTCTTGTTTTGATCTACTGTGCACTAGTGTACAGTGTACACTAGACAACCAGCTTGTTATATATTTGTGAGTGTGCTCTGTCTGCTGGGACAATGCTGTCAGATGACTTTAGTTCCCCTTTTAATAATGAATGTACTTTTATAACCCGACTATACAAAGGGATCAGTAAATGTCTGGGGGTCAAAAGGGGGGTCTGTTGCACTGCAGTCTTAAGGCCCATACACACATGCAATTGTTTGCTGAATCATATTATCCATTTGTTGGTGTTTTATTGTCTACTTGGCCTGCACAATCATACGTCTTCTCTTAAGGTGGGTACACACATTAACGATTAAGCCCCGATACCGTCGGATCCGACGGTATCGGGGCTTAATCGTTACGTGTGTACGTTCGTTTCCCGAACGAGCGCGCGGCCGCCAAACGATCGGGTCGGCCGAACGCTCGTTCGGGAAAGGCCGAAAATTTCCATCGGCCGCGCTAGACTCCTATAGGGAGTCTAGCGCGGCCGATGGAAACACACGTCCCGAGCGTTCTCCCTATAGGGAAACGCTCGGGACTGTGTGTATGCAGATTTTGAAGATGGCAACAGGATCTTGCAGATCCTGTCTGTCATCTTTCAGAAATCTGTACTGTTTGTACCTAGCTTTAGCTGTAAGTTTTACTGCCGTGCTCGTGTCAGTCCACCTGGCTTCCCTTAGCCTTTTGTACTGTATGCAATAGAAAGAGAAACTATTGGGCTATGTAATTTACAGAAACTTTTTCCTGTTGTTTTTGTTATTTCTAAAATCGCAAAAAAATCTCTACCCTTAAAACTATTGAATTTTACTCATGCCTGAAGGTCGATGATTGATGGATTAAGGATTCCATACATAAATGGGGCGATAGTCCAAAAAGTTAGGGGCCCTAAACCTGATGTACAAACATTACTTTTTCTAGGGATAGTAGGAAGTTGGCTGTCTGGGTGACTTTACATTACTGCTATTGGGCTACAAAGCGCTTGTTCAATTTATAACTTTTCCAGGGTTGGCAGAAAAGATAATACTCTAAACGTTCCAAATTGGAATGCAAAATGCAGTTCTGTCATTTATGAGAATGTACAATGGCTGTCTGTGCCCAATAGCTACAAATGGTCTTTTTCCTTCTGAACTTATCCATCGCACAGCCAATATATATGGTTAAGTGTTAAGATTGGTCATTTTTAAGGTATTTATGTGCCAAATAATCAGCAAATCCTATCTGACAGGATTTGTCTATTATCGGACAAGGGTAAGCCTAGCTTTAGTTTCTATGCAGCCTGTATTTTTAAGCCTATATTTTACTTTGGTTTGTGCGGTTTGTCTCTCTGCCTGCAGACTGTATTTGCACATTAACCAGTGCTGTAGACTACTAATTACTGCAAACTGCTAAATCAGAAAAACTAGTGACATTGGCTGTTGATCCTAAACTGTAATTAATGACCATATAGTTTTTTGACAAATGTGTTAATTATTCCCTAGTGATGAGTGAAGAAGTCCAATTCCTTCTATTTGTTTAACAATCACCCAGCTACCCTCTGATAAAGAGCAATGAGGGCCCCCATTATACTGAACCGAGAGCTGCAAAAGAAAAGGAACACAGAGTTATAGATCTACAGATAGAAATACCACGGAACGCTCTCTGTGCTAATTATACTTTCAAGGGAAATCCATGCTTTCTGCAGAATCTTTGAATGTGTTAACATAATCATCATAATTCTCATGCATTTTCTTCTTCAAGACGCAACCTTATAATTATCATCTTAATCCCTTTCTATTGGTTCTGGAGTTTGTCAACCTCCTCAACTTTGTCTATCTCATCCTCTCCTTAAAAGTGACTTGACCTGGTGCCAACTATGTGAAATCAGTGCACTCTGTTCATACAGGCAGTTACCATAGAAACACACTACTTGGAAATCCCTTGGGCAGGTTTACAAGAGATTAACCCTATACTAGGATACAGAGTGCCGTTAAAGTGCGCTACATGGTATTTCATCCAGTTTTCAGATGTAAAAGTATTTGGAAGCTTCCATTTGTAAGGGAATAAGAAACAAGGGAGATGAAGAGGAGGAGATACAATGAAACACCCTGAGAAATCTGTAGATTAGAGATGACATGTCCGTGCTATAAATTATACATTAATATATAACACATTAGTGTTGGTAAATAATCTATCTCCTGTTGTAAAATATATATATTACAAGTCACCACATGTGGTTTCAGTTCTTTTAGATCGGTTCTGGAACTATTGTATTCCAAATTAGAGTTTAAATTTCTTTTTGTAATAAACTAGCTTCAGTGACTCAAATAAAACTGCTAATAAAACCCTTTAAACATTCCCCTACCCTGTGTGAGGACATGAGCTGCCAGGTCCTCACTACTGCGTCAAGATTTATTTCAGGAGAACCACAGTCAAGATTGTGCATCCAGTCTCCTTTGTTCCTCATTCCATTTCTGTGCCCCGTCTCTCCCTCGCCTTCTTATTCCTCACTACATTTCTGTGCCCCATCTCTCTCTTGTTCCTCATTCCATTCCTGTGCCCCGTCTCTCCCTCTCTACCTTGTTCTTGGTTACATTTCTATTGCCCGTCTCTCCCTTTTTCCTCATTCTGTTTTTGTGCTCTGCCTCTCTCCCTTGTTCCTCGCTACATTTCTGTGCCCCTTCGCTCCCTGTCTCCCATGTTTCTTGTTCCATTTCTGTGCATCTTCTCTCCCTCTCTCACATGTTCTTTGTTACATTTATGTGCCTTGTCTCTCCTTTGATCCTCATTCCATTTCTGTGCCCTGTCTCTCCCTTGATAGTTTTTCCATTTCTGTGCCCCATCTATCCATGTCTCCATTTTTCCTTGTTCCATTTCTTGCCCTGTATCTCTGTCTTCCTTGTTCCTCATTTTATTTCTTGCCTTGTCTCTCCCTGTCTTCCTCGTTCCATTTGTTGCCCCATAACAGTCTCTCCCTGTCTCCCTTGTTCCCTTTCTGTGCCCCTTCTCTTCCTCTCTCCTTCTTTCCATTACTGTACCCTGTCTCTCCCTGTTTTCCCTGTTACTTATTCCATTTCTGTGCCCCTTCTCTCCGTCACCCTTATTCTGTTTCCATTTCTTGCCCCGTCTCTGTCTCCCTTGTTAATCATTCCATTGCTGTGCCCAGTCTCTCTGTTTTCCTTGTTCCTCGTTCCATTTCTGTGTCCCTTATCTCCCTTTCTCCCTTGTTTCTCATTCCATTTCTTTGCCCCTTCTCTTCCTGTCTGCCTTGTTCTTCTTTCCATTTCTGTGCCTCTTCTCTTCCTTTCTCCCTTGTTCTTCTTTCCATTTCTGTGCCCCTTTCTCTTCCTGATTCCCATGTTCCTTATTTCATTTCTCTGCACCTTCTCTCACTGTCTCCCTTATTCCTCAATTCATTTCTGTGCCCCTTCTCTCCCTATCACCCTTGTTCCTCATTCCTTTTCTGTTCCCCCATCTTCCACAGCCTGGCCCCACTCTAACTGTAAAAAGCTCTTCTAACCTCTGTGTCCTTTTTCAATATCCCGGCCATTACATTATTGCAGTTCCTTTACCAACACACACTGTTTTGTAACATTGCAAGTTCCCTTGCTGTTAGGAATAGCAGGCGAGCATTTAAATCCACCCTGACAGTTATTGCCATTACTTTGCAATACTAATAAATGGGAACTGTGTTAGTAAAGCAACTGCAATAATGTGATAGCCAGGGTAGTTATAGTAATTATGCTATCTAGTAATATTTGTTAATATATAACATTTTATAAGGTCCTTGGTCTCCTTTTGTCAGCTCTACCATTACTGGAGTCAAAAACTTTAGACAAAAGGTCCGATGGTGTACAAACAGGTTTTTCGCCCGACTATCGGTAAGACTCTGGGTGCCAAAACATGCATTCGGTGGGCATTGTTGATGATCTGCCTGGTTGTATCATCAACAATGCCCTACGAAGTGCTAATACACTTACCGATTCTTACCTGAAATGGCAGTTTGTACACCATTGTGTGTCACGGGTTGGGCCCGCATGTGTGTGCAAAGCTTTAGGCTAAGGCCAAACCAAACTGCACTGAAAACACAGCACATTTGTGTGCATTTTTCCTGAGCACTTGCATTCCTGTTCCAGTAGCCTGTATTAAAATGCATACAATTGGCACCAAAATTAATGATAGCATGAGTTTGTAAAAATGGGAAGAACTCGGCACTTCACAGTGTGGCCAGGCAGATAGAAATATCCTGCTGTACTGATCGCAAAAGGATGCAGTCTGACAAACTGAATCCCATGGCAGTACCTGTTTTATCCTACCCTGCATCTTGGGGACTTTATCTGCAGGTTGACATATTTGCACTTTGAAAAGTTCCATGGTGAAAGGCCCACTGCTGCCTGGTAGCTGCCTGATTCCCTGGTCCACTGCATCCAGTCCAGCGAAAACCAATTCTTATTACACCAATGTTGTACTAATTAGAAATTGATTAACTATTTAACTCTTTATTTGCCTTTGTTTTATTCCTTATGCTGCCTGCACTTCCTAGTGCTTTCCAGTCACATTCTCTGCATACAAAGAGACTTCTGAAAGATACATACATAGTCTTGCCTGCCACTAGAACTTCCCTCCTCATTTACACATTACCCAGATTCTCCTCAGTGATCTTTCTCTCTGAACTTTGATTTACTGTCTGCATTGCCTGTTACATAGAACTGTATATTGTAACAAAGCTTAGTATTAGTATGCGCACCAAAAATGGTATACAGTGTATCACCGTGCAGGGCAGCGGAGACAGTGGGGCCATCCCCATCCTCTTTTATTGGTGTGTGCTGAACGCTGCACAAACCAACATAGCCTAGTGGGGCCTAGCCTTTAATGAGGAATTTCATAGCTCAAAGCATCTTGCAGTGATTCTTGCAAGTCCTGAACTTTAAACCTTTGGAACTCCTGATGGATGTTTATTTTTAATTTGTCTGTGCCCACGTAGGCTAATTATGTGGAGGTTCCCTCTTAGATTATTGCTGAGTATATATTGCTACTCAATATAATATGTTGTGGGATGAAGATAAACATAGAAAACCTGTAACTTGCAGAACTGACTGAACAAGCTCTGTAATAGCTATGCTTTGCAAAGCAAAACTTGGATTTCCCAGCCTGCCCTCAAGCCAACCACTCTCCCAGCTGAAACATCAGGTGATCTTATGTGAGAAGTGTTCGGAAATATCAGCCTTGCCCTTGTGCCAGTGGTCTTGTGTTTGTGTGGATTTTGTGAGGATGTTTTAACTGCTAACTGAATGAAATATTTCTGTTTTCCTCCTGTCAGGCTTTCAGGCTTTTATAAACTGAATGTAAAAGCTGGAGTTTAAATAATGTTAGGAGGATCCCTAAATCTCCATTAACCCTGTTAACATCGTAAGCTATGATCTTGAATATTATTTTTGCAGGTAAGGCATATTTGCCTGTTAATTAGCTACTTGTAGTTCTCACTCTTCATTCTTTTTTCAGCAGCCTTTGATCTAAAATGAACAGATTACCACCGTGTCATTACAATTATATCTCTGAATACTTTTAGTAATCCCCTTGGAAGCCAGGTTAGCTGCCATTTATGTGACTCACGGTGGAGGCAATTTGTCATTGTGCCAACATTTTTAGTTCACCATTTTCCGTACATTGTATTCATTGGGTGGACAAATACGGGGCTCCTCTTTTGAATTAATTAATAAATACCCGGGGTTTGTAATGTAAGATAAATGTACAATAAAGTTTACTTAAGGGTTCCTTTTTAAGGACAATGATATAAGGTAAATGAACCCGGTCCTATAGCATATTTCACCTTTTAATATTAACTTACTGTAAATAATACAGGAAACTATTCAGGTTCCTCCATGGATTCCTCTACACAGCCTGGGAACGAAGAACAGGAATTTAATCTTGTTCGTCTATGAAGTTGCTTTGCATATGGTTATTCTGAAGGATCCAGCAATCCTCTAGTTTGGAAATATGACAGTTCGCATATTTTCATTATCCAGCAGGGGAGGATTATAGTTAACAGTTCATTAAACCAGTTCTTTGACCTACTAGCTAGACTTCTGCTTGAGGGAAGTTTGTGATTTGGTGATTGGACTTGCAGGCAAACCTAAGTAAAACATGTGAGAATGCAAATAATTCCGTGGTTTTTGAGTAGGTGTACACATTTAGGCTGTTTATCCATTAGGCAGAACTTCGCCCAGTATAACTGCTAACAGACCTACCAATTGTTACACCAATATGTAGTCCAATCAACAAAAATCTTGTTTGCAGCAGTCCATCTGGCTAAAATAGCCACCTGTGTCTTTACACATTTGTTTTTTGGAACAATCTAAGGTGAATTTGGGCCTCAAGCCTTCATGGATAACACAATAGGCAATGAGTTGGAGTTAGACAATGCTAGATGTCAACCTGACTTTTTTAGTAGACAATGCCAGACTATGATTTTATATAGACATTGATACAAAAGCAAGTACAATTTATAACGGAAATTATCAGTAAATTTCTAGGCACAATGGCTTTTGAGATTTGTCCAGTTCTAGGTAAAATATAGTGTTTGTGCAATGGGTACAGGTTATCCAGATTGTGTGAGATCTAGACATCCAGGCACAAAAAGCTGACTATTTGTTACAATTCCTTGGGTTGTTTGTTTTAATTGTAGGCTTTAGAGAATTTGAATGGGCACATATTTTGCTCTCTACCTAAGGAAAATATCGAGCAGTACTTTTTTTTTTTTCCTCACCCCCTCACTTGTGCTGCTATATAAAGTGTAATCATTGGTGAATGTAGCTGCCTTATGCAACAAACAACATGACAGAGGGTCACTTCAGGTAAAACTAGCCTGAATTTGTAGGCATGGTGTCCATCTGTTGTCATAGTGGTAGAGATGATCATTCAAAATCTTACATACACCAGGTAAGTAAAACTGCTATGAAAAAGGGGAAGTCATAAAACAGAATTATGTTTTTTTTTTCAGCATTTGGGGAATAATATTAATTATATTACCTTGTATCAACCTATTGATGGGATGCAGTCAAGGTACAGAATCTCAAATTGTATTTTAGTTTATTGAATTTATTAATGTGGTTTATGAAATCCGTCTGTACTGTACATGTCAATGTTCTGTTTAAAGTCTATACAATCCCAGTATATGTCTGTACATATAAGAAGATGTAGATTTTGTGCATTTGGGGAAGGATTATTTTTGCTATTGAATGTGTAGTACATGGGGCGAAATATCAGTGATACTTTTTCACCCATTGTTGACTGATGTGTGATCCTTCGTTCGATCGGACATGTCGATGGTGAAAATCAACCCAACCATTGATAATTCAACCTGGCCAACTGATTGGATATCGGCTACCGGTCAATTGGGCTGAAATATTGGTCCACATACACAGCCTAGCTGTATTGACTGCTATATTTATGGTGGTGATAAATCTTATATGTGTATAATCTTAGTCTTCAGCTTGACTAAATAATAGCTTCCTGTATGATCTGAATAGTTGGACAGAAGGTTTGAAAGCTGATGCCACTGATTGTCACACTGTGTTAAGTTAACTAGCTCCTTCTCTTTACGCTTTCAATTTGTTTTATTATGCTTTACTGAAATGAAGCTACTCACAGAATCAGTCCATTTAACATGAAAAGCAGATTCCCACTGTCAGACCTGCAATCCATGTATGTGAATGACACCCATTGTCACTGGGGTGATATGTATAGTCTGCACTGTCAATACTGTTTCTAACCATGTGACATGCTGAGCAGACTAATTAAAACCCACCCAGATCTGTCAAGGAACTTAGTGTGACTTATTGCTGATATATATCCTGTGACCTTGGGTTTACACAGCAGAACATACTATATTAACAAAACTGTCCCTCCTCGGGGCTAGGCATTTACTTTAAGAGTTGTTTAAAATATGCACATTTTTGTATGAGTATTTCAGATGTTTGATAGTTATCCAGGACCATTTCCACTAGGTACATTGCCAGTTAATACCTTTATTAGTGTTTTGTTAGTCCTGTTAAATTGATCTGTGTATAAGTGCAGAATTTTATTTTATTTATTTTAATCTGGCGCTTGTGCAACACGGTTATATTCTGCAATTCTCCTTATATCCTAGAAGGAAATAGAACAGACTGCAAGTTACCGTATATACTTGAGTACAAGTCGAATTTTTCAGGCTTTAAAATTAGCCTGAAAACCTAACCTCGACTTATACTCGAGTCAAGTCCTAATTTAGATCCAAATTCTGCAATTACAGATAGTAACCAGTAGGTGGCGCTGTGTTAACCTGTATAGAAAGTTACAGGAGCTAATCTGCCTTTACACTTCCTGCTTCCTGTATTCTGCCTGCTGGACTCACTCAGCACTGTCACTGGATGCTGTAAATCTGATGGGACTCCTCAGTTTGGGGCAAAAAACAGCTGCTATTTCAGTGCAAATGACAGCTTGAAACTACAACTCTCAGGTGACATTTTTAACTATTGGGTTCAGAGAATCCTTTACTATATGGGGGTCAGAGTTCCCTTTACTATATGGGGTTCAGAGGGCCCTTTACTATATGGGGTTCAGGAGAATTGTAAATGATGGTAAGCTTAATTAAAAGTTTACTGAACCTTGCCACTCCACATGTTTAGAAACTGAAACTCCCAGCAACAAAGCATGCTGGGAGTTGTAGTTTCCAAACATCTGGAGTGCCAAAGAATTGGAAGTTACTGGATTTGGCTATTACTGTATGGGATTCATGTATGGGAATTCTGCTGTCCATTTAAAGGGCAACTAAAGCCTAAAAACAACACAGAATCAGAAGGCAGTAGTGGTGATAATTTCTACCCTCGACTTATACTCGAGTCAATCAGTTTTTACAAATTTTTCAGGTAAAAATAGGTACCTCGAGTTATACTCGGATCGACTTATACTCGAGTATATACGGACATCAGTCCCACTATGGCTGAACTGAACAAAATGTTGTAACCATTATGGATATTTAAGCATGGAAACTGGAAGATTTAGAGTGGAGTCCCAGCGTCCGCTCCATATAGGCTCCAACAAATGATTGTTTTCCACTAGTGAGCATATGTGAAGCATTAAACCGGTGCCCGTGTGATAACTTTTTCTGTTTGTGCCATTATGTTCTGTCTGCTGCAGAAAGCAATTGAGCGGTCACCTTTCAGCAGTCTCCAGTAAAACCTGCCATGATTTATAGACTTCTAGTTAAAGCAGAATGAAAATGACATTTGGAAATGCTGATTAAACAAAACCAATGGATGGGAATAAAACTGCAAATATGCAATTGTAATAATAGGGGTTTGTCAATATATTATTATAAAAAAAAATGATCATTTTCATTTGCCATCTAGATTATGTAAGAAGTCCAGAAAAGATTGAGATGGGCAAAGGAGCACAGACACTGGTACTTTACTTTGCAGCTTTCTCTGAAAACCAGTCAACTAATGTTGTCTGTTAAAATGGTTATTATGCGAGTACTATTTAATGAAGCTGCCTGTTGAGGACCCTTGAGGACTTTTTTTTGATCCTCCTGCTCAGTGGTGCACTGGGCCCTCATGCTCTTTCTGTTGTATTTAGAGACAGTTTGCCATGCCCTGTAAATGGTATAGTACACATCTTTGTGTCTCAGGTGAAATAGTCTTCACTCTTCAGAACAAAAATATATTGACAAGTTTCCGAAAATATCCGAGTCTGTAATCGAACTGCTGATAATCCAGTAGTCTAAATAGGGCAACTTTAACAGTTCCAGCTGTGCAAAAGGGGTTTCAGTTGATTTTCCATTTATTTATTTATTTTATGACAAACTTTTCTTTTGGTACATGAAGCATGCATGCATTGATGCTGATACAGTAAGTGTGTACACCTAATTTGATCAAATAGATGTTATAGAACTGTAAATGTTTGACTGGTAGTCAAACATTTACTGTGGATACACAATTAGTAAGTACCGTAATGCTTTACATGCCATGTGGTTCTAGGTAATGGTCTATTAATATATCTTAGAAATGCCTATAAACTTATACTATTAATAATTGTTGCCTTAGTAATATTATTTAAGGGCTGGGTAGTTCAGGAACAAGATAACCAATAAGACTAGAAATGTACACTGGTGACTAAAGTTTTTAGGGTTTATGTAGCAAGTTACCTTTAAAGCCAAGCCAAGAGTTTCAATTTGTCTTCAATACTAATCTGATTAGAAACGAGTCCTACACCTGAGAAGTAGCACTCTTAGCTAGTGTTCCACTGTTTTTTAAAATGAATGTTTTTACCCCTTGAAATACATTTTGGTTTTTTTTTGGGGGGGGGGGGTAATTTTTAAAAAAATTGGACAAAACTAGAAGCAGATACACTTGGACTTTTTTTTACTCCTCCTACTTACATGAAAAACACTAATACACAGATTAGCCTAGCTTCCTGCCATTATTAACATAAGATAAAGCGCTTTCCGTAAAAAGAGGGGAAATAGGTGCAGTTAGTCCCATGGTTAATGCCTTATGTGCCATGTTAAAGGGGATTGCCACCCTTAAAACAAAAAAACTATTCAATTGTCAGTTACCTGCCCCCAACCCCAACTGCCATATTTTTCACTTTATTACCTGCATTACTAACCAGATAGTGAAGTTAAATTATTGTCCCCGTTCTGGGAGAGTAAGATGGGCTCCTACAATTAACATTTTGGGGGTTGCAGGCAGACCAGTCACCAGTTTTTTATTTTAAGGGTGGATAAGCCCTTTAAACTTTTGTTTCCTTATTTGAGCGATTTGTAGCATTTAGAACTGCTACAAATTTGGCATGGGACTGTGATTTTAGCTTCTGTCTTTCTGCTATATATTTGTGGATTAAAAAGAATAGAATACAAACCATCTCATCAGTTTTTAATTTTACATATATTGCATACTTTTGAAAAAGGTTTTTCCCTTATTCAGTCAGGCATTAAAATAAATTGCCCATCTCTGCCACTGCCAACCACTGTAGTTGTTTAGGACTTGGTATCACAACTTACACACAGCCCTTTTTATATTTTTGAATTTATAATAAAGATATGTAAAGGACCTTTTGGCTTTCCCTTTTACCTATAGATAATGTGACATCAGGTATAAGCAACTGGAATCCCTCCTGAAGTGTGCATAGAAAGAATAGATGTATTATCTTTTCTAAAATATTCACAAATGGGAAGATTTACCAATGTACCTCCAAAGGACATTCCCTAAAGGACAAGGTGATAATATGTTTGCTGTTTATTTTTGCTTCTGTTTTAGCTTCATGAACTTGCCCACTGCATAGACATATCACTGCATAGACAACATCAAAAATGGATGTTGTAAAACTACTTCAAACTAATGGAGAAATAAACTGAGAAGAAGAAATGTGATCAGAATTGTTGTGCGTCCCTATTGTACTTTTTTGTTTTGTTCTATCAGCCCTTCTGTGCTATGCTCATTTGGTTCCTCCTTTTGGTGGGCGGGGTTTTTTTCTTGTACCATGTGCTCCTTTTAAACCCAGGGATAATGCAAACCTGACATTTTTCCAAGAAGAGAAGAGCATGCTTATCAGCTAATGTAAAAACCTGGCTTAAATGGAAACCATATGTAGTATGTACTGTACAAAGCCTTTGGTTCTTGTTTGGGTAATCTAAGTTTCCTTCAAATGGATGTGACAAAAAAAAGTTAGAAAAAAAAAAAGACAATTACATAATATTGAATACGAAGCATGTGATTTTCTAAAATTACAACACCAAGGATAGTAATTGGAATTCGATATTGGCCTTGGACTGGGAAAATGGTACTGTAGTTCAAAATCAAAATCCACTGGAATCCTTTTTTCTGGAAGCTATTCCAATTTCAGGAAAGAGAGTCCTTGGAATACATACTTGGAATAAATTTATTGAGATCAAAACAATAGGGAGCAAGGAACAGAGAACTTCACATGCTTTAAGTAAAGTTGCTTTATATTCTTCCTATAATACAGCAACAATAACAGGGATGTTCAGTGATGGTGACCTATGCCTGGTTATTAACGTTTCTGAACTGAAGATAACTAAGTCATAACGTTTTTGCTTTTCTTGCTTAGAGATTGAATATCCAAGGACAGCTAATCATAGGAAAGGAATTTCTGTTTCCCTTATAATAACTATATAATACCTTTATTCCAATCTGTGTCCAATCCCTCTATTAAAATGCCCAGGTAAGAGGCTAAACAAAAAAGTTTAATGTAATGATAACATTTATAATGCTGAACCCCAACTTTTTCTCAATTGCTTCTTTGTGTAATATTTCAAATGACAACCTATTTAATTGCTATTGTGGACAATAACCTGAAGATACTTTTGGCTTTTTCCCATATTTGTTCTAGCTTTAAGAACATAATCTTGGACATCCTACTGACCTTGCACCATCTTTAGGAGACAGATGGAAAAAATGTTGTTTAGTAATGGCAAGCTGTGCTTAACAGCAAGATGGAAAGCAGGAAATGGCGTTAGTGCCGTTAACTCTGTAACATTATTTAAAGTGACATTCCAAGTTGTATTATTAGATATTTCAAATCCTAGATTTGATTTTATATTGGCAGAAATGACCGCAGCAGGTGGTTTGAAACATAATGTAGTGGGAGGACTGATCAATGTGTTCAAGGTATTCCATGTACTGTAGGGCATATTGACACATGAAGTGCAGAGTGAGGAACCATAAAAGGCTTTTTTTACCTATATATCAGAGGTAGAAACATATGCTCAGATCAGGTTTGCCAGGTACAAAGGCAAACTAGCAATTTTACATGAAATCATTTATTTGCTTTTCTGGTATTGATTATTTAGATTTTGTTTTTTTGCCCTGTATTATCTACTGTCTTCTATATTGTGCAATCCAACTGTATATATACAAAGTGCAGGGAGGGGCACTGGAACATAAATACCCATTAAAACACTAAAAATTAGTTTTTCTTACACAGAACAATTAAAGACCAAGCCCAGCTTTAAGCTGGGTACACACATTACCGATAAAGGGCCAGTATTGTTGGTAACAGAATTGGTCATTTTTTCGGTAATGCGCGTGCGGCCAAAACGCCGATCTATCTGTTATCTTTGAAAGATTGTTACTGTGTGTACCTAGTTTTATTTGATTCTACAAGCACCACATATTTTGTATTAAATAGATTTTTCTTTTGAGAAAATGTTAAAGGAGAACTATAGTGCATATAAACTTTTTTTCAAAAAACATTAAAATGACAAGTACCTAGGGCAGGGAGGTAGGATTGGTACCTCCAAATGTACATTCTATGAGGAGCAGCAGCACAAAGAAAACTGCTTCTGCCAGGCTTCCTGAATGCTTCAGCACTATCTTTAATACAGGATGGCCCAGGGCCATAACCTGGCAGATGAAAACTGTATGTGCTGTAGCTCCTCAACAAAACAATATTGGGAGGTGGGAATAATCAATCCTACCTTACTCTCTCAGATAATTTTCATTTCTAAAATGTAGATTGTTACTGTATAGTTGTCCTTTAAAGGGTAACTTATTGACAGATTTAACAGTAGATGCAGCACTCCAGTATATGAGTTATAGAGTAAAATAATGCTTGTTGCTCAAGTATTGCCTTGACACAAATAAAACAGGCAATCACTAAAGACCTGAAGGCATCTATTCACTCACCATAATGGTCCCTTCCAATAAATTTAGCCTTATTTTTAAAAAAAAAAAAGATCGCTTGTATGATTGTTTGTAAGTTTGCAGGAAAGGACCTACATAAAATAATAGTTGGGAAAGTAAGACATCTGTCTAAGCAGAGCAGAGAGAAGTACAAATGTAGAGCTGATAACAATACAAGTACACAAAATATGTTCGAAAAAGATTTCCAAACACGTCATAGTCTTTAACTTACCCCATATGTTTCTACTTGACAAAATCTCCTCTGTGTTTATTATGAAATGCTCAGTTTATATGTATTCCATTATGGAACATTGCACAAGGAAAGGATACTGTACTGCAGTGTGTGAATAATAAGTGCCAGTATAAATTTTCTACACACTTTTCCTTGTCATTACATGCTAGACTGAATTGTTAAAAACAGCATTTCGTCTTGCTTAGGCCTCTGGGACTTGAAGAGAAAGATTTTTAAATATGTGTGTTTGCAAAGGTTTTGACTAATTGGAAATAGGTTATTTTAGCTTAGTTTTGAATAAAATGAATGAAGACATTGAAGTTAGGTGTTGTCCCTTAATAGAAGTTAGCATGAGTTTGCGTGAGAGATATTCCTGATGATGCATGGAACCAAACTAACAGGGTTATTCAATAAAAGTTCTTATTGTTTAAAATGGTGCTACTTTTGCCCCAACCAATCAGATCTTAGCTTTCAAATGTTAAATAAGATCTGATTGGTTGGGGAAAAAGTAGCACCATTTTAAACGATAAGAACTTTTATTGAATCTCCCTGTAAATGTTTGACCCTGTAAACACTTTCAGGGAGATTCAATAAAAGTTGATCCATAAACCCTAGTACTTGAACTTTCATTCCGAAATACATGTCTTATAACATTAAGAATAACTAACCCCAATTTTTACACTCTAGAATCTGAAAATATATCTAAAAACACTAATAAACTGTAAAATCCCACTACAGTAAATGTCATTAAAGTAAATGTAACCTCCCTGGATGAAATAACTTGTGTATGTGACTGGGCACACCCCTGTCCACATTTACATGCTCTCTTGCCTAATCTGTCCTGCAAAAGGATTGGCTAAAGGCTACTAGTTAATGTGACCAACTGTAAAATGTTCCTGCAGTATTTTAGGACTGAGTATGTGTAAAGCACATAATGGTCAGTGACCACACTGTGATACTGAAATGTTGGGAAATAAAACACAAACCCCATGTTAGAAAGTTAAATTTCCCAACAAACATATTAAAATGAAAGTAGACACAGATTACTGCATTTATATTAAAGGGCATGTCCACCCCCAAAACTACAATTTAACTTACTGGCCCCACTGTGTAGTGTAGAAAAATCCTTACCTTACTTCCCTGCTCCAAATGGTTCTCCTGAAATGTCCCTCCAAAGTCCAAAAAAGTGAACAGCAGGAGCCTGGCTGTGTCCCATTCTGTCTCTGCCTCCTGTCTCTCCTCCGGGAGAATTATGGCATGTGCACTGCAGCCCCCCCCTCTCCCTCCCCCTATCTCTAATCCCCTTTTCTGTAGTATAGGGCTCCCTTCCCCAACCCCAAATGCTATAGTTATTTGCAGAAATACTCACCCGATCTCTACTTACATTGCCTGTTTCTCCCGACCTTCAGTACAGCCGGAATCCGCATCATTGATTGGCTGCCTCTCAGCCAATCACGGATGTGGCTGCCAGTCCAGCCTTACACTACAGAAAAAGTTAGAAAAACGGATGGGCATGCCCTTTAAGGTGTGCTGAGGCTTTAGTCGTCATTTAACAAAAATCTAGGAAAGTCTAAACTCACTGAATCTACTTCTAATCTAATTATTATTATTATGACCTTTCTGTTTTCTAGTACATACATAAGTATAGTTCTAATTGGTATGTATTGGTTCTAAATACTGTTATTACTCAATGTAGATATAACAGATTTACAAATGTTTTATAAATAACTAGAAATAGTGCGCAAGGGAAGAACATGACTCAAACTACTCCTGTCACAATTAAAAGGAATAATATACATTTAAAGTTATGGGACAACTTCACCCCTCTCGTCCTCCTTCCCCCTTAAAGTACCCATGGTAAACACTTGGTTCCCATCCCTGGTATTGCAATAGTTAAAAGGTATCCTTACCTAAAGTTGGGTCTGATCCAGTGTCTGTGGCCTGGCCTATGAGAAGACATGCTCTGCAAGGTATGTATCTTCCTATGGGCAAGTCCGCAGACCGTTATCGGACTGGAGATTTGTGAGTGGGACATTAGGTTAGTATTACTGTTTGACTATTGTAATCGAAGGGGTGAAGAGCGCAGTTTAGGTCTTCACCCTGGGTACTTTAATTGGGGGAGGGAGGGGTATTATCTTTTGTGGGTAAAAGTATTATGACAATTGACTAGAATGGATGTCATCAGGAAAAAAACAATGAAATTCGGGGGGGCTTGAAGAATTCCTAAATTGGATATGCATATAATTAAGAGTATATAGAAAAGCTCTCAAAGGGGAAGTTTAGAGCAAATATAAATACTGACTTCCTCTTTGCAGTACCCAAACTAATGTCTGTCATATTCTTGCCCTGGTCTCTGGGGTGATTCATTTTCTCAGTATGTTTGAACCATCCATCAACCAATGAGGTAAAAACTACTATCAGGTACATTCTAAAGAAAATGAGCATCTTGGGAAGGACCATTGCAAAACCTTAAATGGAAGCTTGATTCTGACCACAACAGAGCACAGCAAATAATGCAATAGTTTTTTTCCAAGAGAAAATGAGTTGAATACCTAGAATGGGGTGGAAATATCAGACCGGGTGTACACAGCCTTTCTGGTCACAAATTGTTTCGGAGTCTCCAATTATCTGCATTATCAGGGGTCAGGTTAGTCGAACCGCACACTAATTAAACTGATTAATTATTCCTTGTTTTCTTGGCTTAGGGGAAGGGAAGTTATCTAGATGTGGAAAGCTCTCATATTACAGTAAATCAAAGTTGAATTTTGCAACAAGGCAAAGAAAAAAAAATTAAAAATGGTGTTTTTTTAACAATCTGATTCAGCACTTCATTACTTTCATGTTTATGATTCCTGACAATACTTTATAGAGGACAGAAATATCTCTTTAAAAAAGTTAAACATGCAGAAAAATGTACGTCTTGTTAATGTGTATGGTAAATAATACTGTATATATCCATTTATATTATTAATACATTGCATAATGTATTAACCACCTGGCTGATCTCACTCCATAAAAGGGAGTAGTATTAACTGTAATGTGGCTTTAAAATTATATTGCCCGGTGGATCTTACCTGTGACGTTTTTCAGCCAGATTACACATTACAGCTGTAAAATTTATCATGAAATCTGGTCTGTGGAATTGCCGTAGTTAAGTATTCAGTACTTTTATTACATGTTTTACGGATTTACTATGAATATTCTCTGTGGCTCAATTTCAATGCTTCATATCTCCTCACTGGAGGTTTCTTCATCCTGGCTGTGTCTGCTAAAAAATCTTTAAAATTCTCCTACCATAGTCTATGAGGGTAATTTCCTGAAAGTTGTTTATTGTCACAATTGTTTCCTTAATTTGCATAGCATGTGTGTGCATGGTATTTTTGTACATCTTGAAGTGACTTTCAGTAGATTGTCTGGGTCATCCCTGCACCATAATTAGCCCTATGATACACATCTAGTTATTTAGCCCACTTGACTAAGATTTTATTGCCAGCCTTGAGGCAGGTTTAGTAAGAATTTCCATTTCACTAAGCTGACCTTTCACTTTGATGTTGGGCATGAAAGGCTTTAGAGCAGTAGATAGTTGGTTTGGCCTTTCCATAGTGTTCAGTGTTTTTACTAAACGGCATTGTGATATTTTAAAATAAAATTCAAATTAGCATTTTTAAAATCATAAAATTTTACACACATGAAAATATGATTGATTACAATGCAATTTCGTAAAAGCTTTCATATTGTATGTAAAATGTATCATAAACCGCAATGTCCCCCATTTAGCGTCTTGTGACTGATCACATGACCTACTGAATGTAAATGATAGTATTCTGATATGGTATAGATTGTCTAAAAGCGGGAACACTGTACTTGTCCTGGCACAGGCAAAGACACACTTCGGTTTATACCTGAATATTGTACATTTAAATTTTTTAACGTTACCACCTGCTGATGACATTTCACACGAATGGAGCAAGCTTGAAATAGTCATCTGAATTTATTCCATTTAGACAATGATAGTATTTATAACCTGCATAATTAATAACAATATAATTCAGTCTTTACAAACTACAATACTCCTGGAATATTATTCATCAAAGATATCTGACCAAATGAATCTTTGTAGCCAGCTTTACACATTGCAAGTCCCATGGTGTTTACAATCTAAGTCCTGGTATACACCTTCCAAAATTGGGGCTCGATATTCACCAATAGCGACAAACAGTCGTAATTGGATGAAAGTTAGATTGGACATGTTGGTAAATTGTGCGGTCCTCAATGGGTTAAATGATCGGTTGTGTTGAAATGACGGCTGTGGCACTTTTTCCCAGCTAATAAATCCGTTTACTAATCGGTAGTCTGTTGGTCTGAAAAATACTTGTACTGTGTGTACCAGGCCTAATGTGGATATCTGCAGCTGTGACAGGTTACCAAATTTGCCTACACTGTACAACAGTTGAAAGGGAACTGAACATATAAACAAACTATGTACATGGTTTACATGTATATCCAGAATTGATTTCCATCTGCAACTTTGGAAGAAATCCATTTAAATTGAAGTGTACATTTGTCATAAGAATTTGCTAAAAAGTGCACAGTGAACTCTGATTAAATTGTAAAAGTTCCTGTTTGTTCATTGATGTCTGTGGGTTCAAGTGTTAGACTGGCAAGGAAAATAAACAAGATGGTGTCATTGGTTTTCATGCATTCTGTTGTTAATCATTAGGTCATGTAAATGTATTCATTTCCTTAAAGAGTCGGATTCCTCAAATTCCTTGTTCTGATTAACTGTTCAATAAAATGAAACAGGCCTTTCCAGGAAATAAAGAGATGCCTGTGTCTACTAGTGCTAAACTATATATTAACTAGAGTAGGTTTTCATATTGTGAAATTAATCAGATCATTGTGCAGGAGCCAGTTTAACAATCCTCACTATGCCATCTTTCATCATAAGCCCTCAATTGGATAAATAGATAATAGCTGTGTGCACTTTGTGTTCAATATGAAATGTTACTTCTTTTCATAAAGTAAATACACCATATGGGTATCTATTTTAAATCATTTTAGCTAAAGGCTTTGTTAATCTGTTCCTACCTCATGGTTTTATAATGGTTAAACCCACCCAATAGTGTTCAACTAATAGCTTAAATAGTACAATATTTCTCTGTTGCTATAGCCCTGATGTCACATGCTGATAATCACATACCATTGGTTGTTTTCTGTTTCAGATCTCTGCTTGTAGTAGAACACAAAGAAAGGACGAGACTCCCACATCCTTCTGTGAGAATAAAAGATCCATCTGAGCCGTTTAATACAAACCTCTCTCTGGTACCCTTTATATATGAAGGATGCATTTAAAGAGATAAATGTTAAAAGAAAAAGTGTTGTTTAATGGACTGAGAAATGAAGAGCTGTTGGTAACACTCAGATTTCAAGATTCAGCTGCTTTGCATTGTGCTTGATGCACATGTTTCTGCACACTGTGTACAGGAAACCGAAGAAGGGAATCCAAAACGGCTGCTGGGGAACAATTGCCAAACATGCCTACAGAAACCCTACAGACAGGTAGCATGGTGAAACCTGCGAGTCCAGCAGTTACTTTTACATCTGCTGTCCCTCTAAGAATACTAAACAAAGGACCTGACTATTTCCGTAGGCAGTCTGAGCCTAATCCCAAAAGACTCAGTGCAGTGGAGAGATTAGAAGCCGATAAGGCAAAATATGTCAAGAGCCAAGAGGTTATCAATGCCAAACAAGAACCTGTGAAGCCAGCAGTACTTTCCAAACCTCCCGTCTGTCCTGGAGCTAAAAGAGCTCTAAGTAGCCCAACCATGAAGATGTTTAACAATAATACAAAGACTGAAAGCTGTGTACAAAGAGAGAACTTAAAGTTAGAAATCCTTAAAAATATTATTAACAGTTCTGAAGGTTCTAGTACGGGGTCAGTACATAAACAAAATTCAAGAAACTGGCCTCTAGGCAGGTCGGATTCAGCTGACCTCAATCGCCATTCTTTTGCAGAGTCCTTGAAAGTTTTCCCTACTCAAGCTCAAGGTAACCCACAAGACAACAACTCCAACATCAGCAAAAGGTTTTTGGAAAAGGCAAATGAGACTTTTTTACATGTGTCTCACAGTTCCTCGGACATAAGGAAAGTTACAAGTGTGAAACAGATAAAAGCAATACCATGCAGCAATTCCGCCCCACCACTTCCCCCTAAACCCAAGTTTTCCACAGTTACAGTTTCTGCCCTAAAGTCTCCAGACAATGACACTTTGGAACCAGGATGTGGCGTCTGTCGAAGACCTTCACTACAGCGATCAAAATCCGATTTAAGTGACCGATACTTTAGAGTTGATGCAGACGTAGAGCGATTCTTCAATTACTGTGGACTGGATCCTGAAGAGCTTGAAAACCTTGGAATGGAAAACTTTGCAAGGGCTAATTCCGATATCATTTCTCTAAACTTTCGCAGTGCGAGTATGATCAGCTCAGATTGTGAACAATCTCAGGACAGCAACAGTGACCTTAGAAATGATGACAGTGCCAATGACCGTGTGCCCTATGGCATCTCTGCAATTGAAAGAAATGCCAGAATCATTAAGTGGTTGTATAGCATTAAACAAGCTAGAGAGTCACAGAAAGTATCCCACGTTTAAAAGGGAGTTGAACTGTAATGCAATGGAGGCTGAACTACTTGTATGTGAATAGTCAGTTGTGAAGGGTTGTTAAGTCTACTTGAAGTCTTGTAAACCTTCCAGACTGCTCTTTGTTGCTTGTTGTGCAATGTTTTCAAGTTGCATGCCTGTCAACAGGTATACTGACCTGGCTTCCACTTGAACAATCACTACAAAGCCTAGTTTAATATGCTTAGTCGCTGCCAAAAGTTTAAGACCGAGTCAAGTTGATGGCTTTGTGTTGTTTTCCCCCCCCCCTAATGTTACACTGTTTACACGACAATGAAGGGTAGATATAATTTCCTTAACATGTTTCAGTGTTGTTTTTTTACAAGTATATATATTCTTTGTTAATTATATTTTTGGTTCAATCTTTTGATGTACAAATGCAAACAGTCAAGCTTTTGCTAAGACAGATTTTTTCCCCATTATTTAAAACACTTAAGTAATAATATGTAGCCCAGAAATGTTTTTTTTTTTGTCTACTTGGACAATCTTCATTTAATAGGGCTTAGTTGAGAATGAGAGGCAACCTTCTGGCTCTTCCAGCATTTGCTGAACAAAGATTCTGCCAGTGACTGAACATGCTGGGAAATGTGGTTCAACAAATAGCTGGAGGGCCAAAGTTGAAGATTTGTGGCATACAGAATTACTGATTGGACTGTTTTTGTAGTACAACAGGAAGTTAGTAGTATGCAAACAAATGTATGTTGCAAGTAATCTATATTTTTCTAGAAGTATTATTTCCTAGTCTTAAACTTTTGACAAAACCATACAATGTCAACCTTCTATGAGATGCCTTCAGTGAAGCCAATCATTACCAATTCACACATCATTTTTCAATGTGATGAACAGTTTGTAAACAAGACTAATGGAAACTCACAGCCATATCAGTATGAGAAAACAAGTTAAGTACTCTCAGTGGTGGAACTGTCGCTGAAGAAGTTGTGTTTGCTGTTTTGTGTCTGTTACATCTGTCAAAAACCAGTCTAAACAGTCTTTATCATTACAACTAATCGGAAACTAAAGCGCTCAGTATAGCCTGCTAGCGGGCGAATTCTGTGAGTTGTAGTTTTACAAGACCTAAGAGTGACAAAGGATACCTATCCAATCCCAGGTCTAAATGTGGTTTCATTACAGTACTAATACTTGCTTATTTAGAATTTTGCAGGACATTGTCCTTTCCATGTGTTTTAAAGTTGAATTTTATTCATGCAGTAACTGCTTTCTAGCAGTAAGTGACTGATTATAGACTGATCCTCCTTCATTAACATATGGTCTCCATTGTCAGAGATGGGAAAAGTGTCAGTGACAATGACTGTGGGAGGAGCAAAAAGAAGTTTGTTACTGAATGAGTATAATTCTTCTTTAAGGTATTTATGTGTATTTTTTCTTTTTTTAACCTTGCCCTTTCTGACTTCCCAGTTTACAGTCCCATCCCAAACATACCTCCTTTTAATTAACAGCAAGAACATTAAGGTACAGTGTCAGCTACATTGTTGTTACAGTATCTGTGCTTTGGAATTGTTTTAGTACTTGTAAACTTCAGCAGACAGATATGATACTTTTTTTATGGTGTAAATGCTGTAAGGATTTGTACATACTTCATTTGCTATTGAATCTTTGGGGGGAGTGTTATGCTAATAAATAGCTCTTGATGCAAAATGGGAGCACTGTTTTTTGGAAAGCATTGTTTATTTCCACACAATACTTTTACTTGCCTTCTAACCATTAGATGCAGATATTAGTGTGATTATTCTGTTTAAATGGAAAGCTTTGTTCACTAATAAGGATGAAAGTAATTCCGTGTGCAGAGTTTCAATGTTCAGAGAAGTAAGGTTTATTGCGGAAGCTACACAGAATGACATAATTCCATAAAAGCACAAAGAGAGCTCTGAATGCAATGAGGATATTCATGATGTTTTATACCATAACATACAATTAATTATTTAATTCTAAAATTGCCAATATTTCATTGGTTGCATGTAAATTTAATTTCCTACCTTTCTAAAGCTGGGTACACACAGTAACGATAAAGCCCCGATACCGTCAGATCCGACGGTATCGGGGCTTTATCATTATGTGTGTACGCTCGTTTCCCGAACGAGCGCGCAGCCACCGAACGATCGGGTCGGCCGTACACTCGTTGGGGAAAGGCCGAAAATTTCCATCGGCTGCGCTAGACTCCCTATAGAGGAGTCTAGCGCGGCCGATGGAAACACACAGTCCCGAGCGTTCTCCCTATGAAGTTCATAGGGAGAATGCTCGGGACTGTGTGTATGCAGATCTTTCAAAGATGGCAGACAGGATCTTTCAGATCCTGTCTGTCATCTTTCAGAAATCTGGACTGTGTGTACCTAGCTTAACTTAAACCTATTAAGTGCAATTTCAACAGATGTTTGCAGCATTTCAAAAAGGGATTGTGGTGCCAGGCAGCTTTGCGGTCACCTGTTTATTACAGCTGCTTGTGGTAAAGTGCAAGGTGGTTAAAGGGGAGGGTTGATGGCCTATTAAAGTGCATCTATATTGGGAAAATAAACTTTTTTCTTCCTTCCATGTGTTGTATAAATTTCTCCAACCCCCAGAGTGTCTTCACTTTCTTCAGTTTCCCTCTGTCCTAAGATACACAAATTAGAAGAAGACTTGATTGCATTCCTCTACTCCTACTTTTACTGTCAATCAAATCCCTGTGATGTCAACCTCTTCCCTGCTCAAATCCCTCCCTGCTCTGTTACAAACAGAACATTAGCAGGGGGAGAAAGGTAGCTTTGACTGCAGAGATAAGGCTACACTTGACACCCCCCCCCCCCTTCTTGATAGCTTTCACTGATTGATGGTGGGTCACAAACAGAGAGATCGTATTGCAGCAGTAAACTCCCTTCTCTTTCGTGTCTCCAGGACAGCTTTCTTTCTATTGGCCACTAAGCATTGTTATGTTTTTCAGGATGTTGAACTTTTAGCTCCTGTTGCACATAATAAGCTTGTCGGTTAGCCAGTGTTTAGACATGGAGGAGGTAACAGAGGGGAGGGGGAAGGGGGGAGTGCTGCAGAGAGATCTGACACCATGGAAAAACACTCACTGACAGGTAGGAGAAAGGCAACACAGAGTACATGAATTTAACGTTGTGTTTTTCACTATAGATGCCCTTTAAACAGTGTTGGGTAGCCAACCATTGGTGGACCACCTGGCTGTACGCTACTGCAGGCCCCCTTGCTGCATAGAATTTTCTTTCCCTTATGCCCCTCCATTTGCTCCGTTTGTAACTAGGAGTTGTATGTATATCTAATGTTTGTAGCCCGCAGACTGCCTGGATAACATGTTACTGTCAATTTCCACTTTTACACCTATGTCACGGTTATCCCCCCGATTGTTAATTGACACCCCTAAACTGCAGGTTATACTATTTTTGAGATCTTATGACCACTTTGTCATGCTTCATATTACTTATCTTTACTAAATATTCTTTTGCTGTTATATACCATCTTTTTCTTATATTTAATTTACGGTTTATGTCCTCAGCTCCTTTTCATAATGAGAAGAAGAAAGTTTAATATAAACTTTATTTAAGAGATCGCAGCAGTCTGCCACCCTAGATTGTCTTCTTATGATGCCCATAGATGCAAAGATTGTGGTTGTACGATATTGGGATATTGTATCCAGTAACTTTCCTATCCCCCCACATTCCCAATCATTCAATCCGCAGTTCATACGGTTACACTGTTGCATCTATGAGAACCATAAGGGCTGCCTGATTGGTCTCCCATCCCAATATTTTTTCACATTGGCTAAGTGGCCAGCTGTGATTTCTGACACAATTAATTGTTCCTGACAGATTTATAGGCAAGATCAACTGATAAAAATTATCAGAAATCTTGGAAAATCACAGCTAATGCTGCAGAATTCGCTGTAATTTCAGGTGATTAAAAAGATAACCTGAATAATTTACTTAACATTTTGTTTGAAAGTGGTGAGGTAGATCGTAAAACTCATACTGCTGTTACAGGAATGGTAGTTTTCACCTGTTTAAATTTTCATATGCTGGCCATACAATGGCCATACACTCGACATTACACCAATATGATTTTTGAATCACTTTCGTGATGGATCATTATTTGTGAATAACATTAAGACCATCGTGTTGATCACATGATGATTAGCCCAGTGAATGTCTCTGGAAAATCAGTTGACCAATGTTAGATCATCCCTGGGCTGGACTTTTTGTTTCTTCATCTAGTAATAATCAGTTTTTAAAAAAACATTATTTATTTCATAGGTTAACCTTAAAGTATAATTATACTCTTATAGTTAAGTTACTCTTAAACTATACTTTTTAAAAGTGAAAAGCACATTGGGCAGAAAGGTGGGATTCATTTTCCTTACCTAACAATATCATGTGTACACAGGCAGATATTCAGAAAATTCCCTTTGGGATCTGCCACCTGGATCTACACAGTCATGTACCTGAATAAAGACTTCCAGTTGCTGCCATTAAAACGTTTTATTTTAAACAAACAGCAGCCTTGGTGGAAAATATACATTTATATCTGTACACTAGGAACCAACAACTATGGGTAAGTAAAATCTAATACCTTAAACTAAAAGTCGTTATAAAATGACGTATCTCTGTATGCCATGGACAGAAGAGGGTTAACGTGATCAATTGATAAATCTCATTGGGAACGAGACAATTAACATTTGACATTAGACAATTAAGATGGGTACACGCAGTACTGATAACAAACTACTGAATTAAATTTTTGCTCGCGGATGTCGGATCGAGATGTTGCAAGCTAAAATTTCTGTTGTCTGCTGGCCATTCAATTGTTCTCCCTATACAATATAAGCAAAGTAACTGTGTTCCCAGATCTGTAGGCAGTGACGTAGCTTCCAAAGGAATCTGTGATTGCCAACAGATCTTTAATGTGTGTACCAAGCTATACAACAAACAGGATTTGTTTGTCAGATAGGATGCTTAACAGCTTGTACCATAGTATTGGGAAGGGAGGAGAGGGGAGCAATGATGTGACCTCCTGCTTGAAATTAAATTTATAATTGGGGGTGGAGATACCCCTTAAAGGGCATGTCCACCCCCAAAACTATAATCCCCCCCCACTACTGGCCCCATTGTGTAGTGTAGTTTAATCCTTACCTCACATCCCAGCTCCATATGGTTCTCCTGTAGTCCCCCCCCCCCAAAGTCCCAAAAACTGCCCACCAGGAGGATAGCAGAGTCCATATAGGACTCTGCGTCCTACCTGGCCTCCGGGAGAAGTTTGGCACGCGTACTACAGTCCTTCTCCTCCTCCCTCCCTCTCAGGATTCCCTCCCCCTAGCGTAAAACCCTTTAGATATATGATTCCCCCTGTCCCCCCAGCCCCAACCGCTCCATTTTTATTCTTACAAAGTGTCCCAAACTTTACTTACCTTCCCTCTTTCCCCCGCCGCAATGAACTCCCGGCAGCTGCGTCCGCTCAGCCAATCACAGATGCGACTGCCAGTCCCGCCTCTCAGCTTGCATTTTCTCGCAAGTAGAGGGCCGGCAGCGTGGCGGAGGAAAGAGGGAAGGTAAGTAAAGTTTGGGGAACTTTCTAAGAATATAAATAGAGCGGTTGGGGCTGGGGGGGACGGGGAATCATATATCACAAATTGTTTTTAAGGGTGGACATACCCTTTAACAATGCCAGCAGATGACTCCACACACACTTGGTTATTGGCCTAAATGGTCCTTTGAAAATGGAGACCGTTATCTATCACAAATACAGGGCTCTAGAAAGGTAGGTGAAATATCCTTTTAATCAACATTGGCATGCCATAAGTTGGGGTAAAATGTGTTTTGGCAGTTTTTCCCCCTTCCTCAGTTGTGAGGAAGAGGAAAAACCCCCGAAACGTGTGTATTTGGATTATTCAGCACTTAATAAATTATTTATGCTGTAAAGCCCTTTTTGAGTGCTTCCCTTCCAGATATTATGTCTATAACCCTTACTGTTTCTGGCACGGAAAAAGGCGAGTGCACCTCATAATTTTCCTGTTTCTGCTCCACACACCTGGTTTAAACTAATTATTACTAGGCTTTGTTTTACTACATTATCCATTTTACAAAATATTTAATAAAACGTTTCTTGGGCTACAACGCACCAAAAAGCTCTGTGCTCTTTTGCCATGTGCTTTTGTACAATTGTATTCGCTTTTACTTGTGCATGTATTATACAGAGGATTATGGGTAAAGAGAAAATCGCATGTCATATTGATTGTGTCTGCTTTTTCATGCACTCCGTAGAAACAAACAAAAAATGGTGACCGCAACGGATGGCAGCGCACACAGTGGGGCCTACTTTCTGCGATTGACATTTATAAATAAAATGGCATTGTGGATCACAAAACGCACTAGTGTGGCCTAGCCCTTACTGGATAGAAGTAAATTTTGCGAAGCCGTGTGTCTGATTGTAATAAAGGGAAGCATTTTCTTTACACAATATAGAAATATGAGCGAAGTACTGTATGTTTAGGTAGATACCCTCTAACTAGACAAGTCATCCTTAATTTTTTTACCTACACATAACCCTTGAAACAGTATTTAAGGGAATCCCCCCCAAATATAAAAGTCCCTATAAAAAAACAATATGTCCAAATTCATCCTAAGGGTAAATGTACAGATCTCCTGATAGAAAAGCATCCTATGCTGACAAATACTAGACAAGACACTTTCACACGAGCGGTGAAACAAAGCAGTTCCAGATGTTTGCTGCTAGAGGAACAATACATGTACCATTTCTTGATCGGCGTCCGCCAGGGAACTGCTCAGGAAACTTTCAGTGAATGGCATTTGCAGTAGATCAATAAAAGTTGCCAATCCCCTTAAAAGTTTGTAGTTAAATGTAAGATGAGGAAAGACAAATGTTTGGCGGTTGTATCTGATGCATTCTGCCTGTTTAATTCTTGGTATGAAATGAAGTTGAGTGTGTAGGATGTTAAAGATTTGTAGGATTTGTAGAATTTGTAGAATTGCATAGGTTTCTTCCTTATGTCACTTGATTGTGTGTGTGTTGGCCTTTAATTATCATTGTGAAATGTAAATTGTTTAAATTATACAAAAGGTTAGTATGCAAACGCCCTCATGGATTCCAACATATAATAAGTATGAAGGGATACTGTAAGTGACATAATATCATTCACAAACAATAAATGAAAGTGTTTTCATTTGAAGGACATTGATAGTAATGTGACATTAATTGGTCTTGTACAAGGGGATTATTAAGAACATTAGTTGTGAGTTGTCCTTCTTGGCAAAACCCCTTTAAAAAATCTTGTTTGTTCATACAGCAACATTGTTTTATAGGAGATCAGTTCACTGCAATGGAATAAAGGCTTTCTTTGTCAGTGGTTCACAAGGAAAATGAATAAATATCTCATGAGATACCCAGTAATTTAAAAGCATAATTTGTAAGTATTGACATGACATCAGAAAGAATGGACGGTGACCTAACACGTCTACTGAACAGAAAGGAGCTTTGTAAATGGGGTGGAAAATAATACAAATTTAAAAGATCATGTGAGAAAGGGCAACGTGTGTGTGTGTGTGTGTGTGTGTGTGTAAATCAATATATATAAAATCCAAAATTATGTAATCCCGTGTGTGTGTGTGACTGCAGTTCCTATTGACTCACCACTAGAGGGAGAAACACCGAAAACAAGCAAGGCAGAGCACAGCGATTACACAGACAGAAAGTTAGGTTGTTTGGGACAGAGGGGGGGGGGCCATGGATTTGGGACAGTGGGGGGACCTTGGCCTTGGGACATGGAGGAGGGGGGCTATGGCCTAGGGACACTCTGGGCTTCTAGCACCCGTTATTGTAATGTGTGGCACACATTATACGGCATTTCCACCCCCCAAACTACAATTTAACCCACTACTGGCCCCACTGTTTAGTGTGTAAAAATCCTTACCTCACATCCAAGCTCCAAATTGTTCTCCTGTAGCCTCCCCCCCCCCCCCCCCCCCCCCCCCCCCCCCCCCCCCAAAGTCCCAAAAACTGGCCAGCAGGAGAAATGCAGAGTCCGTATAGGACTCTGCCTCCTGTCTCCCCTCCGGGAGACGTTTGGCATGTGCACTGCAGCCATTCTTTAGCAATTATATAGTTTGAAGAACGCACTCCTGTAGACCTTGCTCTTTCTTTATATATTTATTAGTGACATGCGTGCACAACGTTTCGGGGTGTGTCCCCCTTCCTCAGGTGCAAATTCACAACACACTGTGCATCTTTTTATTCACAATGCTCCACCTCCTTTTGGGGTGTCGCCTATAACATCATTATTGTGATTTCATACTTTATGCTAATAAAAACCTTTTTAAATACATTTTTACAATTCTGTGTCTTTTTACTTTAAAACCATTTCATTAGTGATAAAGTGCCTATGTTTACATAAAAGTGCTACATTACTAAAGTGCTGCGCTATTTAAAGTGCTCTAGTGTACTTTTATAAAGTGCTATGCTGCTAGTGTTAAAAACAATGTACAAACAAAGTGTAATCTGGAGAAAAATGAAAGAGTGACATCAGTTTCTAAACACTTTAAAATACAGGGACACAATGCAGCCCAAGTCAGATGGATGGTGTTGGAAGTAGTAGAAAAAGCATCCAGGGGAGGAGATTACGATAAAAAGCTCCTACAGAGAGAGATACACTGGATACACTATCTCAACACCATGCATCCAAAAGGCCTCAATGAGGAAATGAACTTTAGATGCTTCTTGTAAATATTTACCAAGTTCACTTTATCCACAGGAATGAAAGGGAAGATAATCTGGAAAAGAAACAAATAAAAAAGAAACAAATAAAAAAGAAACATAAAGAAAGAAGAAAACAACAACATATATAAAAAATCAAGTAGTAGATCCAAAGGTGGTTTTAAATTGCAATGGTTTTAGATTATATTGTTTGTACATTGTTTTTAACACTAGCAGCATAGCACTTTATAAAAGTACACTAGAGCACTTTAAATAGCGCAGCACTTTAGTAATGTAGCACTTTTATGTAAACATAGGCACTTTATCACTAATGAAATGGTTTTAAAGTAAAAAGACACAGAATTGTAAAAATGTATTTAAAAAGGTTTTTATTAGCATAAAGTATGAAATCACAATAATGATGTTATAGGCGACACCCCAAAAGGAGGTGGAGCATTGTGAATAAAAAGATGCACAGTGTGTTGTGAATTTGCACCTGAGGAAGGGGGACACACCCCGAAACGTTGTGCACGCATGTCACTAATAAATATATAAAGAAAGAGCAAGGTCTACAGGAGTGCGTTCTTCAAACTATATAATTGCTAAAGAATATTTAACCCTGTATGTGGTGGACAGGATCTGAGGAACAGCACCCAGTAAAACCTCTGAAGGAAAGGAGTGCGGGGATTAACTAAAACGTGTGAACTGCAGCCATTCTCCCTCTTCCTCACGATTTTGTCTCCATCCCCCTAGCTCCAAACCCTTTTGAGATAATGTACTACTCCCTCCCCCAGCCCCAACCACATTATTCACAGAAAGTGCCCCGATCTTTACTTAACATGCCTCTCCTTTGCCGGTCTGAATTCCCAGCAGCCGCGTCAGTGATTGGCTGCCTCTCAACCAATCACAGACGCGGCTGCTGGTCCGTGCAAGCAGAGGGACGGGCAGTACGGCGAAGGAGAGGCATGGTAAGTAAAGATCGGGGCACTTTCTGTTAATAATAGTAATGCGGTTGGGGCTGGGGGAGGGAGCAGTACATTTATATCAAAAGATTATCAGAAGGGTGGATATGGCCTTTAAAGTAGTCCCAACACATTTCACTACATTGAGGGAATGTGAGATGATTACCGTATATACTTGAATATAAGCCGATCCAAGTATAAGCTGAGGTACCTATTTTTACCTGAAAAATAAGTAAAACCTGATTGAATTGAGTATAAGCCGAGGGTAGAAATTATTACAACTGCCTTCTGATTCAGTATTTTCAGTTTTGTTTTTAGGCCTAAGTTGCCCTTTAAACGGATAGCAGAATTCCCATACAGTAATAACCATACAGTAGTCCCATACAGTAATCGCTAAATCCAGTATTGCTACTACTGTATGGGAATTCTGCTGTCCATTTAAAGGGCAACTAAAGCCTCAAAACAATATTCTGTAATGTTTTGATGCATCAGTTGCTTTTTAAATGGATAGTAATCGCCAATTCCTTGGCACTCCAGATGTTTGGAAACTACAACTCCCAAGCATGCTTTAGTTGCTGGGAGTTGTAGTTTCCAAACATCTGCGGTGGCAAGCACCCTCAGACCAGGTCCAAAACTAGCAACATGTATAATAACTAGCATAAGATTTTTTTTTCCTGTTTTAGGATACAGGTCTTTTTAGGGGCTGATGCAATAAAAGGTGCAAAAGTGCCCGCGCTATAACTTTATTACCTATAAGATGTTATCGAACTGTAGTAGCTCAGTGAAAAGCTAACATCTGATTTAATAGCATGGGTAAACTTACCCAAACTTATGACTCTTATTGCATTAGCCTCATCTTTGTGTTGTCTCTCTGGCATTTGGGATGTGCACATTCCTTGGGCATGTGGAATGCTGTGGGTGATTACTGCCATAGTGTACAGTGCTATCCATGTAGTAGAAGTTTATAATACATATAGCTCTGGCATTTCAATTGGGGGGTGCAGTGGCGACTATCTCTATAATTAGTCACTCAGTGATGTCACCGAGTGACTTCCTGTATTCCATTGCCCCTCCCCATTTTTCTCTCCCTGCCTATATTAGTAATGACTGACTGAATTAATGTGCTGATATGAAGGAGCGAGCGGCCAAATCAAATTACCAAATAACCAAATTATGAATCACAGGAATGCGCTCACTCCTCCTTATCAGCACAGTAATTCAGTCAGTCAGTGTAACGAACCGGACCAGCACCGGGTGAGATGGCCTCGTGTTTTTATATGGTCAGGGAACTCCTTTGTGGCGTAATCTCCTTATATTACACTGTAGGTAACGTATTATCCCTTATATCACCACTTAGTTAGGATATTTATGAATCAGAACTGGCTGTTATAGAAGCCTGTTCTGTCCGTTCAGTACATTGTCATGTACTTTAGAGGTAAGTGCCACAGAGATTCATTTTTAAATGATCTGGGTTACTTTTTTGTGTTTAAACTGGATGTTTATACATTATACATGCTCTATGGCTTATTGGGAATTAGATCAGCTGCTTAACTCATGGACATCAAGTTACCATGTTTTTCATATGGTTAACTGAACAAAGCAACTATTGGTCACATTTAAAGTGCAGCCAGACAGCAGTAATTTTACTGCATCCCTGAGGCTTGTATTTTTTCTGTCACTGGTGATGGCGTAGCCCTGATCATTGGCTTTTTAAAATAGTACACTATGAACTAGAAAGGGAAAGTTTAAGTTTAAGTATAAACTTTGAATTTGGCTTGATGGACTGCATTTTGGAAGGGAATTTGTGTGTTTGTGCTGCAGATTTTAAAACTCAATAATGTCAATGATGAGGACATTGTTGTTTTTTACTTACCCTTTAAATATGTCACATGCATTAAAGGCTGGTCAGTTCGTGTGTGTGTATTCAGATCAGGTTGGGGGATAAAATACTAACTAACTTTTTTGATGATTGGTCAAAATGAGTTTTTTTTACTTTAGTTACCCTTTACGTATGGCTGCCATAGTAATGGATAAGTAGATCAGTAGATGTGTGTACCCGTGTCGGGTTGAGAGTTAAAAAAAAAAAACTTTTTTGATGATTGGTCAAAATTAGTTTTTTGACTTCAGTTACCCTTTAAGTATGGCTGCAACTGTAATGGGGGGGGGGGGTAGGTCAGTAGCTGTGTATACCTGTATCACGTTGGGGGTTAAAAAAACAACATTTTTTGATTATTGATCAAAATTTGCTTTTTTGACTTTAGTTACCCTTTAAAGTATGGCTTCCACAGTAATGGATAAGTAGATCAGTAGGTATGTGTTGAGGGGGTATGTCTTTTTTGTGTTTACAACCATAAAACTATCTTTTATTGAGGATAAATCTAAATTTGTTTTTTTGACTTTACTTACCCTTTAAATATGGCTGCCACCGTAATGGATAAGTAGATCAGTAGGCATGTGTACCTGGGTCTGGCTGAGGGGGGTATGTCTTTTTTGTGTTTACAACCATAAAACTATCTTTTATTGAGAATAAATCTAAATTAGTTTTTTTTACTTTAGTTACCCTTTAAGTATGGCTGCCTCAGTAATGGATAAGTAGATTAGAAGGTGGGTGTACCTGGGTCTGGTTGAGAGGGTATGTCTTTTGTGTTTATAACCATAAAACTATCTTTTTTTGAGGATAAATCTAAATTAGTTTTTTTGACTTTAGTCACCCTTTAAATATGGCTTCCATGGGAATGGAAAGATAGGTCAGTAGGTGGGTGTACCTGTGTCTGTGTGGGGGGTTGGGGGTATCACCATTTGTATTTATGACCATGAAAAAAACTGTTTTGAAATATCCACATTTGAGGATTGTTACCATTATAGTCTATGGGAAAAAATGTCTGGAAATTCGCCGATAACGCCGTAACGCTTCCGCGGATTCCTTAGCTAGAAGAAAGCACACTTCTCCTATATGCCCCGCACGTCTGTACCGAATTCCATGTCTCTAGCTCAAAAACTGTGGGAGGGAGATACGGTCCAAAAAAGTGGAAGAATAAAACGGAAGAAAAAGAAGAAGAAATAGAAAGAACAGTAATTTGGCTTTTTCAAGCCAAATTATTAAATGTGCAATACTGAAATCTGACTTTGCAGATCTGTAGCGGATGCATGACTGATTTTATTGGAATCTGTTACAAATGCAAATACACATTTCTGATCCAATCTCCCTATACTTCATACTCCCTATACTCTGGATGATTGTTTTGGTGGGCCATAGCCAGTAGTTGCTATTGGCTCCCTATATGAAGTAGAACTGATGGGCATTTTCCTCCCAACTGACCAGTCAGGCGATGAGGATCCAGATAGGATCCAACAGAACTTGTCTATTATCAGTTCAGCTTAACTCTGAATTTGATTGGTTTTGTATTCTCTGTAGTTTTGTTAAAGCGTCGTACAGACGTGTGATATCGTACAAGACACTGTTGCTCCTTAAGGACATGCAATAAATAGTGCCCGATGACGAACGGCTATTTCAGCCAATAATTGAGTGTGTAGGGATCTTAAGATTTTTAGACTTGGATTTATTTAATACATTTTATGGAGTATGAAGGCTGTTAAGTTTATTTAACTTTATTTGTTCTATATAAAACACAAAAAGGGGAATTGACTTTACTAAAAGGGTGCTTTTGTTCTTATCATAGTTCCTTTATTGGAGTATCTGTAGAGGATTAGTGGAGGGTATAATTGTAATAATAAGGCTCCTACACCTGCTTGTTTCCTGGCCAAGAGAACCACCACACACGTGTAATTATTGGCATGCAGCGTGTGTGGAATAGAGCATGTGCACTTGCTACATGTACAGAGAGAGACACGTGATATTGATATATTTTGAAGAATGCACTTAACCATCTTTTCTGTAAATTATTAGGAAAGAAAATATATTGAGCTTCAGCATGAAAGGTTAAATCTAATCATCCCCTCCTTTCCCCCTGACATTGATGGGCAATGTTTTATTAAATAAGCTAATTATATTTCTCCTTATGTTTATTTTTTATGTTTTTGGGTTAATTGAACAACATGTCGGCTTATTGGCCATTTTTTATTTCCTCTTGTAGATTCTCTTAAAATACGTTTCCTCTACAGCACAGAGCAGGATATTAATTACCGTTGTTCACTTTATTGGCCTTATGGGGCCAAGTAATACTGTAAAATGGAAAAAGTGAACAGGTTCTGTTTAAACCAGCGGGGAGGTTTAGTGGCAATGGAAATGGTATGGAGCAACTAGAGAAAGTAATTATGTAAAGAAAGTAAAAAGAGGAATAGTAAAAATAATAGTAAATAGGAAAAGTAAAAATGCTAAAATAAGATTAACATGGGTGTGGAGAAAAGACAAGTTTATAATCTCAAGAGCTTTCACATAATCTATGAGGTTATCTATGACCCCTATTTCTCCTAGCTTCTGTGAGGTGAGATACAGGATCTAGAGAGGTCATTTCAGTACTAGCCCTACATACATCCTTATTTGTAATGTAGAACCAATTAAACATACAGTACTGAAGGTATCAAGGGTCCCATTAGTTTCACCTTTTACAAATTGTGGTTTCTCAACTTTTAGGAGTCATTGAGCCTTTGTTTACTTTTACTGTGCTTAGTAGGATAAGAAGAGAAAAGTTGGCAAACATGGGGCAATGCCTTGCTCCTGAGCCTCACCTCAATGGTTAGAGTACTATGGGGGTTTCAATCTCCACTCTGCTCAGTTTCTGTGCTATTTACCAGCTCAGAGCAGATGGGCAACTCAAGTTCTTGAAGGGGGATTAATATCTCACTGCTGTAGACAAGAAGTGTTTTGACTCTGCTCCTGCCAGGTTCATAAAGGAATATACAATTAATCTTACAATTAACGAACAGTACATGTGTATTTCATGAACCCAGAAATCACACCCCAATGCTATGTCTTTCTGTTTGTTAAAGTTGTTTAAACAGAAAAGTGTTAAAAATAAAATACCACTGTCGTAGATAGACCTTATACCATTTTAACAATGTTAAAACTGGCCGTACACTACATCAACATTACACTAATTAGACATTGTGGTAAGGAGAAGTGGTTTTACTGGCTGACTGGATCATGTATTTGATCGCAATTAGAATTGTGAAATGATTGGGCCAGCGGTCGGGCAATTGATGGGAACGTTGTAAGGAAAGTTTGTAGTGTATGGACAGCATGACACAAAAAATAATGATCTAGCAGTAGTGTCCCTTAAAATAATTTGCAAATGAAGACAGTTACAGTTATGACCTTGTCGTGTTCTAAGGATCATGGGAGCCGTTTCTCAATCCTTGCTGGTAACAATTCTTTCTACACCCTTATAGACTTCAAGAACAATCACAGGAGCATAAATGGAGAGGCAGCATTAATAATTTATATTGTTTTTATACAACTCTTGTTTTAAAGACACAATAACCTATTTAAGTTGGGATGTGCAGTATCTGCAGTACTTTCTTAAAATGCCATGCTTGCCCATGTTAAAAGTATTGTACAAACAAAATTGCAGCCGCTGAACATGGATTTTTTAACACGGCAAACGGGATTTTTAAAGTTAAGCATAGCAGAGCCACAGTAGTGCTGGTCCATCTGAATTGTGGGTGCAGCACTGAGTGACCTGTAAATATGTAGTGATTCAGCTTATTAAAACAGAATGAGCTAAAGCTAATTGTTCCATTTGAATTTTTTCTTTAAATAACCCAACTGTTGGGTTTCCTGTATAATAATTTGTGAAATGGCTGGCCAAATACAATATAGATGGTCATATAGAGAAGTGAATGCTGTGAATCTACATTTGAGAATCTATTTAAAGGGCAATCATACTTTTTCATACCACCCCACCCCAGGGTAGGGTTAGGACCTAAAACCACAGAGTCCTCACTCCTGGGTCTTATCTTAATGCTTAAAAATAAGCCCTGTAAAGTCGTCTCCTTTAAGCTGCTTTCAGGGACGATGACGTCACGCGCGCGACGGCGCAGAACATACAGACGGCCTCTGCGCTCCCGGCCTTCTCCTACTAGATAGATAGCAGAGTTAGATAGCAGAGTTAGATAGATAGATAGATAGACAGAGTTAGATAGATAGCTAGATAGATAGATAGATAGATAGACAGAGTTAGATAGATAGATAGATAGATAGATAGATAGACAGAGTTAGATAGATAGATAGATAGATAGATAACAGAGTTAGATAGATGGATAGATAGATAGATAGATAGATAGTTAGATCGATAGATAGACAGAGTTAGATAGATAGATAGCAGAGTTAGATAGATAGATAGCAGAGTTAGATAGATAGATAGATGATTAGATAGTAGACAGAGTTATTAGATAGATAGATAGATAGATAGATTAGTTAGATCGATAGACATAGTTAGATAGATAAATAGAGTTGATAGATAGATAGATAGAGAGATAGATAGATAGATAGATATATAGATAGATAGATAGATAGATAGCAGAGTTAGATAGATAGATAGATAGATAGATAGCAGAGTTAGATCTATAGATAGACAGAGTTAGATAGATAGAGTTAGATAGATAGATAGCAGAGTTAGATAGATAGATAGATAGATAGATAGCAGAGTTAGATAGATAGCAGAGTTAGATAGATAGATAGCAGAGAGAGAGAGGGTAGATAGATAGATAGACAGCAGAGTTAGATAGATAGATAGCAAGAGAGAGAGGGATAGATATAGATAGATAGATAGCAGAGTTAGATAGGTAGATAGCAGTTCGATAGGTAGATAGCAAGTTAGATAGATAGATAAGCAGAGTTAGATAGATACAGATTAGTAGCAGAGTTAGATAGATAGATAGATAATCAGCGTTAGATAGATAGATAGATAGCAGAGTTAGATAGATAGATAGCAGAGTTAGATAGATACATAGATAGCAGAGTTAGATAGATAGATAGCAGAGAGAGAGAGGGACAGATAGATAGATAGCAGAGTTAGATAGATAGATAGATAGCAGAGTTAGATAGATAGATAGATAGCAGAGTTAGATAGATAGATAGATAGCAGAGTTAGATAGATAGATATACAGAGAGAGAGAGGGACAGATAGATAGGGGCAGAGGTCCATGTAAAAGGTACAAGAAGGTCTCCCTGGCCAAAGGTATGGCCAAGCGACTGACTACAACTGAACACAACAGTAAGTTTAAAATTACCAGATTGCTACCAGTATATAATGATATTGCCAGTTTACTGTGCCTTTGTGTCATTAATTTGTGTCTCTCTATCCAAATCTCTATCTCTGTCTGTCTATTTCACTGTCTTTTTGTCTGTTTATCACTATCGGGCTGTGTGTCTATGTTTGTGGTTATCTATCTGTCTGTCTGTGTCTTTTTGGCCATCTCATTAAGTACTTAGTGGGTGTGTCCTAATTGGGGCGGAGAAAGGGGCGTGGCCTAAAAAATTTGCGCGGCGCAGGGAGTGCCCAAGAGTGCCCCGGATCTTCTTAGACCCTAGATACGCCCCTGCTTTGAAGGGCTCTTTTCAGCAATAAGGTAAGAACCAGGGGTGAAGACATGTTGGTTTAGTTCCTCACCCAGGGTACTAATGGGCCAGGGGAGTAATTGTCCTTTTAAAATGTTTCAGTTCCTTGGGTCATTTCTTTTAGGCATATGTGGCAAAAATATTAATGACGTTATTGAGTCAGCATGGCGACAGCAGGTGTAGATAAGACTGATGACTATAAGGAAATATCAGCTGTAAAAAAATATTGGGCCGAATTTACTGAAAGCTGCAGCAGTACAATGTGGATTTAAAGTCACGCTAACCAATTTAATTCCAGTTAGTTTAATTTTAACCACTTGCTTATGGTTGTATCGCAAAAGACGCCCAGACAGCTGCAATCTATTCAATACCGGCTTTTTTAGCTGGCAAAGTAGTGTAGCCGCAAAGCTCTAGAAGAATCACTATGATTGTATTTTTGTCTCCCTTTCCCATATCCTCTCACTGTGGTCTATCCCTGGTTCTATTGCCAAATCTTCAGTTCTGCTTCACCCAATGTGAAGAGCGTCCCAGGACACATTAGACAGAATAAAGTACAGTTTATGCAATAAACTACATTGAACATAGAAGCTATGAAAGTGACATCTTTTCATCTCCTGATTTAATCATCTCAGAAAACCTAAGGTAAAATCCATGTTTTATATTTCACTCTATTTATATTTTAACTGTTGTCAAAGGCAATCATTTAACAGGTAATGACAATGATGTTAGACATTCTGTAACGTGTCTAATCGCAAATTGAAAAGAACTGTTATGTCTTGTGCAGTGGATAATTCTAGGCTTAAAAGACAAATCCACCCCTAAAATGGAAAATTGTGTATAGGTAAATCTTGCCAAAACAACGAACTGCAATTATTACAAACCAGAAAGATGTTAACATAGCGTGGATTACGGAATAGTGTCCTGTTACCCCACATCTGCTTCCTGGTCAGCTGTCAGTCATGGATATCACTGCTGACATTACAACCAATGACTAAATGCCCCCTAGCTGCCTCCTCTGAGCATGTGGAAGCTCATAAGTTCAGAAAGCTAGAAAAGTAGAACATTTTGTTGCAGGTTTTGTTGGGGGGGGGGGGTGATTTACCTATATACAATTTAGAATTTGATGAGTGGAATTGCCCTAAATTCCTAAAATTTCAACAGTTTAAAATCCCATCAAATTTTGTGGCATGCCCAATCTTTCAAAAGACTAATGTACATTAGTACAGGGATTCTCAAACAGTGTGTCTTTAGATGTTTGGAAACTACAGCTCCCAGCATTCCTTGGCTTCCCTCTTTAGTTGAGGAATGCTGAGATTTGTAGTTTTTAAACATCTGGAGGCACACTATTTGAAAATTCCCTGCATTAGTAATTTGAAGGGCAAGTTCACCCCTCATTTGAAAAATTAAATATATGTAACTAATCCCCAAAACTGCAATAATTAGAAATCTGACAGAAATAAGACTAATGGTGACCATTACAGACACTACAATCTGATTGGATTGGGTGTCAGGAGAAAAAATAATCTGGCCTGATCGTACAATATCAGAATATTGCCATAAATACATAGAAACTCACACACAAATACATAAAAACCATACACACAACTAGATAGACTAGAGACACGTAAATACATAAAAATACACATGTGGGTTTTTTAAATTTTAATTTCCCCCTGCCTCAGGGAATAAACCTAGGGTCCTTAATGGAATAAACCTTATAGCTCAGTTCATGCTCTACAGAGCAAGGAAAGTGTGGTAGCCTTTGAGTTGGTTGTCTGTCTACCTTAATAAAAACTTAAAAACTTTTTTGTCAGAAAAAGTTTGCCTTTGTAAAAACAACCTACTAATGTCAAAGCTACCATGTTAATTTATTTAACTTACACGTAATTTACCCCTGCACTTTTGCACCTTGATTCTCACCTAAAATGGAAAATTACCACATATACTATTTAAAAAACACACACACAAACATAGTGTGCCATCTAGTGTCTAAAGTGAAAACCTACATAAAATACACTGAATCCTAACAATTAATAAACAATCGGACTTGTAATTAACATGTGGTAATGGCAAGTTCATTAAATCTAAGAGGGGGCTGGATAAATTTCTAAAATACTAATACATATACAGGGAGATTCAATAAAAGTTCTTATCATTAAAAATGGTGCTAATTTTGCTCCAACCAATCAGATCTTATTTAACATTTGAAAGCTAATATCTGATTGGTTTGGGCAAAATTAGCACCATTTTTCATGATAAGAACTTTTATTGAATAACCCTGATATTTCTTATTGATCCAGGGATCCTTTCCAATTAACATTCAGGGTTGGGAAGGAATATTTTCAGACAATTTTTTTTTCTCCTTCCTCTGGATCAACTGTTAGGTAGGTTGGAGTGGATGTCTTTATTCAAGCCCCCATTACTATGTAACTAAGTAATATAATATTTGTTGAAGCTGACATCTTTCCTATCCCTACCCTGTCATGCATCTGTTTATCACATAAGCTAACATAAGTACTTGTCTGTTTAATGTTGTATAAAGTTTGCAGTGAGCGTTACTGTATATGTCATTTTTAGAATTAGAAAGATCTGACAAATGAAAATTAGTTTCGGGAAAATATTTTTGGTGTCAAGTTCCCAGGCAAACCTCTGGGTGTCTCACAAATGGTCCACCGGTAATTTACATGAGCGATCTGGATTAAAACAAAGGCATTTACAGAGCTATGACTGTTGTGATAAAGACATTGAAATCACCCACAGAACAAGTATCCCCTGGAAGCCAATTATGCGAACACTGGATGCCACACATACAATGAAGAGTTAAAGTGAGCATTTCCCATGGGAATGTTTAAATTCCACTTACAATTTAAAGATGAATTAAAGGGTAATACAACCCCCCCCCCCCCCAGTTAGTTGTAGACATTTGGCAAACAGACCAATGGCAATGAATGTGTTCTTAATGGTTGGAGTGAGGGGGTGGCACCCAGATTGGACTGAAGCAGGAATCTGTACAGCTGCTAACTCCTAGGATGTTTATTCAGACGGTAATAAGACTGCCTGCTTAATCCTTTAAGCTGTGTACACACCATGCAATAATTCTGCCCAATCGACCAATAGTTCCGTGTATAAATAGGGCCCTATAGAACATAGCCATCCCAGTCACCAGATTTTTAACAAAGTGGGCTTTGGGATACTTTTTTGGGGGGTCACAGGCACCCACCTCTATTGAGGCTTGGTTTCTTTATTTTTACATAAATTGCCTCCTTGACTTGAATAAAGACATACGTCCATCAAGTCCAACCTATTTATTTACTTATTTATTTTTAAACCTTTCCTAACAGTTGATCCAGAGGAAGGCAAAAAACCCAGCTAAAGGGGGGAAGGGGGAATTCCTTCCTTACTCCAAACGGCGCAAAGTATCCCTGGATCAACCAAATCTACAGTATATGTATTAATACCAGTACTTACCAATATTTTTTAGTTTTAGAAACTTATCCAGGACCTTTTTAAAGCTATTCAATGAACTTGCCATTACCACATCTGCTGGAAGACAATTCCACAGTTTCACCGTTCTCACTGTAAAGAAACCTTTCCTAACCTGAAGATGAAACTTCTTTTGTTCCAACCTTAAAGGATGTCCACGAGTCCTCTGATATGACCTATTCATGAGAAATGCACCAGTTGGTTTATTGTATGGCCCATTAATATATTTGTATAAGGTGATCATACAAATGTCGTTTCTCCAATGTAAACAGCCCTAACTTGTCTAATCTGCCTGCATATTTAAGTCCCTCCATTCCCCTTATTGAGTTGCCCTTCTCTGAACTGCTTCCATTTCAAAGATGTCCCTTTTGTATATGGGATTCCAAAACTGCACCGCATATTCCAAATGAGGGAGAATAATATTTTTCTCTCTTGAATCTATTCCTCTCTTTCTACAAGACAAATCTTGCTAACTCTAGACATGGCTGTCTGGCATTGTTTGCTATAGCTAAGTCTGTTATCTACCAGAACCCCCAAATCTTTTTCCATTACAGATTCAATTAACACAGAGTTGTTTATGGTGTAGGTGGCACAGGGATTATTAAATCCCAAATGCATCACCTTACATTTATCAACATTGAATCTCATCTGCCATTCTGCTGCCCATTTTGATAATCTATCTAGGTCTGCTTGTAGCACTTGCACATCATTTGAAGTTTCCAAAGCTCTGCATAGTTTAGTGTCATCAGCAAGCACAGAGACCTTGCTCTCAATGCCCCCTTCTAAGTAATTTATAAACAGATTAAAAAGGGGCCCCAGTACGGAACCCCGAGGCAATCTGCTTAGAACTTTAGGATATGATCCCATGACAATGTTTCCAGCACCTTCCCTACCACTGATGTTAGGCTTACAGGTCTATAGTTACCAGGCTGTGAACCACTACCTTTTTTGAATATTGGTATTACATTGGCTTTTTTCCAATCCAGCGGCACATCCCCAAACCGAAGTGAATCTGAAAAGATGAGAAACAGTGGTCTAGATAGAACTGAACTACTGTAAGCTCTTTTAAAATCCGAGGATGCAATCCATCTGGTCCTGGGGCTTTATTGATATTTACTTTGTCTAATTGTTTCTGTACCATATCCTCCGCCAGCCAATGTGAATACTCTCCCCTGCATATTATTACAATCCTTGCTGTAAGGACTATGATTCTCTATAGTGAAAACCGATGTAAAAAAATGGTTTAGCAGATTAGCCTTTTTGGCATCTTCTACAACCATCTCAGCCCCATTGTTTAATGGTCCCACATTCTCAGTCCATTTATATACTTAAAAAACATTTTGGGTTGGACTTGCTTTGTTCGGCTATCCATATTTCATTTTCTATTTTAGCTAGTTTAATTGCTTTCTTGCACTCTTTATTACAGCTTTTATACTCCCTGTAAGACTGTTTTTCCCTCTGATTTCAAACTTTTAAAAGGCTTTTTCTTTTTTTTCCATTTCCCTTTTTACCTGAGCATTAAGCTATGCAGGAGTGGACCTCATTTTTTTTACACTTGTTACCTAATGGTACAAATTTAGAAATATAATAGTTTAATATCCCTTTAAAAGTGGTCCACATCTGCTCAGTTTCTTTACCTAGAAACAATTCCCCCCAGTCTATGAGCAGGAATGATTCCTTTAACAGCATAAAATTAGCTTTCCTAAAGTTAAGTTTTTGTTAACCTAGTGCACTTTTTTGCAACCAATATTATTAATTGTCCCTATATCATTATCACTATTTCCTAAGGTTCCCATTACCTTCATTTCCAAAGTGAGCTCAGGGTTATTAGATATCCCCAGATCCAACAACGCATTCTGTCTAGTAGGAACTTCAACCATCTGTGAAAGCAAATGCTCATATATGAAATTTAAGAACTTTATACCTTTTGAGGTGCTGGCCGTTCCCTTACTCCAATCTATGTCAGGGTAGTTAAAATCCTCCATAACCAAAACCTGCCCCATACCAGCAGCCTTCGCCAACTGCATACGGAGATTTATTTCCACCTCCTCCCTGGCTTATAACATACCTAAACAATTAATTAATTTACCTACCTTCTTCTGTACACAGCTCTACCCATATTGTTTCTGCCATATCGTTTATGTCCCCATCTATTCCATCTTTTAGATTTGGCTTCAATTCCTGTTTAACATACATACATACCCCCCTCCTTTCTTATTAACTCTGTCATGTCTAAATAAGGAGTATCCTTCTATATTTACTGTCCAGTCGTGTGAATCATTTAGCCATGTTTCTGCTATACCGATCACATCATAAAGCTATTAGTACTATTTCCCCAGATTTTTCCAGCCAGACTTCTTGCATTTGTAAACATACATTTTAGATTATCAATTGGTTTACTTCCATACTTGAACGTACATGCCTCCTTATCCTCTATGCTGTCCCCTCCCCCGTCTCCTCCCTCTGTTGTCATTAGCCCCCTGATCCCTAACTTCTCTATCTACCCCTGTGTACTTCAATGTACCCTCCCCCCATACCTCATTTAAAAACTCCTCCAACCCCCTAGCCATCTTCTCCCCCAAAACAGCTGCGCCATCATCATTGAGGTGCAATCCGTCTCTACTAAAGAGCCTGTAACCAACAGAAAAGTCAGCCCAGTTTTCTAAAAACCTAAACCCCATCTCCTTACACCACCCTCTTAGCCACATATTTATACTCCTAATCTTCCGTTGCCTCCCTAGCGTAGAACGTGGCTGAGGTAGTATTTCTGAAATCAGTACCCTGGAGGTCCTTACTTTTAACTTGGCCCTTAACTCTCGGAAATCATTTTTAAGGACCTCACCTCCACCTCTAATTTTGTCATTGGCACCAATGTGAACCAAGACCGCCGGGTCACTCCCAGCCCCACCCAATAATCTGTCTACATGATCCACCACATGCCGAACCCTAGCACCAGGCAGGCAACACACTCTTCGGCATGTAGGGTCTTGGCGACAGATTACCCTATCTACCTTATTAATAATGGAGTCCCCTACCACTGCCCATCCTTCCTAGTCCCCAGTTCTCCCTCCCTTTTATTAGAGATGGCCATCCCCTGGGTGCTCAAGGGAAAGGCCCACTCCATACATGCTACTTCCGAGCCATCGTCCTCCACATCTGCTCCTAAAATGGCAAATCTGTTGGGATCAACCAGCTGGAAAGAAGCGTCCCTATCCTTCTGTCCCCTACTTCCCCTGGTGACCCTTACAAATCTTTCTTCCTTTACCACCCTATCTTCCCAATTTCCACCCTCCAGTTTACTGGCCCCTGCCAGTACCTGCAATTCCCCCAGATTTGTCAAGCACTGCAATGCTGCAAGTTTCCCCTTTAGATTCTGGACCTCAGATTCCAAATGGGCAACCCACTCATATCTGACACATACATAGGTCCCTGGGGTGGCTGCTCCAAGATCCCATACATGCGGCAGGATGCACATTGCATAGCTTCAACAAAACTGTCCATACTAAACAGCAATTCACAGCAACAGCAATACACAAGAGAAAACAGCAATACACACAAGAGAAACAGCAGTCTTGTTCTTATACCCTTTCTTGTTCTAAACGCTTTTGTTTCTTAACGCACCCCTTAAAAACAGACAAACCCCTTTAAAACAGAAAATCTCTTTTCAAGTAAGTCGCTCTAGGAGCTAAATCACTCTGGAGGAAGAACTTATGTGTGGTTCAAAACCAAGGTTTCAACAGTCCTCAGCCAATTTAAACCAATTAGTTAGACCCCCATCCAATCCGAGAGAAAAGAAAAAAATGCCTCTCTTTTGTCTCTTACTAGCCCCCACCCTACAGGTAACAATGCAGTTGAACACAAGTATTTATTTCAGAAACCCAGTGCTTTAAGATAACTTAAACAATTCCTACCACCTTATTCAAGCAGTAAGTAGTTAAAAACAAACCAAAAAAGTGATTAATTACTTACACAGGCACACTCATAGAAATAAATAGTGCTAGGTTAGTACATTTACTAGACTGCAAACCACAGTTAAACACTTTTGTTTCATAACGCACCCCTTGAAAACAGACACCCCTTTAAAACAGAAAATTATTTTTCAAGTAAATCGCTCTTGGAGCTAAACTTAGGTGTGGTTTAAAACCAGTTGTTCCTTTTTATGTACTTTTTTCTTAAGATGCAGGTACACAGCTGACTCCTGACCTGAGGAATTGTCTCTTCTGTGCTGGACCATATGTTGGTGCAGTTGCTGTTTAGTCTTCCCCACATACAAATCAGAGTACTCTTCACTGCACTGCATATATGATGTTGCTTTTCTTGTGTTTCGGTGCTGGGTTTTTCGGATGTACCAATGGGGTGGTTCGACACCAGCTATCTGCCATGTACAATGCTGTTTTGACATCTTACCCTGGGCAGTCTTGATAACACCCCTTAGCCTCCATGCATTCACACCTTGCATTCAGAACTCCCTTAACACCTGGCTGTCATGCTGATTGGTACTTTCCAGGGTACTTATATTGCCAACAGATTCTTGTACAAGTCATTGTAAATTGAGAAAGCCAGTCATATGACTAGCCAAACGTCTTCAAGAACTAAACCAGTTGATATAACTGTATGCAACAGATATACCATGACCTGGATAAATGAGAACCTTAGTAAGCATTATATGGTCCTGTATTCTAAAGCACCCAGTACACCAGCAGGTGACTGCACGATAGTGTAGCCAATGAATATTACCCGATCGTAAAGTAATGATTGAGCTGCAGCTCCAGGCAGCTACACTGGAATTTTACTTTTTTTTTTTTTTTTAAATTGCGGCAAACAAGAATTTTTCTCACCTAGAAAAATCTATTGGGGTTAATGCACTTCGAAATAACCTGATTGAAATGGTAACCCAAGCCTTTTCATTATGAAGGCAATATCTGGGGAGATACTGTTCTTTATTTTTCTTAGCCAGCTCTTATCAGCGCTTTTACAGGAAATTATTTTGACTGTGCAACTCTTATGAAAAGGCCCTTAATCTAATTATGAGTTCAGACATTCTTTAAGAAGTCCTGGCCAGTATCCTCTAACGTATCCCATGTAAATGGAGCTCTTTCATAAGAAAAGTCTTTGACTAAAATGACTATTATTAAATGAAAGCTGAACTGTCTGTACAATATTTTGTTACATCTAACAATTAAGATATTAAAAACCAACAGCCCTTCAAACGCTTTATTTGAAATTCGGATTCTTTGGGTATAAACTATTGAAGTAACGCGTGTTGTTAAGAAGGATAAAATGATTAGTTTCTCTTTGGTACAAGTCTGATCAAATTAACAAAAGGACATTTTGATCATCTGTTCATTAGGAAATAACACATTGTCATATGTAATAATTCTCTGGGCGAGTAGTAGTTCTGTGATGCTGAAGATTAGAAAGTATTACCTTGCAAATGGAATATATTCCTGGGCGCCGCCCCCTGCTCCTGGTCGCGACCGGGAAGAAGTTGGTGAGAGACCTGGTAAGGTAAGTCCCTTCAGAGGCTTCTTTGCCAATTATACATAATGCGAAAATGGGGTTTGGGGGGTGCACTACATGACGATAAAATTATTTTTTTGCTGGACATGCCCTTTAAGTTTTATATTTCTAATCCATGTAATTTTTTGCAGTATAATTGTCCTTTAATATCTACAGGTAAATAAAACTGAAGGGGCTTTTGAATTAGGTATAGAAAACTTCGAGGTTTGTGATCCTGGCAAGATGACAGTAATTAGGGGTGGATGTTTAATTTCATTGCAGAAATATAAAGGAGCTGCCTAGGCAATGTAACTTTTTCTGTATTAAAAATATCTTCTGGATGGATTCAATGAAGAACAAACAAGCAACATGAATAATCAAATAAGCTTCATAGTACAAAACATGTGCTATGAAGTAATGTCGTTACTACCAGAAGAGCTCAATGAGAGAGTCTGTTAGAAATTAAGATATAGCAGGGGAGGAATGGGACTTTTTGGCCTGGGGAGAAAATACAACCAAGTTGTACCTTTCACTGTAGAGTGTTACGCCCATTTTTAAGACTACTTTTGCCATTTTACATGGTTGCCTGCAAGTGTATGCTTTGGTTAAGATAACTAGACTAGTAAACTGGAGGGCTAACTTTACACTGGCTAATGATCTAGGGGGCTGAAAATACTGGCTTATGATCTGGAGGGCTGATACTGGGTAATGATCTGGAGGGCTGAAAACACTGGGTAATGATCTTTTAAAGATTGTGACAGTGTGTATCCAGCTTAGCTTTGACTTCCTGCATTCATTTAAAGTACTTATTTGGTACAGTAACATGGACAGATGTGCATAATATACATTTAACTGTGGTTCCTTACATAATGAAATGTCTGTAATACGTCAATTACTCTGCATTATTTAACCCTTTTTGGATACATGCCATAAAATACTTATGATAAGCTCCCTAAATAGATAACAGATTAGTATCACTATAATTATTTAATGAAATGTATTCAAAGATTGAGGTCTTTCAATACCCTTAACGTTTCTTGCTGATAGAATCTAAAGTATGCATTGAATTCTTTTTAGCCAAGCAAACAAGCTGTAGATAATTAGACATTTCACAAAGGAACATAGCCTAACAATATTTGGCAATTGCCCACTTTTTAAAAACATTTCATAACATTAAAAAAAAAATTAATTTGTCTGGGATCTATCCAATGGTAAAAGGATTTTCTTGCAGATGTTCCCATGGGTTAGACTATGGGCCAGGAGGGGGTTTAGCAACGACACTACAGTAATCCTTTATACTCTTGGGGAGAACTTTACTCTGAATCAGAATCTGACATTCAATTGTAAAGGTTCTCTATTTAATACAGATGTTGGCGGATTGGTTTGATCAAAATGCCTTGTTACTTTTTGGAAATATAAAACTAATGAGGTAAGGTATGTGATCAGATTACACATTGGCATTGCCTGGAATTTCTGGTCTCTTGTCACTTTTAGCTTTCTAAATGTAATGCAAAGTGGGAGCTAGACCACTTCACAAATAGACCAGGAAGTATTGAAGGAATGACTGTGCTTTTCTCCAGTTATATAACCCTCTACCGGTGGGGCAGGCTTGTATCAGAAGAGCTCAAATAGGGATTGTCTAGAAATTAAGATATAGCAGGGGAGAAATGGGACTTTTTGGCCTGGGAGGGAAATACAACCAAGTTTTACCTTTCACAGTAGAGTGTTACGCCCATTTTTAAGACTACTTTTGCCATTTTACATGGTTGCCTGCAAGTGTGTGCTGTGGTTAAGATAACTAACAGACTAATAAACTGGAGGGCTGACTGGACACTGGCTAATGATCTAGAGTGCTGAAAATACTGGCTTATGATCTGGAGGGCTGATATTGGATAATGATCTGGAGAGCTGAAAACACTGGGTAATGAAAGGGAGGGCTGGCATAACACTGGTTAATGAACGGGAGGGCTGGCATAACACGGGTTAATGAACAGGAGGGCTGGCGTAACACAGGTTAATGAATGGGAGGGCTGGCGTAACACGGGTTAATGAACGGGAGGGCTGGCGTAACACTGGTTAATGACCGGGAGGGCTGGCGTAACACTGGTTAATGAATGGGAGGGCTGATTAATAATAAATGTGATTATATAATAGAGACCCCCATATATTGCTCTGCTCTCAGCTTCCTTCAATGTTCTACCCAGACTATCAGTGAGTAATCTGCTAAACTTTAGACACTGCTGTACTGCTTCTATTAATCTGACAATCTGGGCAAGAGTTTGAAGGGAGCAAAGAGCAGAACAATGTATGCAGTCTCATCAGGGGTGTCTCTAGGGTTTTTGCATTGTGAGCCAAAACTTTTTAATGCTGCCCCTGTGTACTACTAGCACTATGTTTATTTTCCTTCTGCTCTGCCTGCCACTTTCCTTGAATTAAAGTGAGCTCTGTCTGCCGCCTCTCTTATATTTATCAGGGGTGCCGCCCTGAGCATTTTGCTCATATTGCCTCATTAGAGAAACACCCGAGTCTCATAGATAAACACATGCTACCCGCTCCCCCAATCATCTTTTAGCATGTCAGCCAAGGCAGGTAGCACATAGTTAAGCTTAAAAATAAGGCAGTGTCTCCAAAACCTCATTACTGACCACCCATTCTTATAAATCCTTTTAGTTTAGGCCGTGGTGCATGTCAGCTCCCACTGTCAGTAAAGAAAATCAGCAGCAGAGGAGTTTCATGTTCCTTGCCCATGTTAGAGCTAGAGGCGCACACTGTGCCATTCAAGTGAGTAAATTACTAATAGCTTCTGTGGCAAATTTTTCATTGGAGACCATCCTAGGGGGCATTTGACCCTCAGCCTACTGGGCCACTCCTCCCCTGAGACATAGGATTTTCTTTTATTTTGTAAAATGAAGATAAAGCTTTAACATAGCTGGAAGGCTCCACCCTTTTAGAGCGCATGCGATAACTAGTTTGGCTGAAGATAGCATGCGCTCCCATAACAGAATATTTGTGCTACATTGCTGTTTCTGTGTGTTGCTAACTAATTTTATGGGGCTCATATGATTTCCAAAACTTTTCAGAAATTGTGCATTGCACCCAATCTAATACTTTTTAAGTAGTGGGCATTGAATTGGCCCATAAAAGTTTCAGAAGTGCCACAACATGATTACTGCATTGCATTAGAGTAAGGTAAAGTCTTTGCGATAACGCATTAATCCACAGCAAGGTGGCCCTGGCATCCAGAAATTAAACGGACATATTTGTCCATGGTCCGTTGCATCCAAGCTAAATGATCGTTGGTCGATTGGTGGACCAATTCCAATCTTTCAAAGATGACACTGACAAGATAGGCCCTTTATCAGTATTGTGTGTACCCAGTTTAAATTGGGTCTTTTTAAAACAGTGGCGTACTTGGGAATACATACCCTTTAATGTGTATTCGGTCACAGAATTTTAATATAATAAATGTAGTGTAAAGAAAGCTAGTGTATGTATATTCAATACCAAATTATGTGGCTAACCTCTGGCTCTGGCTCCCAGCTGCATAGTTTGGGAAAGCCCCTCAGCTGTCATCAATAAATAAATACAATAAAAAAAATAATAATATAGAAATAGCTAGTTAATAAAACCAAACACTCTTAAATGTTCTCTGACTGTAAACATGCGGAGTTTTAAGCAAGCCACTTTAATGTGAGTGAAATTGACATCTCTTAATTAAGCAGATGCCTCTGGGATTGGCTCATATTTCCGTCTCTATTGTTAAGCTGTTTGAAACTTTAGATTTGAAGAAAATTGACCATCTCCTAGCTAATGCATATCTGATAAAACCATCAGAGCTCTCATTATCACTAGAATACCCACAGGGCACTGCAAACAGGGACAGATTCCTGATCACGTTTGTTCTGTGTGTGTGTGTGCCACATAGCCAATTAAAGGGATTTTTTTTTTAATAAAATCCCTATGTGTGCACTTGACTTTGATGGCGCTTATATATATATATTTATTATTAGGTTACATTGTTTTTATTGAACTGACATTGCACCATTATGTAAGGTGGAATTTTGTATTTGGTGCTTGGCAGGCGTTGCTTCATGTAAATACAAAAAGGTAATGACGCCTGACTGGATAACACAAAGTCAGAGATCTGTAGGAATTACAAGTCTTTTTATAGGGAAACTGCATAACCTTCCGATCCGAGTCGAAATTCACAGTGGAAAATTCGGCAGGTTTTTAAGCTTTGTCCTTTTCTGTAACAGACAAGATCGAAATCTGCACATATTCAGTGTGTTTGTATTGGTCAATTGGGCCAAAATTTTCGATGTTTTTTTCAGGCGGTCACAACCGATATCCGACCATCCATTCTGACGAACGGGTGATTGGAGTGTGCTGGAAAACCATGGGCAATCGTGCGGTCCTCTATGAAGGTTGTGGAGAGCTTTTGGCCGCACTGACAGTGCTTTGTTCTGGCCAACCTCTCGCTAGTGGCGAACGGTCATTCAGAATTAAGAAATCCCATTATGTGTACTTGGCTAAAGGCCCAACATGCAATGTGAAATTATTGCTTGTGTTATAGAATGCTGCATTACTTCTTGCACATGGCTGCCATCTAATGGCAACTAACCAGATTGCAACAAAATAAATTGTGCTAAGAAAATTTAAATCTCAGTCTTAGACAATACACCTACATCATCATGTGCAACTATATCTATTATACTCTATATAGCCAGAAAACTGCAGAATTATACTGATGATTTCTTCATGATGCTGTTGATTTTAGAGGCGAGAGACAGCAATTACAGAATGTGTGCAAGGTAATTTTTATCTTAAGCTTTAGTTCAATAAATTTGTACCCCCCTTAGCATGGCTCTATAGGGCGCAATCCAGGCCCCACTTCCATCCTGGTTGAAAGTGTCCTTTGTAAATACACTTTGAGGTCTCGACCCACATCTACAAGGTGACCTGTAGTGGACTAGTCTGTCTCTTTTGATAATATTGCTTAAAAAGAATAATTTACTGCCAAAGTGAACTATTCCTTTAATGCATTGATTGAAGACCGGGAGGATAAGGAGCTATGCCTTACCTCCCGTTCTTTAATCAATGCAAGTGGAGCCAGGAACAAACTTAGAGCAAACTTACCTGTTAAGCGATCTGCAGCAGCAGCACTAACAGGTCCCGACCACTTCCGGGTTCTGTACTGCTATAGCGTGCATGCATGATAATGCGTGCTATAGTTAAACAGAACCCAGAAGTGATCGGGAATTTCACTGGTGCTGCGAATGATCGTGTAACGGGTAAGTTTGCTCTAAGTTTGTTCCTGGCTCCACTTGCATTGATTTAACAATGGAAGGTTAGACATAGCTCCTTATCCTCCCGGTCTTCAATCAATGCATTAAAGGAATAGTTCACTTCGGTAGTGAACTATTCCTTTAAGAATATTTTTAACCATGTGACTCTCAGTACATCGACCCCCATTTGTTGTGGGGTGTTTTGTTTGAAAAGATTAAAACTGTTTATAATACAGAGCTGGTTGAGTTTGCCTCTGTAATTGCACATTGGTGTCCCTCCAACATTTCAAAATATGGGGATGGTTAAATTTGTACAATTTATACTAACTGGGGACAGGGGTGCCACCCAAATCTCAAATATAAGGTGCAAATAGGAGGTGCACATATCTAAATAAATCACGAAAATACATAGTAATGGAAGTTGAATAAAAACATACTTTCCACCAGTCCAACATTTATCCATAGGAAGGCAAAAAGACAAAAAAAAGGGGAGGGGGGGGAATGCATGCATTTTCGTTCCCATGGAAGTCCAGTCTAGCTTATATATTCCCACCTTTCCCTCTAATACAGAATGTTTTATGGAAGATAGGGCCAAGGAGATTGCCAGCCCCCCTTTGTGGCCAAACAGGTTATGGTTTCAACTAACCTTGTCCCTGTCAGTGGAAAAAACAATCTCTCTGCCTTTATCCCCTCTTCTCCTGGCGCAGAGTCCGGTGAAACATCCCAATGTGGAAATAGTGAAGTGAAGACTCAGCGGTATCTGGCTGCTAATAGTTTTATTAGTGCAGTACACACCGCATGTGTTCAACTCTTTCAAGTGTAATACAACCACGTGAGTATAGTTTTTAACAGGTAAAACCAGAACTGAGGTAAATGCCCCACCCACATTGAACATAGCTACCACCAATAAAAACCACCACCCCACCCCCAGTGTAATTGAATTCCATGACTACACTGGGGATTTAGGTGGCTCATAGGAGTTAGTTCATTTGTATAAAGATAAATCCAATAGCGAGCGTGATGCCTGGAGTCCCTGAGTATACCTTCAGCCCGCTGTCTTCACCTATAGACAAGCCCCCGATCGTCAGGAGACTTGTTGCACCTCGCTGTACACGGTTACCCCTAGGTCCTAGAGCGCAAGGTATAGACACTGACGCCGGGTATACTCTGGAAAACCGGAACACCAACAGGGACTGGAAGACAAGAAAAGACAATAATACAGGATAACAATGTACAATGAGAAGAACAATGACAATATAAAAAGGCAAGAACAAGACCTGGCTATTTATACTAGACTTGGCTACTAGAACAATAGCTGGGACTACTAGCTTAGCTAACCAAAACTATAACAGGCAATGAGGCTGAAATAGAAGCAGGCTTAAATAGGCAGAAGGACCAATGGGGAAGAGGACTGGGTGAAAATCTGAAGCAGGATTGGCTGATAGACTGATTTTGAATTTATTGGGTCTCCTCCGTCCAATTAGACTGTCAGCGGGGACTGAGGAGATAAGAAGAGGCACTTGTGCGCGTCCACGGAGTGCCAGGAGAAAGCAGCAGCGGTGCATGCCTGAAAGAAATAGGCACGTGCAGCCAAAGACTCCAGACGCCGCGAGATGAAAACAGAAGAAGACGCAAGTCGGCGTGCACCGCAGGACCAAAGCGCAGGTAAGCTAGCGAGAAGGCATCGTTCAACACAAGAAAAAATAGGCCCTTGGAGGCCTATGGAGAAACAATTGATGCATAAAGGCAAAGTCTAAAAGGATATGTACACAGGCAAATTTGTTAACTATAATTCATCCCATCTATCACCGTATCATTTTTTGTTGCTCTTCCCCCTATTCCTTTAGATATCCAGTCTGAAACATCTTAAATTTCAGCATTTCTGTAAGCAGCTTTGCTGCAGCTGGAATGGTTTGACATTTGGTTAGAGATTTAATGTGGGTTTGAATAGAATCGAATCTGAGGGTTTCAAAGTCCCGACTAAACTTTCGGAACTCCCGAATATCACGGAACCCGGATTTTTCGAATTTTCGGTTTTTATGAGTTTTTGAGCATAACCAGGACATTGTACTACCATCTTCCCCTCTGCAAAAAAAATAGTATGTTATGCTGACAGTCACAGCTAATCACGGACTGCCATTTCCAGAGCAGTCTCCAGTGCAGCTGCTCGGGAACAGAAAAAGAACACAGCAGTCGCAGTGGAGAGGGAGTGCACAGACAGGAAGCGGCGGTGGATCGAGAACTTGTAAGTATGAATTCTCATGCTGGACTGGGAGCAGATTTAAAAAGTGTAACCTAAACGACCTCCAGGTTTAGAAAGGTGCTGCATAACAAACTGATTTTTTGGCAGAGGGATGGACAGTCCCTTTAACCCACTGCCATGTTACAGACCAGGAAAGGAAATGTACAGTAAGTATGAAAAGAATTTTCCATTTTTGTTAGCTATTATTTGTTCCCTTATGGGAATATTTTTTGGGGGTTATTTGTGAACTCAAAGCATGACTCTGGAGTGATGATATAAGGGATAATACGCTACCTACAATGTAATATAAGGGATAATACGCTACCTACAGTGTAATATATGGATATTACGCCACCAAGGAGTTCCATGACCACATAGAAGCACGAGGCCGCAGGCCGGGTGCTTTTATACAGGTCATGGAACTCCGAGGTGAAGTAAATCCATATATTACACTGTAGGTAGCGTATTATTTCTTATAATACATAAGGCCAGCCAAAAAATAACCCAGTAGAGACACTCTCCCCCTACCCTTGCACTGCCCCCCCTCCCAGTAATAGTCATTTATATAGGAATCCCTGTTTAGTGTTGTATAAATAGTTAATTACAGTTCCTATTGTAAAGAGAAAGAAGGACCAAACATACAGGGAGATTTAATAACTTATTGTTAAAAATGGTGCTAATTTTGCCCCAACCAATCAGATGGTTTATTAAAGGGACTGTCCACCCCTCTTTTGAAAAATGAATATGTGGTAGAGAAGCCCCCAAAAGCTAGACATCGTTTAATTCTCAACCTTTAATTCGGCTCCCACACAGAGATATTATACATCCTCCTCCTCGCTCCACCGCTGCGGCTCTGCACTTCCGGGTAAGGCAGTCAGTGTCGGCCGTGACTGTGACGTCACGGCCAATCACTGACTGCCATTCCCGGACCAGTCTCCACTGCGGCTGCTCGGGAACAGAAAAAGAACAGAGCAGCCACAGTGGAGACTGGGAGAAGAACCCGGAAGCGGCAGTGGAGCGAGGAGGATGTATAATATAAGTATAATATCTCAGCGTGGGAGCCAAATTAAAGGTTGAGAATTAAACGATGTCTAGCTTTTGGGGGCTTCTCTACCACATATTAATTTTTCAAAAGACAGTCCCTTTAAAGGGCATTTTTTTGGGCATGTCCACCAAAAAAACACTTTTTACTGTATGATAGCCAACCCCTTCCCACCCCCAATTGCCATGTTATTTCAATAAAAAAGAATTCAGATTGATACTTACAGCCCTTCACTCCCACGTCACTTTGTCGGGACTTGCAAGCAGGGGGCCTGTCCATCAGCCGCCTCTGTGATTGGCTGAGACACAGCCAATCACAGAGGAGGCTGATGTCACAGAAAGCTGCGCGGGAACGAAGGGCTGTAAGAAGCGATCCAAATGCTTTTTTAAATAAATAATATGGTGGTTAGAGCTGGTCAGGGGGGAGCTATCGTACCTTAAAAAGATTCAATGCTAGGTGCAAAGCTCAAGAAGGATGGATCCGGATGGTGGGCAACACAGGAGGCAGACACATTTGAGCAGGAAGGCAGCCACTACCTTTCAGTTTCCTGGACTTTGGACATGCACTGCAGGACAACCATAAGGAGCAGGGATGTAAAGTAAGGACTTTTTCAAACTGTATAGTGGGGCCAGTAGTGGGTTAAATTATAGTTTGGGGGGGGTGGACATGCCCTTTAACAATTGAAAGCTAACATCTGATTGGTTGGGGTAAAACTAGCACCATTTTTAACGATAAGAACTTTTATTGAATCTCCCTGTTTGTCTGTCAACAATAAACAGGGCTTCCTATATAAATGACTAATACAGGAAGGGGCAGTGTGTAAGATTCTGAAATTGACATTTATATTTTTTATTCTTTATATTTTATTTTGTACTATATCTGTCAAGAAGAAGGAAACTAACTGTGATACAGGAAGCCTTTGTCCTGGGAGGTAAAATAGCCTTTCTGTTTACCACCTAGTATCAGGTATACAACAGAACCTCATTATTACCTCCTTATATCAAGAAACAAGTCCTCCCACCCTATAGAGACCTGATTATCATATCCAGGGTGTAGGTCTATAGATACTAGTACACAAAGGGTTTCATCAAGATTAAACAACAAGCCAATCAGAACTGGCCTAGTATTCCTGACATCAGCAGTCACATGGGAAACCTGTCATGAAGAGAAGGGGTTGGAAGTTTGGATAATCAACCAATCAGCCTGTCTGGGAAAAAAGGTAAGGGGATGGAAGTTTCAGAACCTAGCCAATCAGGCAGAGTTCTTAACAAAGTCCAGGAGCCTGAACAACCATTATAAACTCAGGGATTTGCCAGGATTGAGGAATGATCATGGGGGAGAAGAGAGGAGTTGTGGGGGGTTCTAAAGGATAGCCCCAAAGGAACTTTAAGAAAAAATGACGGTCCTCATTGACTGTTCTTGTGTGTGGATCTTGGCTTCTACTTTGGCTGTAATAGACCTGCTTTTACCTTGGCTGTTCCCGGATGTGCGGATCACTTTGCGAGTTTTATTTGATGTCAGACTACTAACTGGGTTTGAATTCTGACCCAAATTGAATCTACAGTGCTTCTTCAACTTGAAATTCTACACAGACCAGAGAACTTTCTTTCCAGTACATTAATTAAGGACAAGTACACCTAACTCAAAGGAAAGGTATAATAAGGCTCCTTTATCTCCCTAGGTCAGTTTTGTGAAGGTTCTCATTCATCCAGGTCATGGTATATTTGTTGTATTCAATTAGATCAACTGTTTCGTTAGTCATCCGATTGGCTTTCTCAATTCAGAATGACTTGTACAAGAATCTGTGGCAATTATGTACCCTGGAAGATCCCAATTAGCATATCACAGCTAAGGTGGCTAAGGTGTTATAGGAACGCCCAGGGTAGGGTGTCAAAACAGCATTGCACATGGCAGACAGTTGGTGTCGAAACCCCCCCCCCACCTCTATTTAGGCTTGGTTTCTTTATTTTCACATAAATGGCCTCCTTGACACCTCTCTTGAATGTATCAACATATGGCCCAGCACAGAAGAGCCAATTCCTCGTGTCAGGACTCAGCCGTGTACCTGCATCTTAAGGATAAAGGACATACCTTTTGAAGATTGTAATGTTAACATATTGGCAAAGGAATGTGACTGGTTCAAGAGAGGTGTCAAGGAGGCCATTTATGTGAAAATAAAGAAACCAAGCCTAAATAGAGGTGGGGGGGGTTCGACACCAACTGTCTGCCATGTACAATGCTGTTTTGACACCTTACCCTGGGCGTTCCTATAACACCTCTTAGCCACTATGCAATCCTGCCCTTAACACCTGTCTTTTATATGCTAATTGGGATTTTCCAGGGTACATAATTGCCACAGACTCTTGTACAAGTCATTCTGAATTGAGAAAGCCAGTCGGATGACTAGCGAAACGTCTTCAAGAACTAAACTTTAATAAAACTTTGCCCCAACCAATCAGATGTTTGCCTTTAAATGTTAAATAAGATCTGATTGGTAGGGGCAAAATTGGCACCATTTTAAATAAGCAGGGAGATTCAATAAAAGTTCTTATGGTGCTAATTTTACCCCAACCAATCAGATGTTATTTAACATCTGAAATCTAACAACTGATTGGTTGGGGCAAAATTAGCACCATTTTAAACGATAAGAACATTTATTGAATCTCTCTGATGGTGTCTTCAATCGTGTCATTACAAAACTCCTCCTCCCATCCACACATGAGGAGCGGAGAATAATTAGCATTTTATGTTCAAACATTATTATAAAAACTGTCAGGGCTATTCAATAAAAGTTCTTATCGTTAAAAATGGTGCTAATTTTGCCCCAACCAATCAGACGTAAGCTTTCAAATGTTAAATAAGATCTGATTGGTTGGGGCAAAATTAGCACCATTTTAAACGATAAGAACTTTTATTGAATCTCCCTGAATGTGCAAAGTGCTTACAATATTCAGAATATACATACTTAGCATGATCAAAACTTTAAAAAACCTAAGTTCACTTAAAGTGTTATGTTCCACCGTTTATGTTAATACACTCATATTTAATGCGCATCGAATAACGTGCAATGAAATTAGTACCAAAAAGAATCTCTTAATACAAATATTAATGTGAATAAAATCTTATAAATTGCCATAAATAAAAGCAATGACAATAATTTCAAAACTGTATGACATCTTTCTTTAATATACTATTGAGGTGAAACGTATCCTTTAATGATTCTTTTAGAAAATTTACTGCATTGTCCAGGAGATGGCAATAAATCCTCTGTAAAGGAGAAAATGTATCAACCATATCTTCATAATATACTCACTATCCGGGAGATTCAATAAAGTTTATTGTTAAACTTTGGTGCTAATTTTGCTCCAACCAGATGTTAGCTTTAAATTGTTAAATAAGATCTGATTGGTTGGGGCAAAATTAGCACCATTTTTAACAATAACTTTTATTGAATCTCCTTCTGCAAGTATTAAAGTATCAAAGTGTTAAGTTTCTTTTGCTTAGAACTCTCAACCAAAATGTAATATACAAACAATTTGCATAACAGTGCTCAGTTGTTTAAAGGCTATGTCCACCCCTAAAATAGATTTTTAATATTCTGCTCCCCCATGTCCCCCAGCCCCAACCGCATATTTTTTTTTCAGAAAGCCCCCCAAACTCTTACTTACCTCCCCTCGATCCTCCGCCGCACTGCCGGCCCTCTGCTTGCGAGAATGCAAGCAGAGGGCGGGACCGGCAGTCGCTCTGTGATTGGCTGAGCGCAGCCAATCACACGCGGCTGCCGGTCATTCAGTGCGCGGAGGAAAGCGGAAGGTAAGTAAGAGTTTGGGGAGCTTTTTAAAAAAAAAAACATGCGGTTGGGCTGGGGGACATGGGGAGCAGAATATTAAGGGGTTTAATGCTAGGGGGAGGGATAGTAGAACGGAGGGGGAGGGGGAGGGGGGGGAGAAGGACTGCAGCACCATGGCAGGAATCTCCGGGAGCCAGGTAGCAGGCAGTGTCCTATTGGACCTGCTAGCCTCCGGGTGGGCAGTTTTTGAACTTTGGGGGGGGACTACAGGGAACCAGATGGAGTTGGGATGTGAGTTAAGGATTAACTACACTACATGGTGGGGCCAGTAGTTTGGGGGGGTATAGTTTTGGGGGTGGACATGCCCTTTAAAGGAAGCAGGATAAGTTAAATTCTTCGAAAAAATAGGGAGTGCACTGTCACAATCTATACTTAATGCATACACCTATTTTGGCGGTGCACAGGGGCCAAATAACACTTAATATAGAAAAAGGAATAAGGATCGAGAAAAATCGACCACAGTACCCCTATAAAGTGCACAGGCACATAAATAAGTTAAATTGAAGCGTTTATTGTGATTCACTTAAAGGGGAACTGTGGTCTCCAAACAAGTTGAGTTTAAATGAAAGACCAGTTTCCAACCTTTAAAACGAGCCATCAACCACCTCTCTACGTGCTCCAGAGCCCAAGATACACAGAAATGACTGACCAGAAAGTTAATGAGTGGGAGGCTGACATGTGACATTCCTAAGGCTTCTCCTGCACAGTGCTGCCGGCAAGCACAGCCTCAGACTCCCTCAGTGTGTGAGGGAGACAGGAAGTCCCTCCTCCTCTCTGCTGTGTGAAGGACCTGCAGCTGCAGAGAAGGTAAGGGAATCTACAGCCCTTCTCTCTCACAGTGTGAAAACAGAGTTCTCACAATGCCTGAAAAGGCTGTTTCCACAGAGTTTTCGTGGAAGGGGGGGGGGTGTCAGAGTGGCCCACAGCATCTTTGAGGGGGGGGCTTAGGCACCCGCGGGTGGGCAGGGGCTTAGGCACCCACGAGTGGGTGGGGCCACGACACCCGTGAGGGGGAGGGGCTATGACACCCGCGAGTGGGGGGGGGGCACATGGGGCTGTAAGGGAATGGGCCAAGGGGGGCCTGCAACTGGAGGGACCATGGGGGCTGCAAAGGGGAGGAGACACAGGGCAGATTGACTGACATGGTTTCAGAGCAGTAAGTGCTGGGGACCTGGTGATGCTGCTGCCATATCACACACAAAAATGTAGGTATCTTTAAAACTATATAAAATAAACAATGGAAATAAATTGCAAAAACTCTCAGGAGAGCAATTCCTATCAATTTACCTAAAGTAATTTTTGGACCACAGTTCCTCTTTAAAATCAACATGATTTACGCTCAGTTAGCGCGAAGTTAAGTCTCGCTTTGCAGCGGCTGCGCGAGATCCGCAACAGGAACTTACGCAGTCGTCACAAACCTATTTAACAGAGGCTGCACGGCTCTTAAGACGCAAGTATTTAACGCCACTAATAGCTGGCGTTAAATACTTACGTCAGGGTGAGATTCACCCAGAGCCGCGCAGCCTCTGGTAAATCCCGTACGGGAGATTTGCCCAGAGCAGTTGTGGCTCTGGGTGATTTACCCACAGTGGGATTTTAGCCGCGTTAAGATCATGCTCTGCAACCCAAGCAAATGCGATAATGAATAGCTAGTGCTGGATATGTGGGCGTCTCGAGCATCCGGCACTATTAAGGAGTTAAAGTCGTGCTAAGCCGTAACAAACAGCTTGGTGTGACTTAACTCCGAATACCTGTGCAGAGCGCCGCTGGGTAAATCGCCCCAATCGCATGTGCCTCTTCATATTCTGGGAAGGTGATATAATCACAGGTGCCTGCGCTATTGATCTGTAGCTACCAGCTGTGGGGGGGAACCGGTGCCCTCTCACAATTGCTTCCTATGGCCACTTGTTCCTGCCATCATGGGGCAAGCAGCCTGAGTCCATCTAGCACGCCTAGCTGCAGCCAATCAGATGTCAGGTAACGGTAGTTAGACCCATCTACAATGTTCCTTTCTAATAACTACAAATGAACGGAGAGAATAATTTGTAACTGTATTTTATTACACTGTGTAATGACGTTTCATTGATAATCATAAGTAGAAAGATTTTTATCCAAACACTTCCACGAGGCACTAGGACCCAGCAGTGTCACTCTCGACTTTTTACCTCCCACTTTGCTGTCACCCAACTAGGAACTGATCCCCGCGTTGCTGTGACAACTACATAGCCGCGCCGCCCTGTGACAGCATAGAGCGGGTAGTGCGGTGACGTCGATGCCAGTGACGTTGGAGGGACGCGCTGTTCGGTCGCTATAGGTTAACATGGAAGAAACAGAAACATCTGTCCAGGGGGACGATGATGAGGACAATGAAAGGGAGCAGGAGGTGATCAGCGAGGAAAAAGACGCTCCAGGGGAGGAGGAAGAAGGGGCGGGGCTGATTGGCGAGGATGAAGCAGGTCCAGGGGAGGAGGAAGAAGAGGCGGGGCTTATTGTTGAAGCTCAAGAAGCTCCAGGGGAGGAGGAGGAAGGGGCGGGGTTGATTGGCGAGGATGAGACCGCTCCAGGGGAGGAAGAAGAAGAGGCGGAGCTTATTGTTGAAGATCAAGAAGCTCCAGGGGAGGAGGAGAAGGAGGAAGGGGCGGGGCCTCAGGTGTCTCACAGACCTTCAGTACTGGACCTCCAGGTGGATGTTTTGCTGTCACTGCCTGTTACAGATACAGTAATTGTAATAATTGTTATATAGTGGACAATGCAACCCCAACTGTACATTAGAAGTCACAGAGGAGATCTGTGACAATATAAAAGAACGAGGCCACTGGCCGAGTATCTTTTATACAGGGCGACTTCTAATATCCCTTTAATTTACAGTTTTGGGTGCATTAGTTATTATAACCCACCCCTTTGTGGCTTCTGGTTTTCCTCTCCTCCTGGATCTGTAAGATTATAAGGCTATAATATCTGTTGTATTCAATTAGATCAACTGGACTTGAAATGTAGTTCTTGAAGACGTTTCGCTAGTCATCCGACTGGCTTTCTCAATTCAGAATGACTTGTACAAGAATCAGTGGTACATAATTGCCACTGATTCTTGTACAAGTCATTCTGAATTGAGTTCATTTAAACTCAACTTGTTTGGAGACCACAGTTCCCCTTTAAAGCCTTTTCAATTGTAGCTTAAAAGCTGTGCAAAAGATCATAATTTTCTGCTCACATTCAAACGATGCAATAACAGTTGCAAAGTGGTTAGTACATTGCGTGAACAAGTGCAGTTCGGTTGCGATATGGAAATTTATTGCATCTCTCCTGTTCTGCCTCCCCAATCTAAGCATTCAAAGTGTGATCTCTGAAACGTATCAAGTTGTATTGAGATAGCAATAACTTCTCAGTATTGTTGGCAGTTACTCGATCAGAACGACTTGTTGAAGATCATAGAGTTTTAATCCAAAAACTGTAAATTTCTTACAATAGTGATCATCCAGATAGGTCAAAAGAAGATAATATGGCCCACTCCAGCAATTAACATGGAGTCTGGACCTTAAGTTAACAGGTAGGATGAGTTAAACAAACAAAAACTACAGTAGGGCAAAAGAGACATATTTCTAAAAATTCAAACATAAAGCAGACACAGACTACAATAAAGTGTTACAATGCATGTGTAACATGACACTCCTCGCCTAAAATCTTTAGATTTCACGATTATCAAATATTAACTATAATATTCTCAGACTTGCATCCTGAAATGAGTCCGAAGAACCTGAAAAACACAAAAACAATAAAAACAAAGCATACAAATGTGCAAAAACAATATAAGTGAAAAGTCTTGAGTCTGAAGGTAAATGCAATTCAAAATGATAAAGTCAAAAATACAAGTAAGAAAACCCATCTTCGGGTTGGGAAAGCTGCAAGTTGCCAACATCCCCCATATTCTGTAGTTCTGTACTTTTGCCTGCCTAGGTTGGGGATCACTGTTATGTGAGCATATAGCATTTCTGCATGGAAGAAATATCCCTTTTATACATGTTATTCCAAAACTGCACCACATATTCCAAATGTTGCCTTACCAGCAGAGGCACTTATGGGGGTTTTTGCTGCCTGAGTCAAACTTCAAAATGCCACTCTTGACTATTTCCAGGTGCCACATGAAGTGAGTCTCCGCCACGCTAAAGTGGTGTGGCTTTATCAGTGGGCATGGCTTTGTAGATGGGCAAAGTTGACAGTCAATAAGCAATAATGTAACTTACTAGAAACAGATATTACATCCCTTTATCAAAAAGCTTGTGTTGCCACTACCATATTGCTCCTTTCAGGTTTTTGTTGCTCAAATCAAATAACTTATTTTATAGCCTGTGCACCCAGCAAGTCCCAGGCCACCCAGCAAGGCCCAACAACCCACCCCAAGATTGGTTCCAACTTCCACTGACTTCCTTCCTTGACTAGGAGCAGTATGTTATGCTGAGCACTGAGCAGTAGGGTGTGTGTCTTGCAGAAGCAACCTCAAGGTAACATGTATATTGGAGTCATGCGGGTAAAGCTCACACTTCTCGTTCGCAGTTGTGTACATCTTGCGCCAGTCAAGGGGGACATTTTTTTCACCACTGCCTGTCTGTCGCCTCTCTTCTTCAGTGCAGGGGTGTCGCCTGACTCTCACTCTGCCTCATGGTAGATGTAGCCCTGCTTACCAGGCCCTATTTTTCTGCCTCAACATAAGATTTTTTTTACATTGGCTGTGCTTCTCTATTTCCAAAAAGTTTTGAAAATGGCACTGCCACCGCAGAATTAGTGTAAATCCCTCTCTAACAAGATAATACATGGGTTTTACACTAATTTTGCCAAATAGTGGCCTATATTGCATCGCCCCTTTGTTTTGTAGGTCAAAGCTCAGCGCAAAGCCTTAATGATTAAGGAATGGTTTCCTATTTTGTTCCTTTAGAATCTTAGCACAGGCCAGACTGAAGAATTTAACTGCAATCATGGTTTTTAAAGAGGAAGATTGCTATGCAGCTCCAGCCAAAATGTTGTACACATTTATCAAGGATGATTTTCTATAGTACTTTCAGTCTTTGTATGAACAAGCTTAGATACTGATCTACTTGGGCTTTCAATGTCTGAATTAGAGAAGGAAATAATAGCATTTGATGATCAGTAATTCATAGAAAGAAATAAATTTTTTAAAGACCTAGAAAATCAAGAATGAATGACAAAATGGGAAATAATTAGGAAACTATTTTTTGGATTATAAACAATACTGATATTTACCCCCTCTGTTGCTTCCTCAGGAATACATTCTTCAGCTGGTTGGCTGGAAGTAATTAAAATAATCCCTTTAGGATCCCCCCATTTACAAACAAAGTTTTTCCTTCCAGATGGAAGAAGTGACTTTAACTGCATCCAAATCTATAAACCCACAGAAAGTTTATTTCTAACAGTAATGCCGTGTCCGTAAAGTATGTGAAGACAGTATGTTGCTAGCGCTAGCTATTGCCATCTGGCACTCAAGTCTGCTAGAACAAACCAATCTTTTAGATTCACTTAGCACAGAGATTCACTTAGCCCGGAGCATTTATAGTATAGGCAGAATAAGGAGCGTTAAGCCCCATATGCACCACTTTACATTTATCAACACTGATTCTCATCTGCTACTTTGAGGTCCATTCTGACAATTTATCTAGGTTTACCTGCAGAAAATGCACGTTATTTATAGTTTACATAGTTTACACACATCTGACTGGACACCCGACGAACGACCCCTGAGCGCAAGACACCCGCACGATGAACGGACGATTCATATGCACGAAATTTGTGCATATGTATGCGTTTAGTCAGGCGTCGTTTGTTGATCTGCCATGGCGGATTGACGAATGACTTCCGCTGTGCATGTGTATGCGTTAAGTTGTGCGTGGTTTTTCATCAGCCATGGCGGATTGATTAATGTCTCCCATCCCGACGACATATACACGTGCGATTATAGTCTGAAAGCGTACATGTGCTCGGGTGTTGTGCATCGCCCCTTAAATCGTACGTGTGTACAAGGCTTAAGTCAATGTCTAAACAAATCACATAGAAGATGCCCCGGTAAAGAGCTGTAATTTTAAAGCATTGTTATTGATAAGTAACAGTCATTAATTAAAACTGCAGTTGTTAGTTAACAACCACAAGATAGTTAATGATAATGTCATTATATAACAATACTGACCAAACTATTGCAATACTAGGCTTTTATTTCCAAACATGTTTAACAATATAGATTGATAATTAATAGTAAGATATTTTACAACTGCAGTATTAATTAACAACTACATGGTGTTATTTAACAATAGAGATGGGATCCGGGTCCGATCCGTCACGGAACCCCTCGGTTCCGAAATCCGAATGTTCCGTCCAAAACTGGACTGATCGTTCAGATTTTGACGAGAGTTTTCATTTTTTAACGAACGTTCGAGCTGTGCTGTTCTCTCCCCCCCTCCCTCCTCTTAAGTAGAGAATGTTCAAAACTGTTCAAAACTGTTGAGTTTCGTTTCGTTTTAATTAATTTAATTTTCGGCTACTTTAGATTTTCAAAAATCAGCTGCTTTTGATTTTCGAAAATCAGGTACTTTTGCTTTTTGAAAATCGTCTATTTTTGAAAATCGTCTACTTTCGATTTTCGAAAATCGTCTACTTTCGATTGACCGAAGTCCTCCTTCGGTCACTGTAACTCGATGTCTTCCTGGTTTCTTCTGATATCTTCTACACCGAACATGTGCTGACCGCAGATTAGAAGGAAGAACTAGTATTTGTGACCGCAGATTTAGAGCCTCCCACCCCTTAACTTTCTGATCAGTGATTTCTTGATATCTTGGGCTTTGCAGCACAAAGAGAAGAGGTTGATGGCTCATTGTAAAGGTAGAAACCTCACCTTTCATTTAAAATCAATTTGTTTAGAGACCACAGTTCCCCTTTAAGATTTATCACTCCTGCACAAATTAAATAAAAAAGCAAACTGAGAAATGTATCTTTACATGTGTGGGGGTTGCATCATATTAAATTGTGAATTGAGACATTATCAGCTAGGGAAACGCACTCATCATCATCAGACCATTCTTCTTCTGCGTCATCCACATCATTGCTTGTTGAATAATATGATTCCGATTCACTCCTGCACAAATAAAATAAACATGGAAACTGTGAAATTAATCTTTTCATGTGTGCACATTTTATTATATTAAAGGGGAACTAAACCCAATTTTTTATACTTCAGAAACTGAAAACAACCCCTCTATAAACCCCAATAAGCTATAAAATACCACGTCAATAAATTGTATTAAACTAAATGTAAGCCTGTTAAGAACTGGATGAAGTGTGTATGTGCAGTGTCAGACCACACCTCCTGACCTCAGTCACATGCTTGCTTGCTTTATCTGTCCTGTAAAAGGATTGGCTAGAGATTATTAATGGGTGTGACCAACTGTAACAAGTTTCTGCCATAGCTAAGGACTGAGCATGTGCAGAACATAATGATTGTTGGCCAAACTGTGTGATGCTAGAATGCTGTGAAGTAAAGCACAAACCATATATTGTTTAGCTAAATTTTCCAGCGCCTGTATAAAAAGGAGAGGTAAGACACAGATTACTGTTTTTTATCAAAGTGTTCTGCCTTCTAGTTCAGTGTTCTGTGGCTTTTGTTGTCCATTACTGTCTCCGGGCCAATTATCAGCTAAAGAAACTCCCACATCATCTTCAGAATCTGTCACTTTAAGGCTTGGACATTTATCTGAGTCATACTCATCATCAATTGTAAACTATTGATGATTATTATATCCTGTGCAAATATAATAAACATGTAAACGGTGATATTTATCTTTACATTTATGTGCATTTCATTATATTGCAGATGGCTCTGGAATTATAATGGGAGCTTCAGCTGAATGAGTATTATAAGAACAGCTAGAACAGCATGTACATGTCTTTATCAAGACTGTATAGTACATCAACCACCTATGGAGCATGAAAACAAGCCACCAATTGTCTCTTGGCAAACTACAGCTAAAGGACTGAATCGACCGAAGCATGTTTCGCCAATGAAATCTCATCAAGGTCTTGTAATACTCTGTGACATCCTCCTTTTTTATTTTGTGTTCACAAGTGGATTATTCACCTTATAACTGTCAAGCTTTCTGGCATAATTTTCAATTCCTGTTATTCCAGACCACATTTGCACCTGCATATGGATCTTTGTTAAACATTATATATGCACTTGGTTCTGAGCCAATCATGTTACCAGCTTTATATCTTGGTTATCTGGAGCTACCAATGGCAATTTTCTCCAACAGCATTCACTGTTATACTGGTTATGAGTTAGTTGCAAAAATGTTATATCAGGGATGCCCAATTTTTACTGAATGTATTTTCACAATAAATATGGTTTTGCATATGTGCTAGTATCATGACATGAGGGGTTCTGTGAGGTTGGATAGAGGTTGTAGTGGCTACAAACATTTGAGTGCTGTGTGGAGTGTTATGTTTTGCCTCTCAAGTGGTGATATAGAATAAGGAAAGGGAAAAAGAGAAAACAAGATTGCCACTGGAGCAGCAATTGTTTCATAGTAAAACAGTTAAATGTACTGCATGTGGTGCTTGGGTTCTTCCCATTTTCTTTTTCTGATTGGATTGCATATTAGTCTATGTTCTCCCTGGTGTATGTGTCAAATAAATGTGATTAGATTGTAAGCTCTTTGGGCAGGGCCTGATGTGAATGTATACATGTAATTATAAAGCACTATGGAAGATGTTGGCGCTATATAAATCCACAATAATAATAATAATAATAAGTTAAAGACATGACCATGGGTCCGCCAGGAAGAGCAAGGAGCTCATGATTATTTGCTGCAGACATTGGGCTGAAAAACTAGGTTCATGTGCAGTTCTGGGCAGCCTAATTATAACAGTCTTAGGCTTTTGGGGATTTTCTATCAAGATATAAAATATGATTTTATTAACATGCTCTGTTTCAAAGGATTTGAAAAATACAGCCAGGTACACACATGACTGATATTAGAAAAATCATGTAGGACAGGTTTTAGTGATTATTGGCCATTTGTATGATATGAAATTGGCTGATCCCACAGCCAAAACTCAAAATGTTGGCTGGGGGATTTATAATTTGTTACAAACAATGTTGATACTTTAGTATAGGAAGCCAAGGAGTACAGGATAATCCAAATGATTAGGTTGGGTCGGGAATGTGTATTTGCCTATTTGTTGCAGATTCCAATGGCTAGGACAGTACACAAAATATAAGTACAAACGGAATATTGACCCATGTGTACCAAGCCTAACTCTATTGTTAATTATTTGGAAATAAGACATAAGATGGCGTTTTTGTAGAGGCAAGTAAAGGCCACTAGGTGATGTGTTGGTACATTTCAGCTTATCCCAAAGCTTGTGTGACTCTGTACACACATTACAAATGATGATGCTTATTTCAACTAATGATATTTATCAAGTGTGCAGGGATATGCCACTAAAATCTTTGATAGTTGATCTCTTTGAAGTGTGAAGATTTATTTTGCCTTATTATTTAAAAGTGGACACACACAGAATATTAATTGGCTTAGCTCAGTGTGAAGGTAAATTCTGTTTGAACTTGCCTGTTTCAAAGTTTAGCAGAGAGAGATTCAAGCTATTAGTGATATCAACCATATATTAAAGCACTACTATATTATCTTCAGAAAAGCAAAACATTCAGAATCATTTTACATAATAAATTTTACAGAAAGAAAATAAATTGAGCTTAAAGATGCATAGAGCAGCATGGTGGCTTAGTGGTTAGTGATGATGCCTTGCAGCACTAAATCATGGGTTCAAAGACTACATCTCCCTCTGTTTATATGTTTCTTTTAGATACCCTGATTTTCTCCCACAAACAGGGCCGTTTTTAGGCATAGGCCACCTAGGCAAAGAACTAGGGCGCCTATGTTGATCCAGAGCGCCTGTTCCCCTGTCATCTCCCTGTCAGCTGTTACTTGCTGTGTTAGACCTGCTCTCCTTGTTCAGCTGGAATCTGTAACACTGTACCTAGTACAGAGCCTGAACTCCACACACTCTACATAGCAACAAATGTTGCAATTTGCAAATGAATTGAAGGTGAAGGAAGGAGGGGGGGAGGATGAGCTCAGCTAATAGGACTAAAGAGAACAGTTCTAAAATGCCAGGTAAAAGCTGCTGCAGACTTTATAACAGTTGCCCCTGTGACTAGCAGCCATGAGATCCCTATACCTGCCTCTTTCTGCCTTCTACCCAACTCTCCAATTAGAACTTAGAGTAGGTTAGGAGTGAAAAATTCAATGGAGGATACATGGAAAGCAGGTACATAATGTATATCATGTCAATGCTGGCAGCTGGAAGGGTTAAAGGTAATACTCTGCTGGCAGTGAAAGTGCTGATAGGAAAGTCTGTTGGCATTGAATGGTACGTTGTAATACTCTTCTGGCACTAAAAGTGTTAATGGCAATACTATGGGGAAGTCTGCTGGCACGAAGGGTTAATAGCAATTCTCTGGAAAGGTGCTGGCATTGAAAGTATTAATAATAAAGTCTGCTGGCACTAAAGGTTTAATGGTTATGTTCTACTGGCACTTAAATTATTAATGCCAATATTCTTGGAAAAGCATTGAAAGAGTAAAACATCTCAGATCTCACCAAATTTCCCTGTTCTGCCCTACCCGGCTGGAAACAATTTCTGGGGAGAACACTGGTGCCACATACAGCACATCCACTGAAACCTATCCTGTCCTTCCAATCAGTATTTCCTTTGTGGCCAGTGTCGCTGCATTCATACAAAAGTATGTATACACGCCCGCCTCACCTGGTACAGTGTGTGCCCCTTACCAGTAGACGGTGTCAGAAGCAGAGGGAGAAACCCAGCTGTAGTTTGACAGGCCAAGCTTTTTTTTTTTTGTTTGATACTGATACTGATAGCTAAGTGTGAGTGTGATGGAACACATGGACCGATATTTTGACCCAACCAACTGATATTTTGGTTGACAGGGTTGAAATATATTTTTTTGTCTGTTTTGGGCAAATGTTGATAAATTTCACCTAGTCAAGAGCTGGACAGGGTGGGCCACACAATTGGTTCTACCAAAATATTTTGCTGTTTTTGCTGTTTTTGCAGCAATATTTTGACCCGGCTGACCAGTTGATGGTGTTGATTGGGTTAAGCAATTGAGCAATGTGTACCCAACCTTAACAGGGTGACATATACACCTAACATTTCTATTTAGGCCTTTAACAAGAAATTTCTGGTTTTGACATCATGAAAATCACACATACTGCCATTAGGCAAATAGACATAATTGGCAGCTACTTTTGCTACAACCAATTTGTAATTTGTACCCGCTGAATGCTTGCTAGTGGTCAGCTGGGACGAAGAATCTGCTGGTGTGTGCCAGCACAAGTTTTCACTCACCTTTACTATAAAATAATGCTATAGGTAGCTGCAAAGTTGCAAAATAACATGTGGAATCTGAAGTTTGTGTAGATAAAAAACAAATATTTGCTTTTTTTGGCACTTTGCATCTCCATATTTTCATATTGAGCCTCTATAAATAAACAGGGTTATTCAATAAAAGTTCTTATTGTTAAAAATGGTGCTAATTTTGCTGACCAATCAGATGTTAGCTTTCAAATGTTTAATAATATCTGATTGGTTGGGGCAAAATTAGCACCATTTTTAACAATAAGAACTTTTATTGAATCTCTCTGTATGTGTGTTAATTTCTGCAAAACAATTTTTTTAATGCTAAGCTTTAAATAGTCTAGGTTAAATTTGCATGGAAATAAATCCATCCTAATTACCTTCTGCCAAGTACTTACAAAAGAGGGTTATTACATTTAATTTATTGAATATAAAATAGATTTTAAAAAGGTATTGTATTATAAAGTACTGTATAAGAACTCCAAATAATAGATACTGTATGAGCCAAGGTAATGATGAAAGTGGATAAACTTTTATTGACATTTCAAGTGAGCAGATATGTCATGCAGAACTGGACAAATCCAAGGAGCCAGGTAGCTAGTTTGCCTGGTGACCAACTTTGTAAAGTTTGTTCCTATTGATGTCTACAGAACTGGCTGTAGACCAGTGTTTCTCAACCTTTTTATCTGTGGGGACCACTTGAAACTATTTTCATGTCTCGGGGAACCCCTACATTAAATTATTATATATTATTATATTCCTTTCTCAGTCATCATACATAAAAATACAAATTAATGCAAATATGAATAATAAATCTATAAATAAATCTCTATTTTAAAAAAATGCACACAGGGATGGGTCTAAACCAGTGTTTCTCAGGGAACGCTTACATGAAAACATTATTACAGACATCAATACACCAAATGCACAATTCATACAAATACAGAACATCGATAAATATATAGAAAAATAGATCTGTATTCATTACAATAATGGATCCATACTGTACAGTTTGCAACCTTTCAGGGACCCCTGGTTGAGAAACACTGCTGTAGACTTAAACAGTTATATTGGCTCCTGCAATGATATGACTGTCTTCTAATGTTACCCCAGTGTTAATGTTAACACCTGTATATCCCTAAATAAATATGGTATATATCATTTCCAAGAGTTTTATTTTATCATTGCTCTGTGAATATGTACTCGGAGTAGGCAGATCTGTATACAGAAAGGCCTGAAAAAAACGATGATTATAGTCATAAATATCTTACAGATTCATTTAAATACTTCTGTGTGAGCTAGACAGTTTTAATTCCCTTGTTCTGTTGTTCATCCTTAGGCAGATCAACTGAATATTTCTGCTCCAATAATTTGATTATTACACTGGTTATTTCAGAAACAGCTGTCGTCCACAGAATTCTTTTATCTTCATAAGTACTATTATTATGCTTGGGTTTCAAATCACTAAACCCATTATGATTGTGAACCAGGCAAGTTTCTGGAGAGTGCTAGCCCATAAGGACAAGTGCCCCTGCCTGTGCAATCCCACAAATTAATATAGGGAACACTCAATAAAGTTTGTTAAATATAAAGCGTTAGTATTACGCATCAGAAATACAAACAGATAAATAAACACAATTACTAAACATTTTCTGGATTGTACGGGTAATTCAAAAAACAAGGCAAACAAAGACATATTTCACATTTCGAGGTTTAAAGCATTTAACCAATAAATAGATGGAACAAATGAAACTTTACTATACATACAATTCAGACAAAAAGACAAATTACCTACTTTTGAATTCGAAAACAGTATAAAATGACCATTGCATAAAAATATACATATTTATATGGTGCTTGCACACCAAGACATATATGATCTCAGCTTTGTTGGAAGTAGAGCTGTTAAGAAATGTTTGCATGGGTGAATTATTAACTACTGGTTCTTCGTATTATAGAGGAAAGCCTATTTTATGTTTAGTTATGCTTTAACTAATGAAATCTTTTGTCTGCAGCGCTCTTGTATGTTGAGTTGACCTTGCTGGGCAAATTGAAAAGATTACACACAATGGTATACTATTGTTATGTCTTTATGGAAAGTAATGTTAGCTATGAGTTATTTTTCACAAGTCTATTTTGGAGGATGCTGTCAAAGCTTGTACGCTATGTGCTTGTCTCTTTATGAGGCCTCTTTTCATGCACACCGTACTGCGTGATTTCACAAAGAGGGAAAAGAAGGAGCTACAATAATGCCTAATTTTTCCTATTTTAATTTAACCCCATTTGCTGTAGTTAAAGTGTAGCTTTTCCTGACTTTTACACTTAATACTGACAATTGTGTGTGTTCTTTTTGAAGGCTGTTGTAAGGGTGTTAGGCATTCTAACTTTTCTGTTCACACTTATAGAATTTAAATGTATCTCTCTTTAGACGCCATCCTTGCTGTGAAATACATGAGTCCCCAATGATGTTACTGATGCCTAGGAATCCATTTACTGTAAATTAGCTCATAATAATGTTTATTTGATGGTTATATGTAGAACTAAAATGGGCCTGTTTAGCTTAGCCCTGTTGTGAAGTCTAAGCTTTTTTCAAAGACAAGCTTAAAAAGAGAGGCTGATGGTTTCTACAACTCTCCAACTGGCTCATTTATCAATGGTAGGGTTATTAGAAGCTGCCAAATAAATAAACTGTTAAAAGACAATTATACTTACCTTTCACCATCATCGTCTGTCTGTATTGCCACATATGGTACCCAGGACTGTATTGCCACATATGGTACCCAGGACTGTATTGCCACATATGGTACCCAGGACTGTATTGCCACTTGTGGTACCCAGGACTGTATTGCCACAGATGGTACCCAGGACTGTATTGCCACAGATAGTACCCAGGACTGTATTGCCACAGATAGTACCCAGGACTGTATTGCCACAGATAGTACCCAGGATGAGGGCCTAAACTGCTAAGTCCTTTAGCTAGGAACACACACTAGCGATAAAGGCCCGTTACTGTTTGATCAGGCTAGGGAGGGGGTGATCTTAAGGACTATAATTACCCTTTAATTTGTTTCTTGTTTGTAATATTGTTTTCTAAAGGATCTTGGAATAGTTCTCAGATTTTACAATAAGATAAGAGGACAAAATCTCAAATTCAATGATATATTTCCAATAAAATGACATTTTAATTGCATATCTTGCAATTAGGGTTTACTTTTCCGTTAGACTTATCACATTGGATTGCAAAATCACAGGGGCACATACAATGTTCCCTCTAACTATGTGTGCAGAAATGTATTTGTTGTGCGCATACAAACTTATGTGTGCTACACAACGCAGCACTTATATTCCAGCAGATCTTTGCACGGGCACCATGTAATCTGTGTGTGCAGGCCTTAAGAGTTGTGTGGGCATGCACAAGTACACAGCTAAGAGTGAACACTGGGCACATACTCACTTGGGGAGTAGATGTAATTCTCTGCCATCCACTCTAATCTGTTCTCAGAGCAGCTATCCCATATTATCTTTTCCTTCGAAGAACACCCTCTCACTCACTGCCATGTAACATTTATTGCTGTGATATTTACAAGGTTACTTTAGATATACAAAACACAAACAGACTTATTTAGTAACAGATGACTTGCCTTTGCTCTTAATATTAAGCAACCAATGAGATTATACTTGTTTCACTGGTCTAAAGCATCATACACAGGTACGATTTTACGGTGGATGAATGGCCCCCATGCCCAGTGACCAGCTGTTTTGGCTGATAATCAGACATATGTATGCGTTCGGTTGGGCATCGTTTATTGATCTGCCGTGGCTTCAACGATTTTATTTCTTGAAACCATATTTGCACTGTACTTCCTCTTTAAACACATGCAAAGGATAAGCAACGTGGAATGCAATATAATATTGGATAACTAAGGGGTAGCAGCTGCGGCTCTATGTGCATCACCATGATAGAACTGTAACTGTGCATATAACTGAAATCCCTAAGCCTCTGTGTTTAAATTATCCCTTTTTGCTCCATAAACTGTCTATTTTATTTATTGACATTGTATAAATAAATAAACAAATGCATACAGTACATGGTCCTATACAAAAGTCCCGGTTTCAAAATGAACATGATTTCTTTTTGGAATTGGCAGGTTTAAAAATCTGCAGATTCAGCAGAATTTTCAGAAATTCCGAAAAGGCGGAGTTCTCAAAAATCGTAATACCAAAAATGACAATCAAAAATCTAAATCAAAAAGTCTAAAATCGTTCTTGAAAAATCAAATTAAATCTGCTTCAATGGGTTTCAAATCGTATTTTCGAAATTTCAATAAGTTCCTCGGAACTGCTGGCGGGACAAAAACTTGTCAGTTTAATTCATCTCTAATTGCAGCAGGACCAAAATATACTATAAAGAGGGAATAAGTAAATATCATCAAAATCATGAATCTTTTCTGAACAAGTTAAAGTAGTTGACCCACTTAATGATTTATTTTTAGTCCAACGCTATATAATTCTGGAAGACGTATGGCATTTTAAAGGTGTGAATACTCTGAAACATTCATTTTCATATAGTTGCTTTAGACATCAGAAATTAGGCATCATGATGTAAAAGAAAAAGATGAAAATAGATTTTGAGTTTAAAGCATGAGGTGAAAACAGCAGGGTGTAAGGGTAATTGACACATAAAAGTACCTTAAATTGCCTTGGCACTGGTGGTTTACAAGTACATGTCTTGTGAATGGAAAACTCATGTTGAGGAAGTAAACACTAAGTTTCAAACCTGCATATTTGCTTGAATTGCAACAATTGAATTGTCTTAATAATCCATTCCTGGAGCAGAAGGAAAGTCTACAAATATATTAATAAATTACACTGTAGGTTCAGGTGATTCTCCATGTAATGAGGACCACAAATGGCTATATTTCTAACTAGAAATGCTATAATTAGTCTAAAAATTGATGTGTTTGTGCTGCTAATCACATTCTCCCAAGTTCTTCTTCTGGTAACACTTTCCTGAGAGCCAAATCTTTATTTGGGATCAGTCCTATGCACGATAATAGGGGCTTATAGCACCAGCAGGACTAAGAAAAATAAAAATATAGCAAGTAATGCCCTAATTGCATTGAAAATAACTTGGATTAAATTCATTATTGCAAAGTTGTATGTTACATATCTCTTTTTTTTCTCCTTTTATTAAAGGAATAGTTCACACAAAAATAAACTATTCCTTTAAAGCAGTGTTTGAAGACCGGGAGGTAAAGGACCTATTCCTTACCTTCCGTTCTTCAATCACTTCACCAGGATCCATGACCGAAGGTAAGTTTAATTACCTCTCGCACGATCCACCGCGGCTCCATTGATAACGGCCGACTCCTTTCTGGTTTAGTTTACTATAGCGCGCAATATCGCACATGCGTGCTATAGTGCAACTAAACCAGGAAGCAGTCGGCAGTTGTCAATGGAGCTTATTTAACATTTGAAAGCTAACATCTGATTGGTTGGGGCAAAATTAGCACCATTTTTAACAATAAGAACTTTTATTGAATAACCCTGAATTTTTTTTTGTTGTTCGATTCATAGTTAGTTGTTATAGATTTTGATTGGTCGAAGTCTGATTTAGGGATATCTATAGGAAGAACTTTAAAGTAATACAGGAATTTAGGTAAAATAACCATTTTTAGAAAAGAAATTCTATTATGAATCAAGAGTGATAAGTAGTTCCAATTAGTTAAATTTGTTTTCGTTTCGTTAAGCAAGTGTTTATAATTATTTTGAAAGCAATTAAAGGAAGGATAACATAGATTAATTCCCAAGTATTTTAAATTCTCCCTTTCCAATCTTGTGTGTGTGTGGGGGAGGGGAGGGGGGTCTGGCACCTGTAGTTACGCCCCTGAATCCTACCTTTAAAATAACTCCAGGATCATGCTTCTATCTTTAGTCTATCCAAAGTTGCAGCAGTATAAAGGGTGTTTTTCTTGCTAGTACTGTGGTCTGTGACATCACCAAAATTTTGGGGTCTACCTCCAAGTTTGAGGTTAGGGCATGCCAACTGCTGGGACAGAGCATCATTAGCTGCATTATAAGTCCCACCCCTGAAATTCAAAAATAATTTTTTAAGCTTACAAACCTGAAAAGAAAACTTTTTCTTTCCTTAATGTGCCCCTAGAAAGAGGAAAGGATAGAGAATGGTTGCTGGTATGTAAATAGCTTCCAAAAAGATTGATTTTTGGGGGTGGGTCTTCTTACATAGAACATCATGTGAGTGTTAAAGAGATTCAGACAGACAGGACAGACAAGGAACTGTAACTTTAGAAGCCTATAACTAATGTTTCAGAGAAGCTAGAGACATCATCCTAAGCTTGTTTGAAAGGTATGAAAGAGAGCTCTTGTATGTTTATTTATATCAGATTTAATTTTGATATTATTTAACAGATAAGGGATATCATACATATTTCTCATTGGGATACATATATCTTATTAAACTTGACTAGAAAAGTGGAATACTTTCATCAGCGACACAGAATACAAAATGGGGCAAACCAATAGGTTATAAATGAGAATTCCCAACCAATCTAATTATTTCCAGGAATGCTTAATGTATGTATCTATACACTTGGGGATGCTGCTCTGTATAACAAAATATAAAAAAGTCATACAAGGGGGGCAAATACATAAATAGTTTAGTACATAAATATATAAATATAACTATATAAGTGCTAGAGCCTTGCCATAAGAGCTTACAATCTAGTTAGGAGGGTAACATACAGATACAAAGGAAAGGGTAGAAGTGCAGTAGTGAGATTTAACAACAATAATATACACACCAAGTCAAGGTTTTAAGCTTTTAGGGCTAGGCCACACTGCTGTGATTTTTCTGCGTTAGCGCTTGCGTTTTTTTCAAATCATTGGAATCGAGGCAATGCACCGAAAACGCACATTTTCGGGTGCGATGCGATTGCGCTTGCGATTCGTGTTCCGCATTTTAAATCGAAATAGTTTTCCAATACTTAATGAAAAAACACATGCACAAACGCAATGAAATCGCACATGAAATCGCATGCGATTCCATGTGTGATTGCGTTTGCGTTGCAGTGTGGCCGTGCCCTTACAGTCCTAAAGTACAGCAGTAGGTCAAATTTCATCTCTTTTGTGCAGGTTCTGTACTTGGATTAGCCTATAAAGTTTATTTAAATTGAGTTTTGCTGAAAATTCAGAGACATAAACTACCAAGTGGTATGCTATATAAACCCAACCAGATTAGATTTCCTTTATTTATATCTCTAACTTTATGACATGGGGAGGTGTAGAATGGGAGCCCAATCCTTCACCAGGCAAAAGCAAGGCAACACATTGGCAAACCTGTTCAAATCCCTTACAAACTAAATTACCTTGTGTGGAGTATAAAATGGGAGATATATATATGCTATCTCGGTACAGAGTGAAGGGATTTTGTATGCACTGTGAAATGTACTGTATATATAGTGGATAATGCACCCCCAACTGTAAATTATAAGGATATTAGAAGTCACCGAGGAGTTCCGTGAACATATAAAAGTACGAGGCCGCAGGCCGAGTATCTTTTATACAGGGCACGGAACTCCAAGGTGACTTCTAATATCCCTTTAATTTACAGTTGGGGGTGCATTATTTATTATAACCTACCCCTTTGTGGCTTCTGGTTTCCTTCTCCTGCTGGAACTGTAAGATTATAAGGCTATAATCTTACAGTTCCTCCCATAGAAATCCACTACAGGGGTAGGTTATACCTGTATATTTACCTGTTTTTACTAAATCTACCCACACATTACATATAACACAACATGATGTAAATTGACTTATCACAGTAAATATCAGTTATATTCAGTTAGATAAACTGGATTTAAAGTTTAGTTCTTGAAGATGTTTCGCTAGTCACCCGACTGGCTTTCGCAAATCAGAATGACTGGATTCGGATAATCGGTTGACTAGCGAAATGTCTCCAAGAACTTTAAGTCCAGTTGATCTAACTTAATACAACAGATATACCATGACTTGGATGAATGAGAACCTTAACAAGCATTGTCATTGAAAGTGCGAAATTGGCAAAAGCACCTGGCCCATATAAAATTCCGTTAAAAAGTATAAAGGTATAGGATTTTTTTTAGGTGGTACAGACACTCTAAGTAAGAAAGCTAGCAGGGAAATCTATTTAGCTTTTGCCCGACACTAACATATAATTTTTCATGTCTATGAAATCTGATTATGCTAAACAAATTATTCATTCATCTGATTAACAAATGACTCTTTCAATCAAAAGAAGAAGTAATCTGCCTCAGGCATCAGTTGAGAGCGTTATGTACATTGCAAGATGCTATTTCTGTCTCAATAAACAAAGCCTAAGGATGGAAACATGCAAAAGACCAAAAAAAGTTGTAATATTAACATAATTTTAATACAAGTATGTTGCAGTAACGAAGATATAAGTGCCATATTTTCAATGATTATTAACTATAAATGAGTAGAGGTGAAACTAATGTGTTTAAGTGTATGTATTATTTTATTACATTAAATTGTAGTATTTCTGGAGTGTTCCTTTTAGAAATGGATTTTTTGCTGTAAATGCACTATATGGCTGGAATTCCTCAAGGGAAACAGTTTTCTAGAAAAACAGAAGGTGCCATTGACTTCTAATATCTTTTAACAAAGAGAAAAGCCAGTTTATAGTTTACTTACATAGTAATGACAGTTCCGGTCTCCCTCAGTATTTCACCTACCCGATTGGCTGCTGTGCTCACTTAGTCTCTGGTCTGCTCGCTACGTAAGTAGTTAGTAGTGACTCTTAGTGGCTGATGTGTTAAAGGCAGTTTTTGACTGAAAGTCGTCAAAACCCCAAGCTATTAGGTGTAAAATCAGGTTAGCGTGGGTTTTGGACTACTTTTGTGTTGGCCTCGCCATTTCCAAGAATGTTTTGCAATAAAGTGGTGCAGCCAATTACCACTGTGGCAAAAGTATCCAATGCTGTAAAACAAAAAGTTGCATTTTACCTGACCAGGATCCCGTGAGGTACCACAGTACTTCTGTTATTTCAGAGCAACCGATTGTGAGGCCTATTGAAGACTAACATTTAGTCCTATCCTGCAGGTAGAGGCAATCTCATATAGTGCAAAACATAAACATTTATTCAATATATGTTGAAATACACAACATTTCGGGGTAGTCCCCTTCCTCAGATGCAAAAAATCAATGAGAACAATAAACACAAATATCTTGGCCAAGACCACCCTTTAGGGGGTTGGGTTTAAAATACAATACAGGTGCACTCATTCAAAAATATTTGTGTCCAAAATGTGGTGAAAAACTGTCCATCATTCAACAACAGTGTTCATCCATTATCTGGAGTAACAATAAATTGTGAAATTAAATCCGACTTGTTCCTGTACATGTGTATACACATAATTTCACAATTTATTGTTACTCCAGATATTCTCATTCACTGTGATTATTGGCACCTGAGGAATGGGACTACCCCGAAACATTGTGTATTTCCTCTTCGGTCCAGGTTAGTGGGGTGTTTACAATTTTGCCCGGATATCTATCTACCTATTGCCCGACTGTTTTTTACCTATTTAATATATGTTATGTAAATATGTTTGTACAGGGCTATAGTGGAACAACTTTTTGTCAATCCATCCAAAAAAGTTTTCACAGACAGTTGGTGCAGGAACATGGATTTTATTTGTGTCTTTATTATATAGTACAGTTTAGTTTGATTTGTAGTTAATGATGTGGAAATCTATTGTTAAGTAAAATTACATTCTGTAAAGCATAATTCTCTGAGATATGTACACAGTGAATACAATCTCACATTGCTGGATATAACCATAATTATAGATTGAAAGTTGTTTATAGGACATGTCCACCCCCAAAACTATAATTTCCCCCCCTTCCGGGCCCAATACTTTTAGTGAAAAAAAATTTTAACCTTAATTTCCGGCTCAAAATGGTTTCCAGTAATCCCCCCCCCCCAAAGTCCAAAAAAGTGTCCACCAGGAGGATAGCAGAGTCCATATAGGACTCCTGTCTCTCCTCTGGGAGAAGTTTGGCGTGCACACTGCAGCCATCTCCCCCCTCCCCCTCCCTCCCATATTGGGATCCCTCCCTATAGCTCCAAACCCTTTTAGTATATTATAGTGTTTGTTTCCCCAGCCCCAACCGCTATAATGTTATTATAGTTACTTACCTTGCCTCTCTCCTTCGCCATTGTGAACTGCCGGCAGCCTAGTTCGTGATTGGCTGCCTCTCAGCCAATCACAGAGGCGGTCCGGCCCCCTGCTTGCAGTTACGTGCAAGCAGAGGGCCCGGACAGTGCGGTGAAGGAGAGAGACAAGGTAGGTAAATATCGGGGCACTTTCTGCTATTAACATTATAGAGGTTGGGGCTGGGGAAGCAAACACTATAATATAACAAATGTTTTATTAAAGGGTGGACATACCTTTTAAACTAGGTTTGGGTATTAACACCTCATTTACTTGCCTATCCACTGTAGCTGTAGAATATTGTGTATATTGTGTATTGGGATCACATAGTATAAATTTAGCTTTGTCTAAATTTGGTGGACACTAACCCAATGGAAGAAAGGTCAAACCTATGAAAATTAAGCAGCATAACTTAAAGGAAGCTGTTATGTCAAAATCCATTTTTCCTAATTTATATTGCCGATTAAGTAATCAGTTGCCTTTTTTTAAACAAACATACAAAATTTTATAGCCCAAGCTTAGGGTATCTCCACCCCTAAATTAAACCTTTTACAATGTGTAGTCCACCCCATCCCATCCCCAACCACCAAGTTAGTTTTGCAAAAAAAATCCCCCGAAAGTTACTTACAGACTTTCGATCCCCTGGTGCTCTGTTCCTGGCTCTCTGCTAGCCAGCGAAAAAGAGAGGTGAGACTGGCAGCTGCAGCTGTGTTTGGCTAGCAGGCAGCCAATCACAGAAGCAGCTGCGGCTATTCAGAGCACCGGGGGAACGAAGGTCTGTAAGTAACTTTATGGGGATTTTCTTGCAAAACTAACTCGGCGGTTGGGAGTGGGATGGGATAGACTGCACATAGTTAAATGGTTTTAATGCTAGGGGGATGCAGCAGACAGAAGGGATCTAAAGGGAGGGAAGGGGAGGGCTCCCCTGCGTATATCACATTCATTATTGAATAGAAATGCCGAACCATATGGAAAGTTCGAAAGTTCAAAAACGGACCCATTAAAGTCAACGGGAGTCAAATAGTTTGAAAAGATCAAATGAAATACAATTAAAATATCAATGGTAACTTAATGTAAATGGCTGTGGGACCAGGGAAGTGGTCTGGGGAACATGTTCGAATATCCAGGACTTTCGAAAACTTGATTTTACTCTCACGCGCGCTACTTTCGAGCTCTCGCATTCGAACATTCAATAATTATCCCATGAATGACTCGCATATTCGAGATTTACTCGCATATTGGTATAATAGACATTTTACTCACGGATTCGAGAATTAGATATTTACTCTCGTATAGGTATAATAGACATTTTACTCGTGGATTCGATATTCGATATTTACTCGCGTATAGGTATAATAGACATTTTACTCGCATATTCACATGCCTCGAACGTTCAAATATTCAATAATTATCGAAAGTCTGGAAAATATCGAAAATCTGGGTCTGGGATAGTTTGAGAAGTCCAAGTCCGTTCGAACTCAGGTTCGAGTTCTAGCCCATCTCTATTATTGAGGTTAAGGAAATAGCAGGGACCGGATGACATTCAGACAGCTCCTACTCTTCAGTTTCCTGGACTTTGAACAAGCACTGCAGGAGAACCATTTGGAGCAGAGATGAAAGGTAAGGATTTTGGAACACTATACAGTGGGGCCAGTATGAGGTTAAATTTCAGATTTGGGGGTGGACATGCCCTTTAATGTTCTTTATCTAGATAAAGAGAGCAGCTCTCCAATTAGCTACTTTCCCCCCTCTGCAATGCGTGGGGTTTGGAGGGGGGGGCAGTTGGACTGTTTACTTTTAACATCAATTCCAATCATGCTATCCCAGCATTGTATGATTGGAATCACCCCATGAAAATTTTCTACCATGTCCAATTTAAAAAAAATCAGACCACTCTTCGTACAACTACACACCATATGACAAGTATATACGATTTAGGGATCTCCAGGATCAATACATTTACAGACTGTGTAATTGCATCCTAGTTCTATACTAGAAATGTTTGAAACTGTTGAGTTTCGTTCCATTTTCGAATTATCCAAATCTTTGAAAATTTCGAAATTCCAGAATTCGAAAACGAACCCATAGTGTATCAAGGAAAAAATGTGAAAACTTCTGTCCATTTTAAGGGACAAATAGTAATAGTGAGTTACTGTAAATGACAGAGACCTGGAGAATGGTCTGGGGAACCCGTAAATATAACCAAAACTTATATTAAAAATCTAAATTCTGAAAATCTGGGTTCCGTGAAATCCGTGAGTTACGAAAGTTTCATCGGGACTTCAAAACCCTCAGATGCGATTCGAACCCATATTACATCTCTATTCTATACTTTTCTATGCCATGGCCCTTTGAGGACAAACAGTTTTCACTATTTGGGATCGTCCCTATACTCACTTTCTCTCAAATCTCCCTAAGTTCCTTCCACAGATTGACTAAATGCACATTTTTTTAAAAAATTTGTTAGGTGATTCATTCACTGTACAATGTCAACTCAACTCTAGAGATAAATGAAACTGGCAAATTTCGTTCCAACAGCACTTCCACGGAAACTATTGAAGTTTTGAAAATCTGGTTCAAATCCAATAAAATTGGAATTTTTCAGATTTCCAATCACAGGGCAACACGTGGCTCAGTAGGGCAGCACGGTGGCTCAGTGGTTAGCACTGATTCCTTGCAGCACTAAAGTTCAATTCCACCCTTGGACACATCTGCAAGGAGTTTGTATTTTCTCCCTGTGCTTTTCCCCACAATCATAAAGACATACTGACAGGGTGTATGTGTCAAATAAATGTGCTTAGATTTTAAGCTCTCCGGGGCAGGGCCTGATGTGAATTATACATGTAATTGTAAAGCACCACAGAAGATGTTGGCGCTATATAAATCCACAATGATAATAACCACAATTTTCAAGTATAAGATAGCAATTTCTGAAAATTCAATAGAAATTTTCAAATGCAATTTTTCAAATTAGGATTTTTCTATGCAAATTTTCAAAACCACCAGTTTAGAATTGAAATCGGGATTCATCACTACTCAACATGTTTTGTACACTTTGCTATATAAAATATTTCTTTTTGTTTTATAAAACAAATGCACACATTCTTATGTATAAATTCTCACACATTTTCATTATAGTATAAAAGTATAAATATATATAGAGATCTCATCTTGGAATTAAATGTAATGTAATGAAAACCAAAATGAACCCCACTCCCTTGATCTGTACCCAGATTTAGGACCTAAAATACTAGTAGGTCCTTACCCACGTGGTTAGAGCTCATAGTTTAAAAATAAACCATATACTGTAGCTGCCCTCGTCACTCTCTATTCTATTCTGCAGCAGAACTTTGTTCTGTTAAATTATTCTGCAAACTGTTCAAAATTACATATATGAAATTATGAATGGTCATTCTGTTTTTCATTTCCCTTTTTATATTTTTTAGCAGAGTTGTTTACATTCTAACAACACCCAAACATCACACATGTATCAAAGGCAGTTTATTATAAACTAATTAGATAAGTAATACTAATAGCTATATAGTCACTAGTTGTAAAATAGAGCAATAGTTGCTCAATTCCAGCTATTTTTGATTTTCTTCAGGATCTCAAGTCATTTTACATCTTATTCCAAGCTTTTTAGGGCTAGGTGAAATACTTTATCTTTTTTGGGGCTTTGCTGAGAATTAATTAATAGGTTTGTTTCGGAATGGAGTTAGATCATCCTTTAGGACAGTATTGTTGTTAAACTTGTTTCACGATTTCATTTAGTTAAAACTAATATATTGTTATAAGAAGAATATTTTTTTGTTTTTTTTAAACACATTACAAATTTTGAGAGAACATTCCTTAATTATAGAAATGAATTGATACTGCAATGCTACAATAATGGATGGCAACCTCCACAAAAAAGAAGAACATTTTAAGAATAGTGTTAAAAGAAACAAACAACAGAAACCAAAGCAATGATAACCAAAAAAAAAGTAATAGTGTATAACAACATATCAAAAATGTTCTATTACTTCAGAAAGAAACAGCGAGATATTAAAAGCAGTATACATGAAGTTAAGCTCTGAGCTACCTGCATTTGTAAAGAACCAAAGAACTTTCCTGTGATCTAATAAAGTAGAATCACTGCCTCTAACAGGGACTGAATTCATTTATACTACTGTCCCTTTTATATGTTTCACACCCCATTATTACATTTGAGGCGATATTAAGCTAGAGGGCTTTTCATAAATCTTTGTTCTGCTGCATTAATGTTCTTTTTTCCACCTTTACATTTCAAATCGTCCATCTTACTTATTGGATAAACCTTTTAGTATTTTGTAATAAATACTTAACTCCTTCATGGCCATGTACGATGAGTCTTTATTGACTTTTTCCGTCTTAAAGTCACGTTAACCTATGTTCCAAGGGTTAACGTGACTTCAAGATATAGCTTACGGCGGTACGCAAAAACTGTGTCACACAACCACCATAAGCTATGTACAAAGCCGATTTTAATTTTAATTTAATTTTAATGCCAGCAGATACTGTAGCTGGCGTTAAAGTTTCAGAATGGGAAAACCCATTCACTATGCACCGAGAACTGTTATTGGCTCAGTGTATTGCCTAGTGGAGGGAATAGAGAGTGATAATGACTCTCAGTACATAGCCCTATTAGTGTTACATAAAACATGTTTCTCAACATAATATATTTTTAGCAGTGAAAATTACAATTTGATTACATCAAATGCTATGAAAATTGTAAGGGCTTACATGCTTTAAAGTACACTAATATAGACATACTAGATAGATTTTGATGTTGGTTTGACGGTCTCGTCTGTCCAATTCTTGTTGGTCACAAAAAAGAACGGGACAGACGGTTCACCTCGAACGTCGCAGGAACATTGGAAAGGTGAGTTCTAATGTATGGGCACCTTTATTTAAAAATGCATTTTAAAGGAAAGCAAACAGCAAGAAAGACCACAGAGAGAGCACCTTGCCAGTAATTCAAAATCTTCGTTTTACTTTTCATTTTGTTGTGGCTACAGGAATATTTACCTTAGTAAGATGGGGTCATGTGCATAATTTCTCGGAATTTCAGTCTTAGCAGTTTAGTCATTGACTGTTATGTTTTTCACATATGCTCAGTCCTGAGCTACTTTAACAACTTGTTACAGCTGGTCACCGTTCACTAGAAGTCTCCAACCAGTCAATTTACTGATCAGCACAAGCAAGAGTACATGTGACTTAGGTCAAAATGATATGAGCAGAAAATGCACATGCGCATTGGGCTGTTTGAAAGTGTCAAGGTTTACTTAAAAGCAAACAATATGGTGGACAGTTACTTAATCCTATCCATAATAGCTATACAATACATGCTTATTACTGGAGTGAACATATATTAATTATCTTGCACTTACTTCTAATTGTACCCCAATTAGGTGTGATAATATTTAACTGGTGTCCCTACCCATATATATCCTAAATATATCTTATAGCAGCATGCACAGCAGATACAAAAACATGACACAAAACTGTGAGATAGGCTTATGAGCAGGCCATGCATTGAATGATAGAATAATAGTATCTAAGGCTTTCAAACTTTAGCATGTAGTTATAAGCATCTTCGCACAGCTTGCTATACCTCAGCTGCAATCAATCTTCAATAGAAACACATTGGAATATTAATGCATATATACTCCACAAAAAGTTACTGTTCGCTATGCTGAGGCATGTGACAAAGCAGAATATCACCATCCAAAATGTTTTCAAGAATTTAGAATTCAATATTTATTATTATAGTTATTATTATTGTGGATTTATATAGCACCAACATCTTCCATAGCGCTTTACAATTACATGGATATATGCCCCGAAGTGCTTACAATCTAAGCACATTTATTTGACACATAAAACCTATCAGTATGGCTTTATGATTGTGGGGGGAAACTGTAGTGCCTGGAGGAAACCAATACAAGCACAGGATTTCAGTGATGCAAGGCATCAGTGCTAACCACTGAGCCACCGTGCTGCTGTTGATTGATTAGACTGTAGTCAAAGTAGCCAATACATATTTACATATGAAACCATTTTTTTTTACTGTAAAAGGGTATGTCCACCCCTAATTAAAACTTTTAGTATGTTAGTCAGTGCCCCCCAAAACATAGGTTACGTTGTACTTAAAATGTTTAATGCTTAATAGTGTTTCCAGAGCATAGTAATCATACTTACAACCTGCACATTAATGGAGAAGGCTGCTATGTGCCTTTTCCATCCAGGAGCAGCATTAGTGGAGGCTTGTCCATTAATGGCAGTTAGCCATTGGCTGTGACGTCACTGTGACAGCCGTGACTGATTGCCTTACCCGGAAGTAGCAAAGAGTCACAACTGTGGATCGTGGAGGATGTAAGTATGATTACTAGCTCCCCCTGTTTGGGGGGCACTGAGTAACATACTAAAGTTTTTATTAGGGGTGCACATACGGTACCCTTCATTAGTTCTTTAAATTGGATCTACTTATTGTTTAGTTTATTTTAGTTTAGGAGTAAGGATATTAGCATCACTAATGGGGTTAAACATTATTTATTTTTAAACTCATCTTATACTGTATATTTATTGCATAAATGGTGTCCCCAAACTAGATCCTTACTAGTACATAATTGCTACAGATTCTTGTACAAGTCATTCTGAATTGAGAAAGCCAGTCGGATGACTAGCGAAACGTCTTCAAGAACTAAACTTCAAGTCCAGTTGATCTAATTGAATACAACAGATATACCATGACCTGGATGAATGAGAACCTTCACAAGCATAATACACCTAATGTTTGTAAAGCTTGAAATGGAAGATTAGTAAAGGAGAAATAAACCCAGAAAATAAAGTTAGCTAGTAAAATTAGCCAAATGTTTGAATAATTTTATAATATACAATATATGTATAATTATATATAATCAGAAAATTCTACAGTGCCACTATACACAATTCTGCCCTGACTTTCATACCAATATATTATGACTTTTACTGTACGTTTATAAGCAAGTATTCTTGGTCATAAAGCAGTATAGTAGTGTAGTAAAGTGGTTGTGGTAGCTTTATGCTAGTACTGCATGCTTATCTTAGGGGTAAGGACCTAGGGTTTTAAGTTCTCATCATAAGTATAGCATAGAGAGCTTGGTTAATCAAAAATGTTATCTTCAATTTCTATGAGCTATGTATGGTTCCTTAAGAGTTAAGCTGGACATACTCTAAAAGTCTTATATTCTAAAATTCCCACAATGTTGGTCAACAACCTGGGCTGATCATCTTTCGATTGATATTTGATTGCAAAATGAATGAACCAGATAATGAACAATGCGGTAAAACTGCCAGGAGATAAGTATGTATATAAAGATTAGATAGATTTGATGTTCAAATGTGTCAATTTTCAGTAAGTGTATGGATAGCATCAAGGTAATGTATCTTTGGTAGCCCATTGGACCAGCCAATTTACTTATGCCATCCCTAGCAATAAAATCCATTCCATATTCCATATATCAATGTCTTGTAGGTAAGCTGGTACAGAATGAAGCTTTCCATGTGAATTATTGATAGAAATAGTATTTAATTATCATTATTATTTTCTTTTTACCCATTTTTCATTAATTAATAGGCCTTTAGAGCTAATGTGCGATTGACCAGCATTATTCAGTGGCAGGAATTTCATTATTAATAACATACCCATTTCTGCAGGAAACAGAGCTCATGGAAAGGTGATCCATCTGATTAACTGTTTGATTTGAAGTTGTTTTGTGGGTGAAGCTTTCCTTCAATTTAGCAATTAGAGATCGCTGAACATGCTAAAGTTCAGTTCAATTTCGAATTTCGAACTTCAGGAAAAGTTTTAAAATTCGAAAGTTTCAATTTAGACCCATTAAAGTCAATGGGGACAAATAGTTCAAAAAGTTCAGATAAAATAAGGTTAAAATAGCAATGGTAACTTACTGTACATGCCTCTGGGACCTGTGAAATTGTCTGGGGAACATGTACAAACATCCAGAATTTGAAATAAAGTCACTTCATTCACGCGCATGTACTTTCAAGCTTCTGCATTTCGACGTTTAATAATTATTCCTGAAATTCGAGAATTTCACATTTTTTGGAAAATTCAAAATTCCTTAAAAAGGGGTGTTCATTATTATACAAGAGGAATCGTGTCCAGCATGAAGTGGTAATGATCCCTTGTTGCATACCTCAAAAAAAATTCTCCTCTATTGAAAAAAAAAAACATTTGAATTTATAACCCTTGCTATTTGCTTTTAACATTAATAAGCTGACATTTCAGGTTCTGTAACGGTCCTTCTTCTTCCCAGAATGCACATTAACATGGAATGTTACAGATACAAAATGCTAAAAGGCCAGGTTAAGGTCATTAGAATAAAAAATACTGCTATTTTTTCTTAAAAAGTAAATGTATTTGCACGGAACCCTTTAATCTTTATTTTTGTAATTCACATCATATTTGCAAAATATAGGGAAAAGCTGGCAAAAGAGTGATGCTTCAGAGCAGCAGAACCATTGAGTTAGAGTAGGCTCACTGCAGTTTGCCACCATTTTTGAGAAGTCAGGCAAACAGGGCCCCTCCAGACATATCCAACACCACATTGACTTATCTCATGTATTGTGCAAGTGGGTGGAAGGGTAACACATCACATTTACAAGGCGCCTGTCAAGCTTTTTTGTTTATTATATTCAGGGGTTTGGAACTGCTAAAAGTATCTGTCATTGGGGAATTTGGGACATGTGGATGTATATTCTATCCAAACTCGATAAATTAAAAAAAAACCTTTTCTCCAACTTTCCCTTGCATGATACATACTCTGAGGGAGAGATGCCATTGTGGAGTGGGGTATGTCCAGAGGGTCCAAAGCTGCCTGGTTCCTTAACAATGGTGACAAATTGCATTGAGCCTATTTTAACTCAATGGTTCTGCTGCTGTGAGGCATTAAGCTTTCGCCCTCTTTCCCCTACATGATGCAAATTACAAAAAAAAGATTAAAGGGTATGGTAATATGTGCAGTGTTACCATCTATATATATTATATAGCTACTAGACATTAAGCCCATTACTTTAACAGGTGCTAGAAGCCCAGAGTCCCCCTCTCAGTGTCCCAAGGCCAGAGTCCCCCTCTCAGTGTCCCAAGGCCAGAGTCCCCCTCTCAGTGTCCCAAGGCCAGATTCCCCCCTCTGTCCCAAAAGGCAGAGCCCCTCTGTCCGCAGAGTCCCCACTCTGTCTGCAGGGTCCCCCCTCTGTCCGCAGGGTCCCCCCTAGCTTTGATTGATTTAGTTGCTCAGTAGAGATCTGAGCATGTTTCTAAGATTCAAATAAGAGCACATATATATTTCTGCTCAATTAACCACCCCTCTAAGCTACAGTGCCTTATATATAAAAACACACACAACCCAAATTAGTGAGGTAGTTTACAGGGAGTACCAGAAGTGGCCCGGACCCCCCGCGAGTTTGGGGGCCAGGCCCCTGACTCCCTCCACGCAGGTCCCTGCAGTATTCACCCTTTTTAAAGAGCTGATCACACGTATGAAGAAAACATACGCAAGATCAGCTCTTTAAAAAGGGTGAATACTGCAGGGATTTGGGCTTGTGGCGGGCCCTACTACTATTGTCCGCCCCCCCTTGCGGTCACGGGATGGTGGGACTGTAGTTACGCCACTGGTAGTTTAAATCAAAGAATCTATTTGATGTGATTAACATGATGTTTAATAATATATGGGAGTGTATTAAAACCACTCACAGTTAAGAAATAATGGTCCGGGTGCATATGCCCCAGACCCTTTGCGAAGCCACTGCTCCAAACGACTCTGTACAATCAACATCAGATTGCATGAATGGCGCTGTATCTCACTCGCCCAGCTTGAAGGGTGGCTCGGGTGCATCAGCCCCAAGCCCGTCCCTACGGCCTCAATAAACACATCCGAAGTAAGAAATGAGCATGCACACAGACATGAACCGGGACTCCAACTTAATAAAAACAAGCTTTTATTCAAAACATCAATAAAACCATTTGGAACACTCCACGGCCAGTCACCTGACGCGTTTCATACTTACAGTACTTATTCATAGGTAGAAATGACTTGGTAGGAGAGGGATAGGGAGGACCCTTAAATAAATAAGAAACAATTGAATAAACAATTTTTTGTTCTTTTGCTTTTTTTGTTTGTTCAATTGTTTCTCATTGATGTTTTGAATAAAGGCTTGTTTTTAATTGAGTCCCGGTTCCTGTCGGTGTGCATGCTCGTTTCTTACTTCGGATGTGTTTATCTGAGCATGTTTGACCCATCCAACACCAACAGCCAATCAGTAGAAATTACTGTTAGGAACATTTTAGGGTAATGTACATTCTGTGAAGAAGAAGTAGCATTACAGAACCTGAAATATCAGCTCACTAATGTCAACAGCAAGGAATAGCAAGGGCTGTAAATGCAACTGATTTTTCAAAATAGAAGAGAATATGTAGAATAATCAGGTATGCATAATATAAACTTAGAACTTTAAAAATAATGATATTATCCTCTGAACTGTCACTTTAAAGCGACAATATCTGTAGTTTAACTGCCACCATTTACTCTGCCTGCTCTATTTATAAAAAGATTATTTTTATAGGTTAGGGGAGGTCAGTTTGTGCCGAATATGTTTGTATGTATGTATAATTTTATTTATAAAGCGCCAGTTGGGTACGCAGCGCTGTACATTACATAAATACAGAGTACGCAAACAAGGAGATAAGTGCAAGCAATTACACAAATAAATAAAAATGAAATACAATTTCATGCATAGGTTAAGAATACACATATATAAATTATGGATAAATTGATATAAGTGCAGCATGCCTTGACACATTTGGAATGAGATGAGATTCCTGCCCTAAAGAGCTTACAATTTATGTAATATCCCTGATTTGTAAAAATTTTATAACAAGACAGGTAGAATGAGAGCTGAGCACATGTAGTAAAACTTTTAATGCTATTAGGGCATGTCCACCCCAAAAACTAGAATTTAACCCACTACTGGCCCCACTCCGTAGTGTATTAAAATCCTTACCTTACATCTCAGCTCCAAATGGTTCTCCTGTAATGTCCATGTAAAGTCCCAAAAACTGGCCACCAAGAGCCTGGCAGGGAGGGAAATTGTTTCCGCCTCTGAGGCGTCCTCTGAGAGGTTTTTGGCTTGCTCAGAGCAGCCCTCCCTCCCGTTTTCCTCTCTCTCCCCCTAGCATAAAATCCCTTTGATGTACTGCAGGGCTCTCTCCTCCAGCCCCAAACACTATATTGATATGTGCAGAAACTCCCCCGATCATTACTTACCTTACCTCCTCCGGCGTTCTGGATAGCCAGAAGCCGCGTCCGTGATTGGCTGCCTCTCAGCCAATCACGGCGCGGCTGCCGTTCTAGCCCCCTGCTTGCAGTTTCGTGCAAGCAGAGGGCCGGGACAGTACGCCGGAGGAAAGAGGTAAGGTAAGTAATGATCGGGGGAGTTTCGGCACATATTAATATAGCGGTTGGGGCTGGGGGAGGAAGCCCTACAGTACCCCAAAAGTTACAAAAGGGGAGGACATGCCCTTTAAAACAGCTATTGTTGGCAATATAACATATATCACCCCTAGCAACCTCTTAGGGAACCCAAAAGGATCTTCAGACCACAGTTTGGGTGTACTACCTCAGGGAAATTAGATGTCTTCCTAACAAGTTTTGTATACATGAGGAATTATAGGAGCACTCCTTACATATTGAATATTGTAATTTGTAGTGGTTTATAACATTCATGCAAAAATTGTAAAGGACTATATTAAAATGCTACACTGATTGTTTTATTATTTTTATTTAGTTGGCATTAGCTCGGTTATGTGAGGATGAGTACAGTGAACAGACATCAGACTCCGATAAATCTACATCTGTGTTACAAATCAATGAAGAGCATCATTTCGAAAGGTAAAATAAAACACATGAATAGTAAACGATCATCCAGGACAAGAGTTATATAGTAAATTAACCAGATCATGTAGTCATGTAGACATAAAAAAGGAGAAAGAACATATTTTGGTGTGTGTGTGTATATATATATATAATCAGGACAATATATATTTTCTGTCATCCATTAATGCTTTCAAATCTAGACTGTCCTCCTACCTTTCTGAGCATCAGCATAACTAATGATTGTTAGCCCTTTTAAGCACTTTGTACCCATCCCCCTCACTTGTACCTGTATGTTGTCCCCCCACTTAGATTGTAAGCTCTTCCGGGCAGGGATCTCATTCCTAATGTGTCGAGGCTTGTTGAACTTATATCCATACATACGCTTATATTTATACATAATTTATATAAATGCTTTCTTAACCGATGTATGAAATTGTATTTAACTTAATTTAATTTTTATCTATCTTTATAATGACTTGCACTTATCCCCTTGTTTGTATACTCTGTATTTTATAATGTACAGCGCTGCGTACCCAAGTGGCGCTTTATAAATAAAATTATACATACATACATATATACAAAGTCCAAAGGTAAAGGAGCACTCCAGGATTTTTAAATAGTATTCTTTTATTCAGTGCATATGTAGCAACGTTTCAGCTCAATATGTGGGGCCTTTATCACGCCAAGTGAAACCAACAAACTAAATCACTTGAAAGGCATTTATGGCAACTATGATGATTCCAGGGACCCATTTCCCACATCTACAAACCGGGAAACATATTAAAATCAGACATACTATCAGGTGCACCACCACACATGTGTTATATCTGACCTCATGCCCCTGTGGTCTATGTTATGTTGGGAAGACCAATCATACGCGGATAAAGATTGATGGCCATAGATCTGCCATTAAAACGGCCTTAAGGGACGGTAAAACGATAAAATCTGTTGCCAAAAATTTTCTTTAGTATGGACATGCAGTTTCCACCTTTAAATTCAGGGCCATAGATCATGTCCCCATACCATGTTGTGGGGGTGATAGGACCAGGATTTTACTTCAAAGAGAACTTTATTGGATTAAAACGCTCAATACACTGGCTCCTAATGGACTAAATGAATCTGCCTCTTTTAAATGCTTCCTTAATGAAAGATAATGTATTTAATTCCCTTGTGTACTCTGATATATACAAAAAAATGATTTTATTTTTCACACTGTGATAGGACATAGTTTTATTCAATGATTCACCTGCACTTTATTGAAAGGGCACTTTAGAACATTTTTAATATAAATGATTCTAATTTTTTTTTCAATAGATTTTTATTAAAAATTTTAAACATTTTAAAACATTAAAACGATGAAGACAGTTTGCATTTTGTTACAGAGAGTGGCTTATTACGTACAAATAAAGGTTATTTTTCGCATTATTACTGTCATTTTGTTCTTATTCATCTGTTCCCTCTGTCCGTGGTTTCAGGCTATGAAGGTGGTTTGCATGGCGGTGTTGTTCTTTTGGGGAATTACCTGGAATAAATATTGTGGCAGAGCATCCGCGAGACCTCTCGTCTTTATGACACCCACGGTGTCCCATCTCCCTGGGGTTGCATTTTTAATATCCAGATGTCCCAGGTTTTCATCCAGCCTTTCAAATTGTTTTGTAGTGTGTGAGCCATATACTCGCTGTTGTGAACCCACCAAATTCTGTTTAATTTTTGTGCTCTAGTGATATCTCCACCCTTCCATGTTTTGGTTATGAGACTTCTGGTGACAGCGCAGATCATTTTAATTAGTATATTAGCTTGTCTGTTGAGTTTTGTAGTTGGGAGTTTAAATAAAGCTGTATAAGGATAGAGGGTGATTGAGTTATGGAATATATCTCTTATGATTTGTTCACAGATGTGCCAAGCACGTTGGACTTCTGGGCATAGCCACCAGCAATGGAGCTGGTCTGCCTCTCCCTGACACCCTCTGAAACATATTGGTGTTAGTGAAGCTTTGATCCTATGTAAGGAAGCCGGGGTGGCGTACCAGCCGTATAGAATTTTATACGCTTTTTCTTTAATAGGATGTTTGAAGCACAAGTGGCTGAGGCGGTGAAGATTTGTGTCCATTGTGTGTCTGTAAATGGCAGCTGAAATCTGTTTTCCCACTTTTATTGGTGGTGGAACCTTAATTGTTTGTTCGTCGTGCCATATGATTTTGTATAAAAGAGAGATTGAATTTCTTTGTGCATTTGATTTTTTACAATATATTTTGTATACCTTGAGAGTGCAGTTTGATAGGGTTTTCCTTGTGTAGTGGAGAATTCTAGTGTAGGAATACCAAGATGATGCGGGAAGTGAGAATTTTGATTGGGCTTCTGGCCATCTAAGTGGGGTTCCCTAGCTTTGTCCAAATTTCATCATCAACCACTGATGGTTTCCCTCCAAAGTAGGGTGTAAAAAAGAGAGGCATATAAGGAGATGGGGATTGAGTAAGTTTAGACTGTTTGTTACATCTTTCCTATAGTTTGGGACAGATGTGTGGAGAATATATTCTCCTTGGGGTAGGTGGATTCCTCGGTCCCCCGGTTGCACCCACAGCACAGAATATGCATGAAGTCGGGCTAACATAGTATTCTAGAGGTCAACCCACCTGAATTTGCCTGAACCATGTATCCATTGTGTTAGTTGGGCTTTCCTCAATGCTAGGAAGTGTTGGTAGAACATTGGGAGGGGAATCCTCCTTTATTCTTGTGTCTAGGTAAATATGTGTATTTTAGCCTTGTTCGTTTTTTATTTTATAACACTTTTAATTATAATGTCACATAGTGCATAATTGATCTTTTTAACTGATATGTGAATTTTAGTATTTACACAAAATTTTTTTTACACATGGCACAGGTATCACTAATGTAATAGAAATGTTGTGTGATGTTGGTTTCACTTGGCTTGATAAAGGTCCGACATATTGGGCCAAAATGTTGCTACATATGCAGTGAATAAAAGAATACTACCGGTATTTAAAAATCCTGGAGTGCTCCTTTACCTTTGGACTTTTTTATAGATGATATATTAATTTGGAAGAACCCAGGTCATATATATATATATATATATATATATATTATAATATATTATATATATATATATATATATATAAATCTTCAGGTTCAAATGCACTCATCCAATATACCATGTTACTATATTCAGGTGCCTCCAGGTCACACAGCCTCCATTCGCTATGTGTAATATTATGGTTCAAATTTCGAATATAATTCCCGGGCACACTGTTGTCTTGTGAAAACCAATCACTCTTTATTCAACGTTTCGACGTCTCGCAGGACGTCTTCATCAGGACATCTACAAAGTGCAACTGAACAAACACTCCTTAAATACAGTGTCATGTGATTAACCACACCCCTTCCTCATCGTGTGATACAACATACCTCCTCCCGTGTCTCATTCTATCCTATTCACTTGATTTTAAAGTGCATAGTCATTTAGAAAGTGCTTCCCATTAGTGCCTTCTTTACAGCTATAAAGTGCCTTCCGTGCATTCTTTGCTGCCATTTTATAAAGTGCCTAGGGAATAGAACATATGAAAGTGCAACTATAAATATATAGGAATAAATATTAAAGGGCATGTCCACCCTTAAAAAATTTTTTTGATATGCTGCTCCCCCATGTATGGTACCCCAACGCCATGGTTAGTATTTTCCAAAAGCTCCCCAAACTCTTACTTACCTCCCCTCGTTCCTCCGCTGCACTGCCGGCCCTCTGCTTGCGAGAATGCAAGAGAGGGGCGGGACCGGCAGTCGCGTCTGTGATTGGCTGAGCGGCAGCCAATCACGGACGCGGCTGCCGGTCATTCAGCGCAGCGGAGGAAAGAGGAGAGGTAAGTAAGAGTTTGGGGAGCTTTTTGAAAATACTAACCATGCGGTTGGGGCTACCATACATGGGGGAGCAGATATTAAAAGGGTTTTACGCTAGGGGGAGGGTAGTGGAACGGGGAGGGGGAGGGAGGGGGGAGAAGGGCTGCAGTACGCACATGACAAATATCTACGGAGGCAAGGTAGCAGGCAGAGCCTGATAGCCTCCTGGTGGACAGTTTTTGGGACTTTAGGGGGGGTCTACGGAGAACCCTATGGAGCTGGGATGTGAGGTAAGGATTACACTACACTACATGGTGGGGCCATTACTGGGGGGATTATAGTTTTGGGGGTGGACATGCCCTTTAAAAACTACATACATATACAAGTGTCAAAATTCCAGTTTAAAAACATTATTATAATATATTGTATCACCCTATTTCTCACAGTATATAGTCAAGTTACACTTATAAATCATAAATATCATTATAGGAAACACTTAAAAGAAAATTGGTATTTAGCCCCTTTGGTGTTAGTGTATTTAACCTATGGATCCATTCCATGCACAGCAGCTGATTCCCTCTGTCTCCTCCTCCTTTTGGTATTGGAACCTGATCTATGACCATGACTTTCAAGGAGCTAATCGGATGTCCTTCTTTGGCGTAGTGTATTGCCACTGGATTTCGTCCCCTTTGAGTTCATTCTTTATCATTCTCTCCTTTGTGGCTTTTATATGGGACTTATGATTGGCAAATCTTATTTTAAACATTGTAGTTGTTTTCCCAACGTAGTATAAGGAGCATGGGCATTTTATTATATAGATACAATAGTCTGTATTACAGCTATACTTGCCCTTTATATAAATTTTTGGCCTTATGTGGATGGCAAAAATATTTTGCTTCATCATGAAGTTGCACATGCTACATCCATAGCATCTTGTGCATCCCTCCTTTGTACATTCTCCCTAGCTCATCATATTTCTCTGTTGGGTCTGCAGATACAAGTATATCCTTTAAATTTTTGTTTCTTTTATACACTATTCTTGGTTTCCCCCTCTTTCTTATTCCTGGTCATTTTCAATTATTTGCCAATATTCCTTAGTTTTTTCTTTATCTGCCCTCCCATCACTATATTGTATTATAAATGGATATGTTCTTCCTTCTTTTCTTCTTTCCCTTTCCCCCCTCTTGAAATCTAATCCTCGCTTTCTCTAATGCTTTATTTAAGACCTGTTCTGTATACCCTCTTTCACCAAATCTTTCATACATTTCACGCAATTTCACTTCACAGTACTCCTTTTCTGAGCATATTCTCATTACTCAAGGAACTGTGAGACGGGCCGTCTGTATCTGTTTTTTTGGATGGAAGCTGTCCGCTCTTAAGATTGCATTTCTGTGTTAATTCTTATAGAGTGTGGTGGTCAATTCCTGGTCTTTTTGCATTATTGTCAATCCAGAAAGTTTATTTCGTTCTGTTGATTTCAGGGTTAAATTTAATTCTCGGGCAGATCCCATTTAAATAGATAACAAAATCATCCAATTCCTGCATTGTTCCGTGCCATAGCAAAAATATATCGTCTATATAGCGCCACCACCTGGTCGCGCAGTTCTTAAACAACTCAGAAGTGAAGATACATTGTTCCTCTAGGTACCCCATAAACAGATTCGGGTATGAGGGTGCTGCCGGACTCCCCATTGATGTCCCAGTGGTCTGGAGATAGAATTTTTCTTTCAAATCTGAATATATTACATTTTAACAAGATTTCTAAGATTTTTATGAGGAATTCTGTAGGAATATTGGTGTCTACACGTTTATGTAGAAAATATTTCACAGCTTCAATACCAATCTCGCTATTGAAGCTGTGGGACATCAATGGGGAGTCCGGCAGCACCCTTATACGCGAATCTGTTTATGGGGTACCTAGAGGAACAATGTATCTTCACTTCTGAGTTGTTTAAGAACTGTGCGACCAGGTGGTGGCACTATATAGACGATATATTTTTGCTATGGCACGGAACAATGCAGGAATTGGATGATTTTGTTATCTATTTAAATGGGATCTGCCCGAGAATTAAATTTAACCCTGAAATCAACAGAACGGAAATAAACTTTCTGGATGTGACAATAATGCAAAAAGACCAGGAATTGACCACCACACTCTATAAGAAATTAACAGACAGAAATGCAATCTTAAGAGCGGACAGCTTCCATCCAAAAAAACAGATACAAGGACTGCCCGTCTCACAGTTCCTTAGAGTAATGAGAATATGCTCAGAAAAGGAGTACTGTGAAGTGAAATTGCGTGAAATGTATGAAAGATTTGGTGAAAGAGGGTATACAGAACAGGTCTTAAATAAAGCATTAGAGAAAGCGAGGATTAGATTTCAAGAGGGGGGAAAGGGAAAGAAAGAAAAGAAGGAAGAACATATCCCATTTATAATACAATATAGTGAAATGGGAGGGCAGATAAAAGAAAAAACTAAGGAATATTGGCAAATAATTGAAAATGACCAGAGAATAAGAAAGATGGGGAAACCAAGAATAGTGTATAAAAGAAACAAAAATTTAAAGGATATACTTGTATCTGCAGACCCAACAGAGAAATATGATAGAGCTAGGGAGAATGTACAAAGGAGGGATGCACAAGATGCTATGGATGTAGCATGTGCAACTTCATGATGGAAGCAAAATATTTTTGCCATCCACATAATGGCCAAAAAATTTATATAAAGGGCAAGTATAGCTGTAATACAGACTATTGTATCTATATAATAAAATGCCCATGCTCCTTATACTACGTTGGGAAAACAACTACAATGTTTAAAATAAGATTTGCCAATCATAAGTCCCATATAAAAGCCACAAAGGAGAGAATGATAAAGAATGAACTCAAAGGGGACGAGAATCCAGTGGCAATACACTACGCCAAAGAAGGACATCCGATTAGCTCCTTGAAAGTCATGGTCATAGATCAGGTTCCAATACCAAAAAGAGGAGGAGACAGAGCGAATCAGCTGCTGTGCAGGGAAGCAGAATGGATCCATAGGTTAAATACACTAACACCAAAGGAGCTAAATACTCAATTTTCTTTTAAGTGTTTCCTATAATGATATTTATGATATTTATAAGTGTAACTTGGACTATATACTGTGGGAAATAGGGTGATACAATATATTATAATAATGTTTTTAAACTGGAATTTTGACACTTGTATATGTATGTAGTTTTTAATATTTATTCCTATATATTTATAGTTATGCACTTTCATATGTTCTATTCCCTAGGCACTTTATAAAATGGCAGCAAAGAATGCACGGAAGGCACTTTATAGCTGTAAAGAAGGCACTAATGGGAAGCACTTTCTAAATGACTATGCACTTTAAAATCAAGTGAATAGGATAGAATGAGACACTGGAGAGAGGTATGTTGTATCACATGATGAGGAAGGCGGTGTGGTTAATCACATGACACTGTATTTAAGGAAGTGTTTGTTCAGTTGCACTTTGTAGATGTCCTGATGAAGACGTCCTGCGAGACGTCGAAACGTTGAATAAAGAGTGATTGGTTTTCACAAGACAACAGTGTGCCCGGGAATTATATTCGAATATATATATATATATATATACATACATAAAATGTATATATATACATACATAAAATTATTCAACCTCAAATACTATACTATACTGTACTATTAAATGAAAAATAATATAAAGGTAAATCTCCCCTCAAAACTGCAATAGTTAGAAAGCTGACAAAGGTCAAATCTGTTATACAGCAAAATGATGCTCTCCTCCTTCCCTCTGCCTCTTAAAATTTCCTGCTTCCTTTTCAAGCTCTGTAAACTTTATTACAAGCTCAGAGGAGGAAGTTGAAGAAATAGATTTCAGTTATTGGCTATGATATCATCTGTTAAATTCATGACTGGCAGCTACTAACTGAAAGAAACAGGAAGCAGAAAGTGAGGTAATAGAACATCAGGAAGCATTTCAGGTTAGACTTGATTCTTTTAGCTTTCTAATTATTGCAGTTTTGGGCATATGAGGCAGTTAACCTATATACAATTTTTATTTCAGGGTACACATGCCATTTTATGGTGTTGTGTGCATACATATGCATTTTTGCACAAAAAGTCTTGTATTTATACACATACATACCCATATATTAACATTTCTTTATTAATATGTATTTATATTCTAAATATTCAATTTCTGCTGCTGTAACTTAATGTGTATCTTTTTAAGTTCTTATTCAGGTAACACTGAATTAGATTCTCCAGGCAAGATTGTCAATGAACTTTTTAAAGAAGCAAAGGAGCATGGAGCTGTCCCAGTTAATGATGCATCTAAATCTTCTGAGGATTTGTATAAAGCTAGGGTAAGATATTCTACAATTTTGAGAACGTAGTTATGATTTTCTAGGATATAAGTACTTTTTATTGCTTGAAAGATTGGTACATAATTCTATCTATAGTATATATGTATCAATTACTTTTCTTAAAACAGACATTGGAAGAAAATTACTTTGGGGTTTCAGTTTTGTTGAAGAACGGGAGGTAAAGGAGCTGTGTCTTACCGCCTGTTCTTCAATAAAACCTGCAGGAGCCAGGAGCAAAGGTAAGAAACTTACCTGGTCTCGCGTGCCTCCATTGATCTTGTGACAGGTCCCAACGAACTTTGGACTTTATGCGCATGCTTAACTTCGCTCCTGGCTCCTGCAGGTTTTATTGAAGAATTCTTCAATAAAACTGAAACCCCAAAAGTAGTTTTCTTAGGATGACATACCCTTTAAAGAATAGCTACAAAGAGTTTAGTTCAGGTAATTGCTCAGATGATGATATAATATATATATATATATATAATACATAAGTGTGATATTTTATAATGGGAGCTGCAGTGGTATATATCCTTATGAAAATCACTCAGCTAAGTGACTCATTTCTTATATTTCCTATATCCCACAACTCCGCCCATTCCAGTGTTCATGCCTGGACAATGACTTAGCGTTTTTTGCAGTGTTAACTTCACTAACGGAACCTGCTGGAGTTGCTTCCTGTGTCACTGCATAACCAATGTCTCTCTCCACCACAAAGATTTGTTTAACCGCATAGATGCTGGGCTGGGATGTTCCTTTCTACTGGGTTTAAGTTACAGATGGTAGCTTGGGGGTTTAAATTAAAGAGGGAATAGGGACAAGGCTAGAATTTAAAATGTGAATGGGGTGAAGGAAGCTAAAACTTATGTATTATAAGAAATAATGCGCTCCTTCACATTATAATATAAGGACAATTATGCCACCTCGGAGTTCCCGAGGCCTCGTGCTTCTATATGGTCAGGGAACTCCTCGGTGGCGTAATATCCTTATATTATACTGTAAGGAGCGCACTATCCCTTATATATCTACCTTTAGTTTTAAATAGATCTACCTTCACTAGCAAGAGATAAAGTTAGTAGCCCATGTTTTTAGTCGTAGCAGTGAAAAACTATAAGCTTTGCAGTTCATCTCAATAATGCGCAGAATCACCTGAACAAAATACATTTTTGGCTATAGTTTTCCCTCCTTCCATTGACAGCACAGAAAAATTAGGTTCTCAGATACACTATTTGGATTTAAATACACTGAATACACTGTAATGTAGGAATTATGTAATGTACATGCTTGATTCTTTACTACATAAGATCAGCCAAAGTCAATACCTTAAAATTATATATGCCACTTGGGGGTGCATCACTGTACGATATTATTTAATTATATATGTTATTGACTAATGATGAACTTGATGATACTGATCCCATAGTAAATCTTTAAAAGATTTAACCCTTTGTATTTGTGTAAACTCTTGTAATCTTACTTGGAAGCTGAGATTGCCAATTAGCCCATTAGCCAGGTCCCTGGACTCAGGGAGAGGGTGGAGCTAGACCAGACCAACAATTACAAATTTCTGATAAGATTACAGTTCATAACATGTGTAATTTAAGTAAAATATTTTACTTTTGAAAGCCCTGCAGTTTATATCACTTTTATGTTGAACCTTCCTACCCACTCTGTGCGTGCCTTTTCCACTGGAGAAGGGTAGGACTAGGATGTGAATGTAAAGATTTTACTGTATTCGCACAGGTGAACTTTTCATTTAGAATATTGAAATGATGGAAATGTTTTTGGAATGTAAAGCTGGTTTGCTATACACTAGCTAGACATTATACTTTCATAATGTATACAATTATATCCACTTTTAAAATAAAAAAATGTTCACTTTTCATTTATTTAATCTTAACCCCAACTACTTTGTTACAGGCATTTCTTACCATACACTTAATGATTATTGCTCCCATTCTCTCCATTTCTAACAGAGGTTCCCATCCTGCTCAATGAGCTTTTAGGAACTTGAGCATGTACAGAGGAAGCAGCAGGGGAAACAGCAGTCAATCTGTGGCTGTGATTTCAGCAGTCACAGCCTTGATTGACTGCATCGAAGGAAGATCTGACTTCCTCTGCCAGAATGAGGGGCCAATAATTATCCTTAAATATCTGGTTACTAATACAACTAATAATGTGCTGAATATAATGGTTGGAATTGGGGGCAGATGACTGCTGACCAGTTTTTTGTTTTAAGGCATATTTTAAACATGATATTTTGCTTATAATCAGGAAGTCACATTCATTCATGTTATTTTGCTGGTTAGACTCATACTTGCATCTATAAGTTTGTGGTCCTGACATTTGGCCATATACCACTCCACTATCAACCTGAAGACACTGGTCATTACCATCACTTTAATCTATGTGTCTCTAGTCACTATTAAGATTATGGGCAGACAATATACTGTATATTAATTTTGCTGTAGTGGATAAACCACACACAAGACTATTTACTGTGTAACCTTTCTTCTACTTTTATTAAGCATTAATAATTGTGCTAAACCCTTTTTTTCAATTAGATATTTGCAGGAAGAGGTTACAAACTTGGCGATTCATCAAAAAAGCTATGTGAATATGTACAGGGAGAGGAACAATTTGAAAATGGACAGGAGGTAAGCAAGTGAATATTTCGTGACGTTATATAGCATATACATTAAAGGGGAACTGTGGTACAAAAATGACTTGAGGTAAATTGATAGGAATTGCTCTCCTGAGAATTTTTGCAATTTATTTCCATTGTTTATTTTGCATAGTTTTGCAGATATTTACATTTTTGTTTTGATATGGCAGCAGCATCACCAGGTCCCCTACACTTCCTGCTTCCTGCTCTGAAACTGTCAGTCAATCTGTACTGTGTCTCCTCCTCCCCTTTGCAGCCCCCCTGGTCCCTCCCACTCATGGACCCCATGGTCCCTCCAGTTGCAGGCCCCCCATGGCCCTTTATCTTACAGCCCCATGTGGCCCCGCCCCTTGCGGGTGCATAAGCCTGCCCACTCGTGGGTGTCTAAGCCCGCTCGTGGGTGCTGTGGGTTACTCAGCCCCCCCTTCCCCTACAGAAAACTCTGTGGAAACAGCTTTTTCAGGCAGAGTGATAACTCTGCCTGAAAAGGCTGTTTTCACACAGTGAAAGAGAAGGGCTGTATATTCCCTTACCTTCTCTGTCAGGACTTCATACAGCAGAGAGGAGGAGGGATTTCCTGTCTCCCTCACACACTGAGGGAGTCTGAGGCTGTGCTCCTCGGCGGCACTGTGCAGTTGAAGCCTCAGGAATTTCACAAGTTAGCCTCCCACCCATTAAATTTCTGGTCAGTCATTTCTGTATATCTTGGGCTGTGGAGCACGTAGAGAGGTGGTTGATGGCTTGTTTTAAAGGTAGGAAACTGGCCTTTCATCAAACATAACTTGTTTGGAGACCACAGTTCCTCTTTAAATTGTTAATGTGATAATGTATTATTTGATCAAACTACTAGAAATTGTGTACTAAGTCAGTTCAACATACTATTACTGCATACTATCACTGGTAGATATTAATAGCTGCAAATAGCACTCAGCAAGGAACACAAATACCCACTGGACAATCCAGCACTGTCATTCATATTTTTAAGGCAATTGTATGAAAGATTTAGGGCAAATTCAGGGGTGAGGACATAGAGGTTTAGGTCTTCCCCCTTTGGTACTATTAGGGAAGGGAGGATGTTTTGGGGCAGTACAGTTGCCCATTAATATCTTTCATTGCTGCATGTAAGATTAGATGAAGCAAGAAAGGTGGAAAAAAACATCCCCAAATAAACATCCTTAGCAAAGACTACCCTTGTCATAGGTAAAGGACCAGTGCACACAAGTCTTGTTATGAAGCATTTTTTTGGGACAAACTCTGTTATGCTATGGTGTGATTAACAGACCTTTTTCAGACAAACAAATCAAAATACTGTATGGTCAAACTAACCAATTTATAAGATGCTAATTAGCATCTTATAAATAAAAAAACACATAAAAAACACTGGTATGGCTACAGAATTGTCAAAAACTGAGTACAGTAATCACAAACTATATTTTGGCTAAGAAGTTAATATCGAAGTTGTAGCTTTTAAACATCTGATGGGCTGCAAGTTTGACATCCTTGATCCAAGCCTTTAAAATGAACAGTATTCAATGTAAAGATATAGTGTCAGGTGCTTGTACTTGATCTATCACTATTGCTCTTAAGTCACTGATGGAGTGTATAGCTACTGGTGGTTTGCTCAATTTGTGTTCACCATGTACTGCCCTTTCATAACCACACTTTGTATTGCTACCATGATTCTGAAAATATTTCTTAAAAGCCCATTTCATTCCCCGACCTACACAAGGGAACCGGAACAAGTAACTAGACATGGAATTCTATATTTCGAATGGGAAAATGTTTGGAATCCTTACAGTATAGCACATAAACCACAAATCTACTTTTTGTGGTTTCACTACCTAATGAATCAACATTTTCTGTAACTGACCAAATATTTGTACATACTAGATGATTCCACATGACTCAATAAAACTTGTATATTATATAAAATAGTACACTTCTACTTAATTTTAGAAGGATATTACTTTGGAGTTCCATGCCCAGTATAAAATAAATAGGCCTGAAACACTGTACTCCTTCCTTGCTGACTGTAATATCCTTATAGTTTACAATAGGGGGTTCATTATTAACACTTATTAAGATAGCATCACAATTTTATATTTTGTTATATGTTTTTTATTTGCAGATATGATTGGCAGCTGTTTGATTAGCCTTTTACTTGGCTATCTTTTCTATTTTTTATATTTTCTTTAATCTTCATCACTGATAACCCACTCAAGGCTATTTGTGTTTCAAGGACATGTCTGTAACAGTGCCTATGAGTTAATAGTACTTTCTCATCTGTTGCCAGTGCTACAGAGTGTTGAACTTTGCCATAGATCTGTTGAACAGCAAAAGTCCAAACTAAAGCAAACACACAGTGTGTGTCTTTATAATCATCTGTTAAAACACAAATAAAAACATAGAGCATGTTAAAACTGTCATTGCATACAGTATCTGTATTTGCATCTGTTTGCAAAGTATTCATATTGTGATTACCTCAGCCATCTACAGTATCTGCTTTCCACATTCCCCTTCTCTGGTAAACCCTGTATCATCCTTTACCCCCCATCAGACCTACTGATACAGACATTAAATTCTTAACCTTATGACAAAATTAGTCTGCAAACGTGTGACTGAATTACACATCAGCCATCTGTATATACCACTATAGATTATAACCAGTTTTCACACATCAAACCTCTAAAAATGAAGGTTGAGGATGGAAGACAGAGATATCATGAATAGCAAGCAGTTGTAAGAAGCAGTTGTAGAGCCTGGGGCAGTACTAAATAAACAACCATTACATACTACCCCTCCCTTTATGTTCTGCATCGTACCTTGAAAATTCTCTCCTAATCAAACATACTTCTCTTCACATTAAGGTGGCCATACACACTAATAATAATGGGTAAATCCCATTGGGGAACAGCAAGATTTAACCATTATCGTCAGTGTGTAGGGACTGTTTCCGGTGATCATAGTGACAATGAACGACTGTAGTTGGCATTACGGTCGGTCGGGAAAGATGGAAAATATCCATCAGTCGGTATACGCTCCCTTTACTTAAATTAAGGGAGCCAATCTGATCATTCTGTGTATGGCCGCAGAGCCGACAAATACCCATACCCCATATGGGGATCGTCAGGTCCATGTGTGTGGTTCCCACCGCATGTGTGCCGACAGATACCAATGTGATCTGTCACCACACAAGCTGTGGAAATCGCATGTGTATGGCCATCTTTAGTCCTAAACCTTTGTCCATTAAGCTTCTGTCTAAGGATGGAAGAAAATGTTATCAGGAGAGTTTAGAAGATGTTTAAAACATCCAACATTCTATATTCAGATTATTACAGGTACTGTCAATTGAAATAATTTAGTTTTTAATGCGTTCCAGGTTCATATTTTACTTAAACTGTGGAACAATGGTTTCAGTTTAGATGATGGGGAACTAAGATCTTACTCAGATCCGGTTAATACTCTGTTTCTGGAATCAATCAAGAAAGGGTAAGAATTTTTAAAAGAGAAATTTATTTGAAACTAAAGTTTTTTATACACTTTTTATGTATTTTATACACTTTTATGTATTGCATTACTTGCCTCTCGCCTTAAACCTTTCTCTCTTGTGGCTCCGATCCTCTGGAATTCTATTTCCCTCTCTCTACGTCAAGAAACTTCTATTAGCAGGTTTAAATCTAGCCTTACATCCTACCTATCTGGTAACCAGCACAGTATTTGATTGTTTTATTTGCACTGCATACGTCTCACTCCAGCACTTATACCCACTCCATTTTATCTGTGTGTTACCCACCTAATTAGATTGTAAGCTCTACAGGGCTGGGACCTCCTTACCTCTTGTGGCAAAGCTCTAGCACTTCCATTTATATAATTTATATATTTATGTACTGAACTATCTATGTATTTTTTCCCCTTGTATGACTTTATTGTATTTCGTTACTGTACAGCGCTGCATCCCCAAGTGGCGCTTTATAAATAAACTATACTTACATACATACATACATGCATACTTGCCTTTTTCGTTTTTTTAACCTTTTAGAGACAGCCAAACTTCTCAGTGTCAACTAGTTTTGAAAGTCCATTGGTGCCCACTTAATTGGTAGCGTAGGACAATATTAGTCTTAGTAGGATATCAAAAAGTGTCAGAGTATAACAATAAATGCTTAATAAATATCTCAGACAAAAACATCATGGTTAGTAATATACAGGGTTATTCAATATAAGTTCTTATCGTTTAAAATGGTGCTACTTTTTCCCCAACCAATCAGATGTTAGCTTTCAAATGTTAAACAAGATCTGATTGGTTGGGGCAAAATTAGCACCATTTTAAACGATAGGAACTTTTATTGAATCTCCCTGATAGTTTGATAATTTACCTTATGGTAAATAAATACATGTGGTGCCCCTGATTAAAACATACTCCCCAACATATTGCAACCTTAATTACCTATTAAATGGAACACATATGTGATGCAGATTGTGCTTCCCAATATATGTTTCAAACTGTTATTTTAGCTAAATGCCTAACTCCTCTTTTTAATAGTACACTACTTAAATGATCACTGCTTTAAAATTAAATTCACTGCTTTTTCTAGCTTTATATGTTTTTTTCTAGCTACATAGTAATTGCTTTATACAGCCGCTGCCATTAGTTTCCCGCGACCAATAATGCCATCAATGGGAAACTGCGATTTAGACTTCCATTTAAATAAAAACCTCAATTTTGCCAGTTATCCTCTCTAAAAGAAATCAATGTCAGACTTATTGGCAGTTTTACATTTCCTTTCATTTCGCTATTGAAAATTAATCATATAATATTATTTTGCTTTTAAATAATTAAATCTACATTTAAACTTTAAGGAGAACTAAAGCTAAACTATGAACAAGTCTATAATTGTTAAATGTTGTAACCAACATTTTAGTAAGTTCATCAATACATTCTAAATGTAGGAGTCCCTCAAGGCTGTTTCCTTAGTCCATTGTTCTATGCAATTTATACAAGTGACTGTAAACTTAGAGGGGAACTTAATCATCTCTTTAAATACGCAGATGATACAACATTAGTAGGTCTAATTTCTGATACCGATGAAAGGGATTATCGAGCAGATATAGTCAAGTTGGAAAAGTGGTATGATGATAATAATCTGGTTATAATAGTGCAAAAACTAAGGAGATGATTGTGGATTTTCGTATGCATAGGCGGAATATGGGTTAAAGCCCAATTAAAGTGAATGGGAACCAGATAGATCAAGTGGACAGTTTTACATTTTTAGGCACAGAAATTAGTTCTGGTCTTACATGGAAGCAACATGTTACTAGTGTGATCAAAAAAGCTCAATCCAGACTCCACTTTGTTAGAATGCTAAAAAGGGAACAAATCTCACTTAAAATTTTAGTAACATTTTACCGTAGCACAGTTCAGAGTATACTTTGTAACACTTTCTTGGCCTGGTATGGAAACTGCAACAAGAGGGGAAAAAACGCTTCTGAAATATTCTATGTAAAACCGAACGTTTCAGATTAAGCTTTTATCCATCAGCTATTAATATTTTAAATGCTGTCCCTGTAATATGACTGTATTGTAACCTTATCTGAACTTATTTATTTATTTATTCAATTTCACTAACGTCATTGTTTTAATGTGTTCAGTGACAATAAATGATTCTAATCTAATCTAACAGTCAATTTTGCCAACTGCCTGGTGAGACATTTTCACTGTGACCAATATTTACTTTCCAAAAAATAAATCAACATAACTGTAATTCTAATAGGCAGGATTGGATGTTGGGCCAAAACATCGGTTGTACAGTGATACATCCTTGTTTTTGAAACTAGGTTTGTATGCACGTAAAGCATAATTTTAGAAGTCAAAAACGAAATGTCCTTAGCACATCCAAGAGCAGAGGGTGCAGATTCTTCCAACCCTTACCCCTAAAGGGTTAATTATATCCGATATAGTCAGTAGAATATTGAAGGATCGCACACCGCAGGATTTTGAAGGATCGCTTTGGTATGTATACCAATTAGACAGTTTATCTGTTTTGATTTTTTATGTATGCATTTTATTAGAGAGATCCCTGTCGAACTCCAGCGACTGGTTCATGGAACTCAAATCAAGTTGGATATGGAAGATCTTCAGGACCAAGTATATGTCAAACCAAGATTAAAATTTAAGGCATTTAGTGGAGAAGGACAAAAACTTGGAAGGTATTGTGTTTTATTATTTACAAAGTGCATAGTTCAGAAAGTGAAAATTTCCTTTATTGCATTTTTTGAAGAACAGGAGGTAAATGAGCAATGCCTTACCTCCCATATGTCAATGAATCTAATAAGAGCTAGGAGCGAAGCGCGATCCACCGTCAGATCCTCTGACATTTCCCAAATCTTTCCGCCATAACTTAACTATAGTGTGCGTGTGCACTATAGATAGGTAAAGCCGAAAACAGTCAAGACACGTCAGAGGACACACCCCAGTTTAGTGCCTTTTTAAGTTGCAGACTTAAAGGGTAGGTCCACCCTAAAATCGATTTTTTAATATATGACTCCCCCTGTCCCCCCAGCCCCAACCGCTCTATTTATACTTTTAGAAAGTTCCCCAAACTTTACTTACCTCCCCTCTTTCCTCCGCCGCGCTGCCGGCCCTCTGCTTGCGAGAAAATGCAAGCAGAGGGGCGGGACCGGCAGGCGCGTCTGTGATTGGCTGAGCGGCAGCCAATCACGGACGTGGCTGCCGGGAGTTGATTTCGGCGGGGGAAAGAGGGAAGGTAAGTAAAGTTTGGGGAGCTTTCTAAGAATGTTAATAGAGAGGTTGGGGCTGGGGGGACAGGGGGAATCATATGGATAAAGGGTTTTACGCTAGGGGGAGGGAATCGTGAGAGAGAGGGAGGGGGAGAAGGGCTGCAGTACGCATGCCAAACTTCTCCCGAAGGCCAGGTAGGAGGCAGAGTCCTATATGGACTCTGCTATCCTCCTGGTGGGCAGTTTTTGGGACTTTGGGGGGGGAATACAGGAGAACCTTATGGAGCTGGGATGTGAGGTAAGGATTAAACTACACTACATGATGGGGCCAGTAGTTGGGGGGATTATAGTTTTGGGGGTGGACATGCCCTTTAAAACAGTAATTCACTCAGAAAGTGAACTATTCCATTTTTTCATTAATTGAAGAACAGGATGGAAAGGAGCTATGTCTTAACTCCCGTTCTTCATTTAGTGTAACAGGAGCCAGGAACGAAGATAGAAAAAGAGCACGATCCACCTCTGGCTTTTCTAATAGCTCACAACTGTAATTAAACTAAAGTGTGCATGCGCCATATAATTTAGTTAAAGGGCATGTCCATCCCAAGGATCTATCTTTGCTGCCTGCTGCTCTACCTCTAAAACCCTTTTCTGTAGTGTAGGGCACCCTAGCCCACCCCCAACTGCAAAGTCTATTTGTTAAAAAAGGGATCAGAACTAACAGCCAATCATGTTACTGCTCAGAGATTATCCCTCCCACTGACACAGAACACAGATTTCAGTGCAGTTTTTGAGAAAACACATTACAAATGCTCCTGTCCCTAACAATGATAAATGACTTTGCTTTTCATACAAAAAAGAAAAGTAATCTTTGCAGATTATTTCTTTGCTAACATGGATGTAAGAAACGGATTATTAACATTTTAGTAAAAAAATAAAAGTAACTCTGGGGAATCAAATCTGCAACCTTCTAAAAAGAAAGCTTTCTACCTCTATGCCACAAGGGCTACTAAGTGGGATATCGGTACATGAAGAACCTCTATCTTTTGCTAGAAATAGAAAAAGAATGGTCTGTTTGTTTTCAAGCCCAGCATTTTAGCTGCACCACCACTGTAGATGCAATAGATGCAAGTACATTTCAGTAAAGGTGCCCATACATCTATAAGATTTTACTTACCCGACCGAGCGCTCACGCGATGTTCATCAATGCTGCCGGAACCGCTTCTTCCGATCTTACATTCGGCCGACATGCGATCTCAAAATCCCATTCATTTTGCGATCGCATGTCGGTCGAATGTAAGATCGGGAGAAGCGGTTCCGGCAGGATCGAAGGAACATCGGGTGAGCGCTCGGTCGGGTAAGTAAAATCTTATAGATGTATGGGCACCTTAAAGCTCAGTAAAATCAGTTCATTATTTTGAATTGTTCTGGGAAGGCTGTCAGCAATTCATGCTGTTTGGTAAATAAAAAACAGAGCTGCTATATGTAAAGTTTGTACATATGTAGAAACTTTCAGGGAGATTCAATAAAAGTTCTTATGTTAAAAATGGTGCTAATTTGGCCCAACCAATCAGAGGTTAGCTTTCAAATGTTAAATATATCTGATTGGTTGGGGCAAAATTAGCACCATTTTTAACAACAAGAACTTTTATTGAATCTCCCTGTTTATATTTTGGAACAAACAAACCAACAAACAAACAAACAAAAAAGCAACTCAGGCAGTAGACTATGTTGTATTATTTAATAAGTAAGCCAGGGGATTTGAATTTGTGACTTATCAGGCTGTTTGTTCCTAAAAACACTGCATTGCCACCAATGCTATAAGGACTAGGATTCTCTATAGTGAATACCGGTGAAAAGAAATGGCTCAGCACATTAGCCTTTTTGGCATCCTCTATAACCATCTCAGACACACACACTGAGGGTTTAGATAATCTTTCTACCTCTCAGATCCCTGATAGGTTGTTTTATTAGTCAGACTTTTTAGGAGGTAAAGAATTGAAGATGTGAGATAATAGATACATGTGTGGCAAATATCATACATGTGATGTGATAGTCACCGTCCTCCTCTTGATCACTTGTTATTGCCAAGTATGTTGTCAATTGAAGGCTAAGTCAATATAAGCTAAACCCACTATAAACAAGAAACAATAGGTAAGGGTCCTTGATGAAAGAACATATTGTTTGTGGTTTGCCAACAGAACTAGTTCAGTAAACAGGTCCCTCAGTAATATTCCTACAACCACATTCTCAGTGCTCATCTTTTTACTATTGATATACTTAAAGGGACTGTCCACCCCTCTTTTGAAAAATTAATATGTGGTAGATTAGCCCCCAAAACCTAGACATCGTTTAAGTCTCAAGCTCTAATTCGGCTCCACACAGAGATATTATACTTACATCCTCCTCGCTGCACCGCCGCTTCCGGGTTCTTCTCCCAGTCTCCACTGTGACTGCTCTGTTCTTTTTCTGTTTCCGAGCAGCCGCAGTGGAGACTGCTCCGGGAATGGCAGTCAGTGATTGGCCATGACGTCACAGTCACGGCCGACACTGACTGCCTTACCCGGAAGTGCAGAGCCGCGGCGGTGGGAGCGAGGAGGAGCATGTAAGTATAATATCTCTGTGTGGGAGCCGAATTAGAGCTTGAGACTTAAAGGATGTCTAGGTTTTGGGGGCTAATCTACCACATATTAATTTTTCAAAAGAGGGGTGGACAGTCCCTTTAAACATTTAGGAGTTGGACTTGCTTGTTCTGCTATCCATAATTCATTTTCTATTTTAGCTAGTTTAATGGTTCTTGCACTCCTATTACAGCTTTTATACTCCATGTAAGCTTTTGTTTCCTCTGATTTCAACATTTTAAAAAGCCTTTTTTTCCCCATTTCTCTTCTTTTTACCTACCGTATATACCGAGTATAAGTCGAGGTTTTCAGGCTGTGAAAAACAGCCTGAAAACTGAAACTCGACTTATACTTGTCAGTCACTTACTGGTGGAGGAATGGCTGCCGCGTCCACTGATGGTCGATCCACTGACGTCACGACTCGGCGCCGGGAAATTAGACGGGCGTCGAGTCGTGACGTCAGTGGATGCGACCATCAGTGGACGCGGCAGCCGGATTCCTCTATCAAGTGCATGAGTCGGGGGTCCGGACTCTCCTGCAAAGGTAAGGTTGCAGCATTAGTAGTAGTGTAGTGTAGTGGCAGGGTGAGAAGATGGGTGCAGGAGAGTAGGTAGTGTACTGTAGTAGGTAGTGTAGTGTAGTGGCAGGGTGGAGGGTGAGAAGATGGGTGCAGGGAGTAGTGTAGTGTACTGTAGTAGTGTAGTGTGTAGTGTAGTGGTAGGGTGAGAAGATGGGTACAGGGAGTAGTGTAGTGTACTGTAGTAGGTAGTGTAGTGGCAGGGTGAGAAGAGGGTGCAGGGAGTAGTGTAGTGTAGTGTAGTGGCAGGGTGAGAAGATGGGTGCAGGGAAATAGGTTTATTCCTGGGGTGGACCTGGGGCTGGAGGGGAGAGTAAGGAGTCAGGGACAATGTAGTGTGTTTTTGGGTTAGTGTGTGTGGACAGGGTAGTGTGTTTTGGGGTTAGTGTGTGCAGTTCCACTCCAGATGTTTCTACTCCTACTTCACCTCCCTTACTACTCTACCCTCGACTTATACTCGAGTCAATTGGTTTTACTCATTTTTGAGGTAAAAATGGGTACCTCGACTTATACTCGAGTCGACTTATACTCGAGTATATACGGTAAGCATTAAGCCAGGCAGGAGTAGACCTAATTTATTTCACTTGTTCCCTAAAGGTATAAATTTAGAAATGTAATAGTTTAATATTCCTTTAAAAGTGGTCCACTTCTGCTCAATATATTTAACTAGGAACAAATGCTCCAAGTCCATGAGCAGGAGATTCCTTTAACAACATAAAATTAGCTTTTCTAAAGTTAAAAGTTATTGTTAACACAGTGCACTTTTGTTTTATGCAACCTATATTAAATGACACTATATCATGATCGCTATTACCTAAACTTCTCATTACCTTCATCTCCAAAATGAGCTCAGGGTAGAAACTTTCAGGGAGATTCAATAAAAGTTCTATTGTTAAAAACGGTGCTAATTTTGCCCCAACCAATCAGAGGTTAGCTTTCAAATGTTAAATAATATCTGATTGGTTGGGGCAAAATTAGCACCATTTTTAACAACAAGAACTTTTATTGAATCTCCCTGTTTATATTTTTGGAAACAAACAAACAAAAAAGCAACTCAGGCAGTAGACTATGTTGTATTATTTAATAACTAAGCCAGGGGATTTGAATTTGTGACTTATCAGGCTGTTTGTTCCTAAAAACACTGCATTGCCACCAATGCTATAAGGACTAGGATTCTCTATAGTGAATATCGGTGAAAAGAAATGGCTCAGCACATTAGCCTTTTTGGCATCCTCTATAACCATCTCAGATCCATTATTTAATGGTCCCACATGAAGTGATGACACACACACTGAGGGTTTAGATAATCTTTCTACCTCTCAGATCCCTGATAGGTTGTTATTAGTCAGACTTTTTAGGAGGTACAGAATTGAAGATGTGAGATAATAGATACATGTGTACGCTGGTGATTAGCAAATATCATACATGTGATGTGATAGTCACCATCCTCCTCTTGATCACTTGTTATTGCCAAGTGTGTTGTCAATTGAAGGCTAAGTGAATATAAGCTAAACCCACTATAAACAAGAAACAATAGGTAAGGGTCCTTGATGAAAGAACATATTGTTTGTGGTTTGCCAACAGAACTAGTTCAGTAAACAAGTCCCTCAGTAATATTCCTACAACCACATTCTCAGTCCTCATATTTTTACTATTGATATACTTAAACATTTAGGAGTTGGACTTGCTTTGTTCTGCTATCCATAATTCATTTTCTATTTTAGCTAGTTTAATTGGTTTCTTGCACTCCTTATTACAGCTTTTATACTCCATGTAAGCCTTTTGTTTCCTCTGATTTCAACATTTTAAAAAGCCTTTTTTCCCCCATTTCTCTTCTTTTTACCTAAGCATTAAGCCAGGCGGGAGTAGACCTAATTTATTTCACTTGTTCCCTAAAGGTATAAATTTAGAAATGTAATAGTTTAATATTCCTTTAAAAGTGGTCCACTTCTGCTCAAATATTTAACTGAAACAAATGCTCCAGATGAGCAGGAGATTCCTTTACAAACATAAAATTAGCTTTTCTAAAGTTAAAAGTTATTGTTAACACAGTGCACTTTTGTTTTATGCAACCTATATTAAATGACACTATATCATGATCGCTATTACCTAAACTTCTCATAACCTTCATCTCCAAAATGAGCTCAGGGTTATTAGATATCACCAGATCCAACAACACATCCTGTCTAGTTAGAACTTCTACCATCTGTAAAAGAAAATGCTCATATAGAAAATTTAAGAACTTTATACCTTTTGAGGTCCTGTCAGTTGCCTTACTTCAATCTATGTCAGGGTAATTGAAATCCCCCATAACCAGAACATGCCCCATACCAGCAGCCTTTGCCAACTGTATATTGAGATTAATTTCCACCTCCTCATTGGCATTTGGCAGCTTATAACATCAACAATACATTTACTCACCTTCTTGCTTTCTGTACACAGCTTCCACCATATTGTTTCTGCCTTATCGCATATACCCCTATCTATCTCATCTTTTTTATCTGGCTTCAATTCTTGTTTAACATACATACATACTCCTTCTTTCTTATTAACTCTTTCATCACTTAATAAGGAGTATCCTTCAATATTTACTGTCCAGTTATGTGAATCATTTAGCCATGTTTCTGCTATACCAATCACATCATACATTTCCTTTAAAGCTATTAGTTCTAGTTCCCCAGTTTTTTCAGACAGATTTCTTGCATTTGTAAACATATATTTTAGATTATCAATTAATTTACTTCCATACTTGTACGTACATGCCTCCTTATCCTCTATGCTCCCCATGTCCTCCCTCCATTGTCTTATTTGCCTGCTGATCCCTAATTCCTCTGTCTACCCCTGTGTAGTCAAACATACCCCTCCCCCATACCTAGTTTAAAATCTCCAACTCCCTAGCCATTTTTCCCCCAAAAACAGCTACACCATCATAATTGAGGTGCACTACATCTCTACTAAAGAGCCTGTAGCCAACAGAAAATCAGCCCAGTTCTCTAAAAAACCCAAACCCCATCTCCTTATATAATCAGAGTATCCCCCTATCTAGTACTTAAGGTAGCCATAGATATATTTGATTTTACTTACCCGACCAAGACATTAGACCGATCCTGCCTGAACCGCCTTTCCCATTCTTCTATGCAACCGACATGCAAACGCAAAATGAATGGGGTTTGCGATTGCATGTGAGTCGCATAGAAGAACGGGAAAGGCGGTTCTGGCAGGATTGGTTCAATGTCACGGGAGCGCTCAGTCGGGTAAGTAAAATCAGATATATGTATGGGCTGCTTTACCCTTTTACCAGATACTGCTAAACTTACCTATACAACATGATCCCCTCCACTGAAGTGTCTGCCTCCTCTGCTTTGTGAGCTTGTTAAAAGCTGTAGACAAGTAGTCTCTAGTTACAGCAATAAGTCATTGGCCATGACTGACAGTCTCAACCATTAGAAGTGGCATTAAGAGGAGAAATGGTGGAAGAGATTGTGGTGGTTAGGTATTGCAATTCCTCTGCTTCCATACATATTTTAGATATGGGAGTGGTCATGCCCTTTAGGGTAATCACTAATGAGAAAAAAATGGTTATATTATTAGTTATTCCACTTCCAACCACTCATGTTTATGAAGCTATATAAAGAAGCTTTATAAATTGTTTAACATTCCATTGTGATATGGTTTATGTTTCTATTTTTGTAACTTCACAGCCTTACTCCTGAAATAATCAGTACACCATCCTCTCCTGAAGAAGAACACAAAAGGTTTCTTAACACAGATGTAGACCTTGATAAACACATTCCGACAACAAAAATTCAGATTAGACTAGTTGATGGCAGTAGGTTGATACAAAGATTTAATCTTAATCACAGGTAAGAGTAAGTCTGTATTTTTTATTATAATTAAAGGAATAGTTCACTGCAATAGTGAACTATCCCTTTTCTACATTGATTGAAGCCCGGAGGGTTAAGGAGCTATCCTTACCTCCCGTTCTTCAATCAATGTTTACATAGCCAGGAACGAACGTCTGAAAATCTTACCTTTCACGCGATCCAGTGGGGCCGCTCTGACAGTTCCCGACTGCTTCCTGCTTCTGTTACACTATAATGTGCCTTATCGGGCATGCGTGTTAAGTATGTAACAGAAGCAGGAAGCAGTCGGGAACTGTCAGAGCGGCCCCATTGGATCGCGTGAGTGAAGGTAAGATTTCAGACGTTGTTCCTGGCTATGTAAACATTGATTGAAGAACGGGAGGTAAGGGATAGCTCCTTAACCCTCCCGGGCTTCAATCAATGTAGAAAAGGGATAGTTCACTATTGCAGTGAACTATTCCTTTAAGAAGTGTGATATCTATTTGTTCTGATGTGGGGTTAAAAGGATATGGACACCCATTTTTGCTTATATTTACTTTCAAACTATCCCACTCTTGTCTCTCTATGATGCTGAGTCCTTAAGGTATTGAGTCTCCAACTACTTGGTAATTAACACCCTGGGGGTGGCTCTAAGTCCCTCTCCTCTCAGCAACGATTGCTATGCTGTTCACACAGTAATATTTAACCCTCTGTTTCAGGGACAATTAATCCCCTTCCTCACTTAACACATTTCCCACTGCAGTTCTTCTCTCTGTCATGTACTGTGTATGTTTCAAATCCCTCTGGTCTGCTGCACTATCGTTGCTGCTACTCTATAGTGACAAGGCAGCTAGAAAGCTACTCACAGAGACAACCCAAGGAATAGACCGATCATAGCAATCACTCCCCCTCCCTGGGACACACACAGAAAATGGACTGGTCTAGCAATTACTCTCCACATGAGTCACGCACAATGCATGGGCGGATTGTAGCAACCACTCTCTCCACTATATAATTTTTTGATTCTATCACATTGAAGCTACACACACCCCCCCTCCTGGAACAACAACAGTAAATGATTAACTGGAATAGACACATAAAAACAGAAAGGGTGTGTGGTGTAGCATGCAATGGATAGCAACAAACAGCTGATTATAGGGAACAAGAGCTATGATCGGACCAGTCTCTGTGTGTGTCCCTGGGAGTGAATGCTACCGTCAATGTGAGCAGCAGTACCAATAGTGCAGGAGACCTAGGGGATTGTCTCTGACACATGAAACCAGAGGGTTAAAGGGCATGTCCACCCCCAAAAGTTAAATTTGCCCCAGTGCTAGCCCCACTGTGTAATGTAAAAAAAATCTTTACCTTACACTTCAGCTACTTATGGTTCTCCTGCAGTGCTTGCTCAGAGTCCAAGAAACTGAAGAGAAGGAATTGTCTGTGTGTCATCCTATGCCTGCAGCTTCCTTGTCCTCTAAGAGGAGTCTGGCATGCACTTGTGAGCCCTCCCTCCCTGTTCTTTTCTGTAGTGTAGAGGGAATTTTCTGTAGTTTAGGGCACCCTCCCCCAACCCTAACAGCCTGAATTAGAAGTTAAAAAAAAGTGCAGAAATAGACTTGCCCATCTTCGTTCCCTTGGCTCTCTCCATAGCCGGCAGCTGTGTCTGTGATTTTCTGACTCTCAGCCAATCGCAGATGCAGCTGCCAGTCTGGCCCCTATTGCTACTTCCTGAAACAGAGTAGCATTAGCGTCAGAGAGCCATTCATTTCAGTTTTAACCAGTTGCCAATGTCCAATTCAGACATTTTTGCAGTATTGACTGATCTATACAGTATGTCAGGTAACTACTTACTTATGTTCCTGTAATAGGATAAGTGTGATTAGAATATGTTGTAGTATGCACTAAAAATAGACTTGTGTGTGGTTCCTGAAGTATTTGTATACAGTAACTAAAATGAACATCTAAATCTTATATTATTAACATTTGTTTCCTTATAGAATCATGGATGTGCGTCAGTTTATTATACAGGCCAGATCAGAATTTGCACATATTGATTTTGCATTGGTGACGACATTTCCAAACACAGAACTAACAGATGAAACCCAGACATTGGAAGAAGCTGACATTCTCAACACTGTGATTATTCAGCGATTAAAGTAGACATAAGCTGTTCTCAAATGTGCCACACATTGGTTAAATACAGGATACAGTGTTTAAGAATTTATTTATACTTGAAAGAATCTCCTATTTTATATAACGGAATGACTGCTAATTTTTATAAATACAACACATTCACTTATGTATTAGCCAATATCTCAGGTTTACCTATTCCATTTACGCTACACTAGACTCTACTCTAGAAAAGTGTTTTAGAGAAAAAATCTATTACTTATTTTATCTTTCTGTTATTGGAACTGAATTTAAAGGGTAGCTTTGGTAAAATGCTTACAGAATGCTACAGAAGGGGTGAGTAGATTAAAACACCTGGATTTAAACAGTTTTTCTATTGAGGTCTTCTAAGGTAAACATTAGCACCATAACTTTAATGTTTTCATATAATGCCTGGAAATATAGTTGCAAATTGTATGCTAAAAACCTAAGGTGGCCATACACTCTAATGATAATGGGTAAAACCCGTCTACGAATGACAGGATTTACCCATTATCGTCAGTGTGTAGTTTCTCTTCCCGACCGATCATAGTGCCGTCGAACTACTTTAGTCAGCATTACAGTCGGAACGATGGACTCAAAGTAAAGGGAGCCGATCCGATCGTACTGTGTATGGCTGCATGGCCAACCGATCTCTATACCGTTGTGTGTGTGTGTGGTCCCCACAGCATGTGTGCCAACATATACAAATGTGATCTGTCAGCACATATGCTGTGGAAATCGCATAGTGCATCCCTCATAGCACATTTCCTTTCCATATTGATTACCAATGGCTATATATATTAATTGCCTTTAGTCCACATGCATGGGGTGTATTTTATTTAGAAATCAAACAAATAGCAGAATTGCCATAACAATTAAATGAGAAGTCAAGTTTGGAGATTTAATGAGCCTAATGCAGCTTTTAGTCATTGTTTCTCTTTTACATTTTACTGATGTTTTTGACACCCTGGGGGAAATGGATGTTTTAAGGAATCCCTTAGGGTGAGGCCACACTGCAATGCACAGGAATCGCGCACAAAATCGCGAGCGTTATCGCACGCGATTGTGTGCGCGATTCTTGCGCGTTTCGCGCTCGCGTTTTGCGATTTTCGCCTTTTCACGTTATGGACACGCATGCGTTAACGCACCAAAAATGGTGAACGCATGCGTTACCATAACGCGAACGGACGCGCAATCGCATGCGCATCGGAAATCGCGGGAATTTTTGCGTTCCTGCGATTTCCATTTTAGCGAAAATCGCGGGCGCAAACGCGTGCGCAAACGCGCGAAAAACGCGCTAGTGTGGCCTAGCCCTGAGAGATTACTGCTGTTGCTTATGAATGGTTATTTGCAACAAAAACAGATTGTGCCTTTTTATGTCCTTGAGTTTTATGGTTCAATGATGCAAATTAATCACAAGCGTTACAAAAATGTCCATTAAGAGCAATAGTTTTACTAATTTTTAGCGTGATCAATTAGTAGGCTGCAACCAGCCCTACATTCTATTATAACTATTGCCATAAAGCATCTTTAGTAGTTTGCTTTAGCAAACCATGTAGGCTTATTCCATCTACTTATCTGACTCTGTATAATAAAATTAAAGCTGAACCACAATAATGGGTGTGGCTTCTCCAAAAAGCTGGACTACTAATCATCCAATTAGTGGGGACCATATGGACATGTTAAATAATAAAATGCAACCTACAATTTATAACCAGTCTGGTAAGGCTCTACACACACAGGTCAACCCTGGCCTGATAGTCCCTTCTGACAATAGTCAGTAAACCCAATCAGTAGTCTGTTTGATGGGAATTATAGCGGTACTGAAGATATTTTAGTGTGACTGATCGTGTGGCTTTTAAAAGACATGTCTGAGGCATACAATATTTTGTTCAACTTTGATGAAAAACCTGATGAAAATTTTAACCTATAATCTAAAATATTGGCTCACGGCTATTGGTCAGGTCAAAATATCAGCCTGTGTGTACACAGTCTAATATCGTCTTTTTAAAAATACCAGCAAAAAGGAATATGTCACTATTTCAATAACCTTGCTAGTTTTCCTTAACGTTTAGTAATATATCAAATATTGCCACTAAAATACAGCACTATGTCCACTGTGATTTTAGTATTTTCTAACTTTAAATTATAAACTTTGTGTAAAGAATGCAAATTGTGTTTGTGTTTGTTAAATTACCTGCAGAACTAAGCCTTTGTTATATTTGCAATGTTGATATTTAAAATAAAAAAAATAAAGCAAAAGAAATCAGAACATGGTCTAGATTCAATGCACAACCATAAAGAAATTATAATATGAAAGACAACTTTCAAATTTTATTTTCTAGGGTTAAGAGGAGAAAGGAACAAAAAAGTGAGGATTTCCCTGATGTCCACCCATTTAAACAGTCTCTATCGGCTTTCTTTTTTAAAGAACAGGAAGCCAACAGCAGGCAACAGAAATTTCCAATTAAAAACTAAACGATTTCAAGATCAATGGTGGTGGTTCATCAGCCGCAGAATAAGAAGATTTTTCAGGACACACATGACTGACAACTGGCAAGCTAATTGGATCTGACAGCATTTGTCTTTATCAGCCATGTGTGTACCCAGCTTTAGGGGCAGTGGTAATGAACAAGAAAAATAAAGCAATACAACTTCTACAGCAACAAATTGGAAAGTGGTAAAGCTCTAATGGAAGTTTGCTCTTTAGGTATATGCAGAAAATTCCCAGTAAATATAGACTGAAACGTTTAAACATGTATTACAATTATGCAACTGGGAATGGTTAAAATACAACTTTTTCTTATAAAAGATGAATATTTTCACACTGTAAATTGCTTTAATGGGACAGGTAGAAGCTCTTGCTGTTCACAAGCATCAGTACTGTACTTAAAATTATATTACTGCCAAAGTAAAGATATATTGTCTTATTTAGATAAAAAGGGAATTCCCTATCTCTTTGTAATAAAATATATTCAAGGCCCTTTATGCTATTCTACCTTTGCCCCTTTGCATTAGTTTTTTTCCCCTTTTTTTAATTTATCTGATTCTGTGCAGTAAAATTGTGCATTAGGTGTGATGATGTTACTGGGATATGTAGTATATTACAGTATATTTTATATAAAAAAAAACACCAGAATTATGAAGGGGGGAAAAATTCCTTGCTGACTCCTGGCAATCGGAAATTTCCCTGGATCAACTCATGAATCAATACCAGTAACTTGAAACATTCCTTGTTTTCAGAAACTCATCCAGCTTTTTTTTTTTAAACTGACCAATGAACCGGCCATAACAACGTCGACTGGAAGACAGTTCCATAGCTTTACCGTTCTCACAGTGAAAAATCCTTTTTTTCGTACTTGAAGACTAAACTTCTTTTCCAGTCTTAAGGGAAAACACATGCGATTGTGCGAAAAATGGAAACGGATGCGCAGTCACATGTGTATTGGAAATTGCCGAAATGTTCGCATTCCCGTGATTTCCATGTTAGCGATAATCTCTCTATTAGCCAATCCTGCATCAGTCATTTCTCTTTCCATATTGGTCCCTCGGCCTTACTTAAGCCTGTACCAGTCAGTTACTCATTGCCTGTTATAGTTTTGGTATAGCTATACCAAGCTAGTGGTCCCTGCTATTAGTTCTAGTAGCCATATCTAGTCCTAGTAGCCATGTCTTGTTCTTGTCTTATTATCATTGTTCTTCTCATTGTTCATTGTTATCCTTGCTTTTGTTCTTTTCTTGTCTTCCAGTTCCTGTTTTGCTTCATTGGTGTTCCGGTTTTCCAGAGTATACCCGACCTCAGCGTCTATACCTTGTATTCCAAGACCTGGGGGTAACCGTGTACAGCGAGGTGCAAAAAGTCTCCTGACGATCGGGGGCTTGTCTATAGGTGAAGACAGCGGCTGTAGATTGGGGTATAGGCACTGAAGGTATGCTCTGGGACTCCGGGCATCACATTATAACAGGCCATACATACACCATATACAGGCTATATAACAGGCCATATACAAGAGCAACTACAGCTCTTAACTGGGGCTGTTAACCAGCTAGCCCAAAGGGTAGCGGCCCAGGAAAATACGTCTCCTCTGGTCGCTCCACTTCCTGTTTTCAAACCCAAGACCCCGCTACCTGAGAAATTTAATGGAGAAGTTTGTCAACTTCTTGCAAGTTATATTTCCGGCTGCATCCTACCTGCACTGGTTCTGAATCCCAGAAAGTTGCCCTGGTGATATCCCTCCTTCAAGGGGACCCGCAGACCTGGGCATTTGGTCTTCCGGATGATAGTCCACCGTTGGTATCTGTTAATGCCTTTTTCGAAGCCATGGCCCTTCTCTACTCAGATCCTGATTGTAATAATCGTCTGGGAGGTTGGGGTACTTACGAGTACGCTTTAGGAGGAGGCGCTCCGATGGCTTTTGGGATTGCAGAACTGGATACAAGAGACTGCTGGGAACTGTAGGCTGAGGAATGGCGACTAGGTGCTGCTGGAGAGAAGGCAGGATACTGGGAACAGGAAAGGCAGAAACAGTCACTGAAACAGGTCAGGTGAGTATGGATACTGGAACTGGCAAGGTAAGTCTCTGATGATGGAGCTGGCAAGGAAAGCCTTTGATGATGGAGCTGGCAAGGTAAGTCTCTGATGATGGAGCTGGCAAGGTCAGTCTCTGATGCAGGACCAGGTAAGGTAAGTCTAAAGCTGGAGCGAACAGGAACTAGGGCAGGTAAGTAGAAGGAGCCAGGGAGGTAGCTAATGCTACAATCAGGCACCGGGTCCAAGAGGACGCCGTTTTTTGAATCCTCGTGCCGCCCGGCGTGTCGGCGCCATGACGTCTACGATGCCGCCCACCTGGAAGCGCGGGACCGGAGTGGCAGGTAAGTTTGTGACACTGATCATACCACCACTGCTGAGGCCAAGATTAGGAACCTTCATCAGGACAAACGTTCTGCCGAGGAGCAATCGGCTTTGTTTCGGCGTTGGGCGGTGAGTACTTGCTGAAATGACCCAGCTTTAAACAATCAGTTTGTCTTTGACCTCTCGGAGTCCATTAAAGATGCTCTCTTGAATTACCTTTCTACTGATTCCCTTGACAAATCTATGGCCTTGGCCATCAAAATTGATTGTAGGTTCAAGGAACGTTCTCAAGAGAGATTAATGGTTACTCCAGGGCCTTCTAGATCAACAGAAGGCATCAGGAAGGACTCTGTCTTTATTGTGGCACGGCAGGTCACTTCGCTAACATGTGTCCTAAAAAGGGATCCAAGAAGGCGGGAAACTTTAGTGCCTAGGCGAGTTAGAGGGGGGCTACCTAGGCGGTCAGATAATTCCTCCTAAAGTTCAACTCAATAAAATATTGTTACCTGTCAATTTCTTGTGCTTCTAGTGTTTTCCATTCTTAGGCCTTTTTTATAGTGGAGCGGCTGGAAATTTCATGGACTATACCCTGGCCATGTCGATTGGTATTCCACCCAAACCACTTCCTAACCCCATTCAAGTTTTGGCCATTAATGATACCCCCCTTCTTTCTAGCAATCCTGTATGTATGACACCAGAGATTACTGTCCAGATTGAGTTGGGTTATCCTGAGGTTTTAACATTCTTTTTCTCAGATATTCCATCCAATCAATTCATTCTAGGTCTACCTTGGTTTCATAAGAATAACCCAGTCGTAGATAGACCCAATGGTCAGATTATCAGGTGGGGGCTTAATCATGAAAACCTGGTTCCTTCTCTTCCTCTTTCTGTTACTGATTTTAAAGTCCTACCTGTTATCATGATTATCTTGATGTTTTTCCCACAGGCTGCCTATAAACTCCCTCCACACCGGTTATACGACTGCATAGATTTATTGCCTGGTGCGATGCTCCCACGGGGACATCTTTACAACCTCACCGGCCCTGAGACACTTGCTATGAGGAAGTATATTAAAGAAAACCTAGAAAAGGGGTTTATTCGGCCTTCCACCTCGCCTGTGGGAGCAGGTTTCTTCTTTGTAGAAAAGAAGGATAGAAGTCTGAGACCATGCATTGACTTTCGTGCTTTGAATAAAATTATGGCCAAAAATAGGTATCCCCAAATAGTCGGGTCTTCTGTTTTTTTCCAAGTTAGACTTAAGAGGAGCATATAATTTGATTAGAATACGTCAAGGGGATGAATGGAAGACTACATTTAACACCAAGAATGGCCATTATGAATACCTAGTTATGCCTTTTGGCTTATGTAATGCCCCAGCAGTCTTCCAGGATTTCATTAACGATGTGCACTGGGAGTTCTTGGGTAGGTTTGTCATTGTGTACCATGACAATATTCTTATCTTTTCATACTCTTTAGAACAACATCGTCTTCATGTCAAATTGGTCCTTGCAAAACTCCAAACCACCTGCTTGTCAAGTTGGAGAAGTCTTCCTTCGAGCTCCAGCAGATTCCTTTTCTTGGTTTTATCATCTCAGATAAGGGCCTCACTATGGATCCCAAAAAGGTTTCTGCTGTTCTTAATTGAGAGGTTCCCACCAGCCTCAAAGCCCTGCTGAGATTTTTGGGATTTGCCAACTTCTGTAGAAGGTTTATTAAAAACTTTTCCACCTTAGTGGCCCCATTGACCAATTTTTTTTTTGTTCATTAATTTTTTTTATTGAATAAAAGATGAAAATGAAAAAACATTTGTAGTGTACAAGTACTTTTTTTTTTTTGTCAACATTCATTTGTGTTAACAATAGGCAGTATAGTTTGACGGTACAAAAATATAGGCTTTGCTGTGGATGACATTTTAATACTGTAGATTAAGCACCTGTTCACTAAAGGAAATTCTTTTTTTTATGTTTTATCAATATAATCTTAATCCGTTTTGTAGATTAAATCGGGGTAAATTATAGACAAATAAAAATCAAAAACACAAGTATATCAAACTTAGGTTTCATACTGATACACACACATATATATATTTATACATATACATGCTTTCCTATATATATATATATATTTTATTTATTTATTTTTTTTTCCTAAGAGTGCAACAGGGATAGTGCAAACCTTGAGAGCATCTTAGAGCAGATATGATAGGATTCATACCTCCGTGTATATATATAATGTGCTCTATTTTTGGTTGTTGGTTCGGGGGCCTGTCGCACAGGGAGCCCACCATCTGTATTGGTTCTTGTCTCATCGGGGAGGCGTCTTCAGTATCCATATTTCCCATATTTGGGACCATTTGTTAAGATTATTTGATAATGTGTGTGCAAAGTACTCACAGTCGTGTATCCACCATATCTTAGCTATCAGTTTGGGTTTTGTTAGTTCCCCTCCTTTCCATAATGTAGCTATCAGGCTTCTGGCTGCTGAGCATATGTGTGCCATTAGGTGGTTGCCTTTTTTATTGAGGTCTTGACTTGGGAGATTGAAAAGGGCTGTAAATGGTGATAGGTTGATGGGTTTTAAGAATGTGTCCTGTAGGACCTCCTTGCAGATTTCCCAGAATTCTTCTACTTTTCTACATGACCACCAGCAGTGTAGTTGGTCCACTGGCAGTCCACAGTCCCTAAAACATATATTTGGTATTGATGAATTAATTTTATGTAAGAAGGCCGGGGTGGTGTACCAGTCATACATGATTTTGTATGTTTTTTCTTTCAAGACCGTGTTTGAGGAGTATGATGATGATTGTTTATAGATTGATGTCCATTGTGAGTCAGATAGTGTTTGTTGGAGTCTCGTCTCCCACTTAATTATCGTTGGGGATTTAATGGTTTGTGTGTCATGCCAGACTAGTTTATATAAAGTTGATATTGTGTTCTTTGAAGAATGTATGTTGGCGCTAAGGATTTCGAATTGTGTGGGGTTTTGGAGGAGTACTTTTGTTTATTGTGGTTCTAGCGTAGTTAATTAGGCGGGTGTATGTGTACCATTTGTTTTCAGGGAGCTTAAATTTAGATGTTGCTTCTTCCCATGTCATAAGGGTTCCCTGCTGGTGGTATATGTCACTTATTTTGGTGATTCCTTTTTCATTTCTTTTGTATTTTGTCCTAACAAGAAGTATGGGGTTTTGAAGAAAGGGAGGTAAAGAGAAGGGTTGCGGGTGAGGTCATGTTTTCGGTTGCTTATATCCCAGATTTGTAATGAAGCTTGGATTGTTGAGTATTTTGGTTCTTTGTATTTTGGTCGGTCCACGGGCTTAACCCATAAGATTGATAAGGAGTGAAGGGGGTCCAGCAATTGGTTTTCTAGATCGACCCATCCCACCTCCCCCGCACCCCAGATCTATTGTGTGATTTGCGAGAGGCGTGCAGCTTTATAATATGAGTATAGGATTGGGGCAGCCAGACCCCCTTTCTCTTTGTGTCGTGTGTGTGGTAATTGATTCAGGGTCTTCCATCTTTCCAAATGAATCTATTGATTGCTCTTTGTAATGGTTGTAGTTCCCGTTTGTTAATTATTATGGGTAAGGCCCTGAAAAGGTATAAGATTTTAGGTAATATCGACATTGTGTCCATTGTTGTAGTAGGTGGGTTAGATTGTTTATGGTTGTGACATAGTTATGGGTTTTTAGAATGTTATTGTCCGTGCTTAGGAATATTCCCAAGTATTTTAATGACTCTTTTGACCATTTAAATAAGAACGACTGTTGGAGACTTTTGCAAATTGGTTCAGTGTTTGGTATACTGAGGGGAGCGAGATTAATGGTTGTGTCATAAGGAGGAGTGTGTCATCCGCAAATAGTGATAGTTTGGTTTTGGTTGTTCCCACTGTTATGCCGTGTATATTTGGGTTGGTGCGTATGCTTTCGGCCAGTGGCTCTATACATAGGGCGAATAGGAGGGGGGATAGTGGGCATCCTTGTCTAGTACCGTTGCCTATCGTGATATATTTTGAGGGGTATCCCATATTTTTTATCTTTGCTTTTGGTTTGTTGTAGAGGCTGAGGATTGCTTGTATAAGTTGCTGGAGGAAGCGGAATTTCTCCAGGGTTAATCGTAAGTAGCTCCAGTCCACCCTGTCGAAGGCTTTTTCTATGTCCAACGATAAAAGCATTGAGGGGTTATCGGCCGACAGGGCCGACTGGAGTGCCACCATTGCCTTTCTGATGCAATCTGTTGTTTGTCTGCCTGGGATGAACCCAGTTTGGTCCTTATGGATCAGTGATGGGAGTATTGATTTTATTCTATTTGAGATCAGTTTGGCGAAGATTTTTAGGTCTACATTAATCAGGGAGATAGGCCGGTAGCTAGCTGCTTGTGTTGTGTCCCTGTCCGGTTTGGGGATGACCACTATGTTGGCTTCTAGCATTTCTGGGGGGAATGAGTCTTTTCCTTGTAGTATTGCGTTATTTAATTTTGTGATCTGTGGGATAAGGGTCGGTGAGAAGATTTTGTAGTATAAAGCTGTGTAGCCGTCTGGGCCGGGGGATTTTCTAGATTTGAATTCTTTTATCATGTTTTTAACCTCTTCTTCCATGAATGGGGTTAATAGAGCAGAGGAGTGTTCTGGTGTCAGTGTGGGGAGATGTATTTGTTGTAGAAAGTCTGTTATTTCTTTGTTTGTTTTGTGTGTGTGGGGAATTGTATTGCCGTCGTATAGTTTTTGGTAATATTCAGCAAAGTGATTTGCTATCCACTGGGGATCATAGTGTAGAGTGCTTTGATTATCTTGTATGGGGTGAAATTTGTTAGCGGTCATTTTTTGGTTGAGTTTGTTGGCAAGCATGGTGTCAGGTTTGTTGCTTTTTGTGTAGAAATATTGGTTAGTAAGCCTTAGGGCTTTTTCTGCTTTATCTGACATCAGTTTTGACAATTCCATCTTTGAGTTTTGTAAGCTTGCGGCTCCCTATTCTGTCCATTGTGTGCTCAATTTTTTGCCTTGCCGGTTAATTAAATCTAGTAGGTTTGAGATCTGTTTGTTTCTGGCCTTTTTATGTATGGATGCTATTTGTATCAATTTGCCTCTGATTACAGCTTCGTGTGCTGCCCAGATCGTGGATAATGCCAGTTCTGGAGTTGTATTTTCTTTGAAGTAGTTTTGTATTGATGTTTGTATGGTTTTGATGTCTTGTTCTTGGGTTAGTAGCGTTTCGTTTAGTCGCCATGTTGGTGGGGGTTTTGATCTAATTAGATTGTTAATAGTGAGGTGGATATATGCGTGGTCCGACCAGGACAGTTCCGAGATTTGGATATTTGATACCTGTGGTAGGATTTGTGGTGCCAGAAGAGAGTAATCTAATCTTGTGAAAATCTTGTGTACCGGTGAGAAGAAGGTGTATTCTCGTGCCGTGGGGTTTATTATTTTCCAACTGTCGTAGACATTGCAGAATTTCATAAAGGAGGAGAAGTGTTTGCTTGAAGGTGTGGCGGAGTTGTTTCTTGGTGGGGATGATCTATCCAGATGTGGGTTATGTGCAATGTTGAAGTCGCCCATTATTATTAGTATCCCTGTGGCGTGTAATAGTATTTGGTTTTTGAGGTGTTGGAGAAAAGTTTTTTGGTGTGTGTTGGGGGCATATACGTTGATGAGTGTGATTTTGGTAGATTGAAGGGTACCGTTGAGTATTATGTATCTGCCCTGTGGGTCCCGAATACATGCCTCCTCAACAAAACACAGTTGTTTGCTTATTAAGATAGCCACCCCGGCCTTCTTAGTTGGGGCGGAAGCGAAATAGTGTGTGGTATAATTTTCCCCCCAGTATTTTGGTTCGTGTCCTGTTTTGAAATGTGTTTCCTGGAGTAGTAGTATTTCTGCGCTAGGATTGCGGTAGTATTGGAGGGCCATCTTCCTTTTTTGTGGGGAGTTGAGGCCTTTTACATTGTGTGAGATTATGTGTAGCTTGTTAGACATGGTGGATCACAGTCTGCGGGCTATTTTTGCACATCTGTGAGTACTTACGTGCGGCTTTTCTGATTAGTTCATCGAGTTGAAGGTTGAGGTGGGTTTTGTTGTGTGTGGTGTGGGGCTCCCTGTGCGTTACAGCTCCCCGGAGGTTCCTGTTGGGAAATAACAGCATTAGTTGGTGCTTTTTGGTATGATTCTTTCTTATACTAGTTCTCATTGTTTGTTTTAGTGGTGTATCAGTTATATATAATGTGCTGCTCTTTAAGTAAACTATACACATAAAAGCTAAAAACCTAAAAGGAGAAAAAATAGAACAAAACAAGGATTAATAACTAATAAGTTGAGACACACTCTTTTGGTTTGTGTGTCTTGGGAGTGGGAAACTACTTGTTCCCTCTCTTGTGTAACTGGTAGCTGGAGGGGTCTTCCGACTCTCCTCCCTTTGGGGGGTTTGTCTTTCCTCTTGGGTTTTCTGTACATGTTTTTGGATCCCTGCGGGGTAGGCTTCTCTCCCCCCAGGGCCCTCTTTAGATATTTGTCGTGTTTGCCAGCCAAGTCAGCGGGGAGACCTTTTTTAGTTTATACATTTAGCTGTTGAGTGCTCTATAGTGGTCCAATAGATTGATTTGTTCCATTGGATCCGTTACATTGCCTTCGTTAGGGTGGGATAGGGGGATATGATCATGCAGTTAGGGGCTAGGTTAGTAGTGGTGTTTGCGTATTTAGATTATGTTATGTTTCATGATTAGTAGTGTATTTATACTTGTCTCCTTTATGGTGTTAGTTTTTGGTGTTTTCTTTTGTTATTTTAGCATTACTGTTAGTAATCTGATGTGCGCTAGTGCACCCTATCGTTTTGTGTTGATTATAGAACTTTCGTTCGCATTCCCTAGTTTGGTTTTGGTGTATTGCGTGTTTGGTGGTGGGGTTTCTAGAATTCTTGTATATACATTTTATGTTGAGCCAGTCTGTGGAGTGGTAAGCATAGCATTCGATATTGGGTTGGTATTTACTATTTGACTAAGAATATTCATTTATAATATATATGGATTCCATACATGTACTTTGTACTATAGAGTTGTAATTTGTGCTTGTAGATTAACCCTTAAGTGACGAATTTCAGTATTATCTTGGTGTCTTGTAGATGCAGTTGTAAACAAACCTTTACATTTTCAATGAAGGACATTTAACTAATTTAACCATAAAACATGTAAACCTGAAAAACATTGTATAACTAGGAACATTGTATTATTTCACCACCAGTGGCACATATTTCCCTGTGGTACTTTTTTGTTAACCCTGTATCTCTGTCTCTCTCTTGGTTCCTCAAGTACCTCTGGTCCATCGTTAGTCCGTTCAATCTGATTGTGTTTATTTTCAGTTCCTGTTGGTGGTTGATTGGACCATATTCTTTTTCTTTGTTGCTTAAGGGGGACAGTAGGGAGGAGTGCCACTGCACTGTTGACTTGCATTGTTAAAGTATAGTCATATTGTTCTACCTGTTGGTATGGACTTACATAGAGTTTTAAAAGTGTTGCTTTCCCCTCTCTCCCCCCACCCCTCTGTCTCCCTCCCCTCAGCATAAGAGTCTCGGTGAGAGCGAGAGTTTGGGTTTTCGTATTTATCCCTTAATATATATTTTTCTAGGGTGTAATTGTTGTATACAGATACTTGCGGTTAGAGGGAGATCCGTTTTCTGTGGAGTCTAACAGGGTTATTCAATAAAAGTTCTTATCGTTTAAAATGGTGCTAATTTTGCCCCAACCAATCAGATCCTGTTTAACAATTGAAAGCTAACATCTGATTGGTTGGGGCAAAATTAGCACCATTTTAAATGATAAGAACTTTTATTGAATCTCCCTTTAAGTTTGTTGGCGGTTGTTTGGGGCCCCTCTACGGTTTCGCTGTCACCTGGGTCCAGATTTGTGTTGGAGGGGAGACTTTAGGTGGTGAGCTGTGTGGAAAGCTTGATGTGTGTTCCCTGCCGAGACCCAATCTTTGCAGGAAATGAGGACCATCTTCTGGGTTTATAAGTGATATTGGCCTTCCGTTTTTCAGGACAGTTAGTTTAAACGGGAAGCCCCATCTATATTTTATTTGGTTTTTAAGTAGTATGTCCAGTATTGGTTTCAGCTCTCTCCTTCTTTGTAAGGTGGTTGTGGATAGGTCCTGGAACAATCTAATTTGTATTCCTTCGAAGTCCACGGTGGTGGAGTTGCGTGCTGATGTCATTATAGCCTCTTTGGTTTTATAATAGTGCATTTTGCAGATTATGTCTCTGGGGGGTTCTCCCTCTTGGGGTTTTGCTCTCAGGGCTCTGTGAGCTCTGTCCATGGTAAGATCCAATTGTGAATTTTCTCCCAGGATGTTAAGGAATAGTCTGGATAGGTATGCTTCTATATCCATAACGCTTTCAGGTATACCACGGAGCCTTATGTTGCTTCTTCGTGCCCTGTTTTCAGAGTCTTCCTGATGGTCCCTGAGGAGGTAAATATCATGTCTGATCTCCTTCAGTTCTGTCTCTGTTTGCTTGCAGTATGCTGCCAGGTCATCTGTTGTTGTTTCCAGTGTTGCCACCCTGTCTCCTAAAGCTGCTATCTCTTGCTTCACTTCTTGTATGATTTTGGACTGTGAGGCTTGGATGGATTTCTCTATTTGTAGATAGAGTTTGTCCAGATCCTGTCTAGTGCAAGGAGCGATCTCCGGCTGTGTTCCCCACGTGGCTCCGGCGCCATCTTGTGAATTGCGCGGGGTTTCTGGAGCGGACCAAAAGTCTGTGAGTTCCGCTTTGTTTCACTGGTTTTTGGTCTTTTTGGGAGGCATGGCGGGTGAGTTTGCAGTTCTCAAAGATTGGCTGGCTTTGATACAGGCTTAATTTGATGGGCCGCTGGGAAGGAGCTCTCCCCCGGTGCGTCCTTTCACATGGACAGTCAGACTCCGCCCCGCCCCCATTGACCAATTTGTCTAAAAAGGGCACCTTCCATTCTCCTTGGTCCCAACAGGCTCAGGTGTCTTTTCTTAAGCTAAAAGAAGCTTTTTGTAATGCTCCTGTTTTGACACATCCCAATATAAATTTGCCTTTTGTAGTGGAGGTGGATGCCTCAGAGATAGGCATAGGGGCTGTTTTATCTCAGTATTCTGGTCAACCTGAACAGCTACACCCATGTGCTGAAGTTTACTATGACATCGGCAACAGGGAGCTAAAACAGCTTTTGAGGAGTGGAGGCATTGGCTAGAGGGGGCACTTCATCTGGTTACTGTATATACTGACCACATTTGAACTCTGGTTTTGAACCTCATTTAAGGCCTTTCCCATGAGCGATTAGCTCTGAGCGATTTCCTGTTTTAAAGAGATTTTTCTGTTTTTAAGAGAATTGACAGCGTTAAAAAACTAAAGCGTTTATTAACTGTGGTTGCAGCCTAGTAAATGTACTAACCTAACACTATTTATTTCTAGGAGGGTGCCTGTGTAAGTAATTAATCACTAGTGTATTTTTATTTTTTTTTACTACTTACTGCTTGAATAAGGTGGTAGGAATTGTTTGAGTAAACTCAAAGCACTGGATTACTAAAACAAATACTTGTGTTTAAAAAACACTGTTACCTGTGGAGCAGGGGCTGGTAGGAGACAAAGGAAAGGGTTTGTTTTTTTTTCTCTCTCTCTCTGATTGGATGGGGGTGTAACTAATTGGTTTAAATTGGCTGAGGCCTGTTGGCTCTGGTTGGTTTTGAACCTCATTTAAGGCCTTTCCCATGAGCGATTAGCTCTGAGCGATTTTCTGTTTTAAAGAGATTTTTCTGTTTTTAAGAGAATTGACAGCGTTAAAAAACTAAAGCGTTTAAAACAAGAAAGCGTTTAAGAACAACACTATTTCTCTGCTGTGTCTCTGCTGTGTATTGCTGTTTAGTATGGACAGTTTTGTTGGGGCCGCGCAATGTGCATCCTGCCGCATGTATGGCATCTTGGAGCAGCCGCCCCAGGGGACCTATGTATGTGTCAGATGTGAGTGGGTTGCCCATTTGGAATCTGAGGTACAGAGTCTAAGGGGTAAACTTGCAGCATTGCAGGACTTGGCAAACCTGGGGGAAATGCAGGTACTGGCAGGGGCCAGTAAACTGGTGGGTGGAGATGGGGCAGATAAGGTGGAGAAGGAAGATAGATTTGTAAGGGTCACCAGGGGAAGTAGGGGACGGAAGGATAGGGGGGCTTCTTCCCAGCTGGTCGATCCCAACAGATTTGCCATTTTAGGTGAAGATGTGGAGGACGATGGCTCGGAAGCAGCATGTATGGAGCGGGCCTTTCCCTTGAGCACCCAGGGGACGGCCATCTCCAATACAAGGGAGGGAGAACTGGGGGCTAGGAAGGATAGACAGGTGGTAGTGGTAGGGGATTCTATTATTAGAAGGGTAGATAGGGTAATCTGTCGCCAGGACCCTGCATGCCGAACAGTGTGTTGTCTGCCTGGTGCTAGGGTTCGACATGTGGTGGGTCGTGTAGACAGATTATTGGGTGGGGCTGGGAGTGACCCGGCGGTCTTGGTTCACATTGGTGCCAATGACAAAGTTAGAGGTGGAGGTGAGGTCCTTAAAAATGATTTCCGAGAATTAGGGGCCAAGTTAAAAGCAAGGACCTCCAGGGTAGTGATTTCAGAAATACTACCCCAGCCACGTGCTACGCTAGGGAGGCAACGGAAGCTCAGGAGTATAAATGCGTGGCTAAGAGAGTGGTGTAAGGAGATGGGGTTTGGGTTTTTAGAGAACTGGGCTGACTTTTCTGTTGGCTACAGGCTCTTTAGTAGTGACGGATTGCACCTCAATGGTGATGGTGCAACTGTTTTGGGGGAGAAGATGGCTAGGGGGTTGGAGGAGATTTTAAACTAGGTATGGGGGGGAGGGAACGTTTAACTACACAGGGGTAGATAGAGAAGTTAGGGATCTGGGGGCTAGTAACACAACGGAGGGAGGAGAAGGAGGAGGGGGGAGCATAGAGGATAAGGAGGCATGTACGACCATGTATGGAAGTAAATCAATTGATAATCTAAAATGTATGTTTACAAATGCAAGGAGTCTGGCTGGAAAAAACGGCGAACTTGAAATAATAGCGTTAAAGGAAAGGTATGATGTAATTGGTATAGCAGAATCATGGCTTAATGATTCACACGACTGGACAGTAAATATTGAAGGGTACTCCTTATTTAGACATGACCGAGTTAATAAGAAAGGAGGAGGAGTATGTATGTATGTTAAACAGGAATTGAAGCCAAATTTAAAAGATGGAATAGATGGGGGAGCAAACGATGCGGCAGAAACATTATGGGTGGAACTGTGTACAGGAAGCAAGAAGGTAGGTAAATTAATTGTTGGAGTGTGTTATAAGCCCCCAAATGCCGGGGAAGAGGTGGAAATGAATCTCCATATGCAGTTGGCGAAGGCTGCTGGTATGGGGCATGTTCTGGTTATGGGGGATTTTAACTACCCTGAAATAGATTGGAGTAATGGAACTGCCAGCACCTCAAAAGGTATAAAGTTCTTAAATTTCCTATATGAGCATTTTCTTTCACAGATGGTAGAAGTTCCTACTAGAAAGAATGCGTTGTTGGATCTGGTGATATCTAATAACCCAGAGCTCATTTTGGAGATGAAGGTAATGGGAAGCTTAGGAAATAGTGACCATGATATAGTGTCATTTAATATAGGTTGCAGAAAACTAAAGTGCACTGGCTTAACAAAAACTTTTAACTTTAGGAAAGCTAATTTTATGCTTTTAAAGGAATCGCTCCTGCTCATAGACTGGGGGGAACTGTTTCTAGGTAAAGATACTGAGCAGATGTGGACCACTTTTAAAGGGATATTAAACTATAACATTTCCAAATCGGTACCTTTAGGAAACAAGTGTAAAAAAATTAGGTCCACTCCTGCATGGCTTAATGCTCAGGTAAAAAGGGAAATGGAAAAAAAGAAAAGGGCTTTTAAAATTTTGAAAGCAGAAGGCACAGAACAGGCTTACAGAGAGTGCAAGAAAGCAATTAAACTAGCTAAAATAGAAAATGAAATACGGATTGCCGAACAAAGCAAGTCCAACCCCAAGATGTTTTTTTAAGTATATAAATGGTAAAAAAATGAGGACTGAGAATGTGGGACCATTAAATAATGGAGCTGAGGTGGTTGTAGAGGATGCCAAAAAGGCTAATCTGCTAAACCGTTTTTTTACATCGGTTTTTACTGTTGAGAATCCTTACAGTAGGGATTGTAACAATGTGCAGGGAGGAAATGAAGAGTTTTCACATTGGATAACAGAGGATATGGTACGGAATCAATTAGACAAAGTTAATATCAATAAAGCGCCAGGACCAGATGGATTGCATCCTAGGATTTTAGTTCAGTTCTAGCAAGACCACTGTGTCTCATCTTTTCAGATTCGCTTTTGTCTGGGGATGTGCCGCTGGATTGGAAAAAAGCCAATGTAATACCAATATTCAAAAAAGGTAGTCGTTCACAGCCTGGTAACTATAGACCTGTAAGCCTAACATCAGTGGTAGGGAAGGTGATGGAAACTTTGTTAAGGGATCATATCCTTGACTTTGTCTCCAGAGATCATCTTATTAGTAGTAGTCAGCATGGATTTATGAGAAATAGATCATGCCAGACAAATTTAATTGGTTTTTATGAAGAAGTGAGTAAGAAGTTAGATTCAGGCACAGCTGTGGATGTGGTATATTTGGATTTTGCAAAAGCCTTTGATACTGTGCCACATAGGCGACTAATGTATAAACTGAGGACTGTTGGCCTTGAAGAAAACATTTGTTCATGGATAGAGAACTGGTTATTGGACCGCAAACAGAGAGGGGTGGTTAATGGAGCTACATCTATGTGGGCTAAAGTTCTAAGCGGAGTTCCTCAGGGTTCTGTACTGGGGCCGCTTCTGTTTAATCTGTTTATAAATGACTTAGAAGGGGGCATTGAGAGCAAGGTCTCTGTGTTTGCTGATGACACTAAATTATGCAGAGCTTTGGAAACTTCCAATGATGTGCAAGTGCTGCAAGCAGACCTAGATAGATTATCAAAATGGGCAGCAGAATGGCAGATGAGATTCAATGTTGATAAATGTAAGGTGATGCATTTGGGATTTAATAATCCCTGTGCCACCTACACCATAAATAACTCTGTGTTAAGTGCATCTGAAATGGAAAAAGATTTGGGGGTTCTGGTAGATAACAGACTTAGCTGTAGCAAACAATGCCAGGTAGCAACAGCTAGAGCTAGCAAGATATTGTCTTGTATAAAGAGGGAAATGGAATCAAGGGAGAAAAATATTATTCTCCCTCTTTACAAGGCACTGGTAAGGCCACATTTGGAATATGCGGTGCAGTTTTGGAATCCCATATACAAAAGGGACATCTTGGAAATTGAGGCAGTTCAGAGAAGGGCAACTAAATTAATAAGGGGAATGGAGGGGCTTGAATATGCAGGCAGATTAGACAAGTTAGGGCTGTTTACATTGGAGAAGCGGCGGTTGCGTGGGGACATGATAACCTTATACAAATATATTAATGGCTGTGACGAACAGATATTCAATGTAAAACGCCATAGACAATATCTGAAATTGCACCCCCAATTTTCAATTATTTCACCCTAATGGCATGATCAAGCAGCATGGTAGCTTCCACATTGTTTCACTGTTCTGGTAATCGCAGAGTTAATTCATGTTTTCCCCAAAGCCAGGGCCATTTGGTGTTAAATTAGCTGACATAGCAGGGGGTCTGACTTAAAAGGTGCAAGGTGTGAATATACAAACAAAGTCCCAGACAAATAGACACCAGAACTAGCAGGGAATTTCCTAGTAGAGAATTGAACAGAAACCAACTGGCAGATCAAAGGTCATTCATATTCCTTAATAATTCCGTTATTTCAGGATGTAGAATTATTTCAGGTTTTCATAAATAACCCCAGTTTATCCAGTAATTAATTCTACATTTATAGAGACCTGACACAATATCATAGCCCAAGCCAAACTTGGGATATTATCCTTCTTAGGTCTAGGATACCCCAGATATGTCGTATTTGGTCTTGTTCTGTTGGGAAAAATTAGTTATGGACCATCAGGATATTATGTTGAATGTGACATGTATGGTTCATGGATTATGGCCGGGGGTTGGAATTCGATATTTGAAATTCCCTCCAAAACTTGGAACCAACCTTCTGGGGCAGAACCAAGTCCACCCCTCTAGGGACCAGACCACTCCCATTTTCTGAAGAAAGGATAAAAATGGAACTGGGTCTCATCCCAAGGAGTCTGTCATAACATCTTCAAGAACATCTGGAATAACATCTAGCCAACTGGACAGACCGTATTGGCTTAACGCAGGACTTATCATTTGGACTATTATTTTCCCAATAACTGGATTATCAAGTTCTGGACTCTTCTCATGGACTATTCAGATGCCAATTATCTCTAAGTATTTCTTCTTTTACCCAATTCTACCCTCCCTTGTGTAACTGCTTTATGTTCAGTGATTTATTTTATTTTTCTTTATATTTTTATGCACTATTTTTAACAACTTTTAATAAATGATATAAAATCATTTATAGGCTATTGTCCTATTCTGAGTATATCCCAAAACAAACCTGTGTCTTCGAAGTACGCTACTATAGAGAAGTATTGTGTAGGTATATAGAGATACTGTATAACTGTGTATAGAATATTAGGGGTGAATAACCAATTTCCTTACAGGTTGTTAGAAGTAGGAGTGTGGATATCCCCATATAGGTAACAGGTCATTCCGCTGTTTAATCGGGATGTGGTGGCAGTGAGTATATTGATATTTAGTAATATTAATTGTGTAATATATCGTTTGTTCACCAAACCCACCGGGTCTGATCTGTTCCGTCCGCCTGTCGGTTGCTTGGAGTGTGTTTCCGGTAACGGATAGGTGGTTGGGGCGTTTTGGGACCGGGGGGTTTGTGACAATTGGTTGGCAGCGTTTGGGATATTTGGTGTTTATACTCAGAATCTCTAATAATACAGTGTTAACTAAGTAACTCTGTAGAGCAGAACCCAAGTTCTGTGGTTAATAGCCGGTGCATTAGAATATATACTGAACAGGTAAACACACAGTGCCCTTCCCCAAAATCTTTTTCTCTACTTTTTCTACTTGGCAAAATGTCTGAACCCGTGAATTATAGAAACATGAGTCTGGATGACTTAATCGTTGTTTGCCAAAGCAGACACATTGATTCCTATCGGAAAAGAAGGGAGGAGCTGATTCGTGAATTAATGGAGGCAGATTTCCAAGCACAGGAAATGCTGGATGAGCCTACAGCAGGAATCACTCACTACGACCTGGATTCAAATGATATTGTCCAGCCTGGAATACCATCAAGGACTGTATCACCATTACCCATGTGTGTGTCTGCAGCTACAGAGTCTCCTCAGCTCCAGGCAGTGTTGCAAAAGTTAAGCGACACTAACCCAATGGAGTACCTGCAATTTCTGGAACGCCGTGCTGAGCGTGAGAGTGCAGAGCGGCAAGCTGCACGACAATATGAACTGGAAATGGCCAAACTGCGCCAGTCCGCCCACAGTTCATCATCAAGTTCTCCTGGAGCAGGAGGAACAAGTTTGCCAGTGAGTCACAAGTTTAAATTTGCAGCAATGGAGAAGGATACAGACATTGATTTGTTCTTACGCTCTTTTGAGAGAGCCTGCCGTCAGTATCGTCTGCCTCAGGAGGATTGGGCCAGACATCTGACTCCACACCTGCGCTACAAAGCCCTGGATGCTTTTATAGAGTTACCGGAGGAAAGTGATAACGATTATGGAGCTATCAAGGCTGCTATCATAGCCAAGTACCAGTTGACCCCAGAGGTTTATCGTACAAGGTTCCGGTCCGTACAAAAGGAAATCCAACGCCACACTCCAAATCACCAGATGGTTAAAGTGAACAACCGGATTGTTACTGGCTTATGGGATACAGGAGCAGACATCACTTTGGTTCACTCTAACCGTGTTGCAAAAGAAAACATCCTCCCGGATAAGCACCTGACCCTCACGGGAATAGGGGGCACTCTTCCTAACATTGCCCAGGCCCGAGTGGAAATCGACTGGGGGGTTGGGAAGCAGGAGAAAGTAGTGGGTATCTCGGATGATATCCCTGTCCCAGTGTTGTTGGGGACAGATTTAGGCACATTAGTGGCCCAGTATCAAACCGCCAAAAGCATCCCGGAGTCCGAAGCTAAAGGTTCAACTCACTCAAAGGTATTGTGCTACCGTGCGTTAGAACAGCTGGAGCAGGGAAGGGGTTTGACAGGACCTAGTTCACAGGTACCTGGGGTAAATGTGCAATGTGATAATTATTGTGTATCTAACATTAAGCCTGTATCTGTGGATAGGAATGCATGTATAAGTAATGTTAAGGATGCCAATGATTGTACTTGTGGTAATGTTGTACCGGAAGTAGCAGTTACTGGTAGTACTGCTAAGGTCTGGGGTTCAGTGTTGAAAGAGGAAGTCCAAGATATCCATTTCAGCTCTGACCCCAGACATGTAGATTGTCAGCAGTTGACCCCCCGTGTCACAGGGCAACTGGCTGAAACTGGTAGTGGCGCCTGGATTGACGCACTACACAGTAACCCCAGTCTGGAGTCACCCAGGAGAAAGGCTTCTGAGTCACTAACAGAGGGGGCAGCCTCCATGTTATGTGTGGAAGGTGATAAAGTGTCTAATATATGTATGTTACATGTTGAAAATGTGAATGTTATAAATGAAAATGTGTTACCTGTGTTAACAGTCACTCACAGTGTTGGAAGGACTGCTAGGGGATGGTCATTGGAATCAGAGCAGGGAGATGTTATTTACAAGTTCTTTCCATGTTCTGATCCAGTTGACTCAACCCCTGCCAAGCTTCACCAACTACCCACAGGACAGTTGGCTGGAACTTGTGATGCAGACTCTGAGATAACACTGCAGACTGACAGCACACTGAATGAGTTGGGATCTTCAGAGAGAGCAGTAGGGAATGTTAGGTTTCCCCTGGATATCACCCTGGTTCAGTCAGGTTACATAGGGCAGAGTGACTGGGAAGGAGGGCTGGGAGACCAGAGTAGGAGTCTAACAGTGCCAGAACCAGTAAGGCCCGAGTGTATGACTAGAGAGGGAGGTGAGGAGGATAGCATTTTCCCAGAGATCTCCCTGGTTCGATCTAGTGACTTAGTGCAGAGTAACTGGGAAGGAGGGCTGGGAGACCAGAGCAGGAGTCCGACAGTGCCAGAACCAGTTAAGCCCAAGTCAGGGATTGTAGAGGGGGAGGACATTGTTGTCCAGACTGAAGGAGACAAGGGCAGCTTTGGGCAGGTAGAACTAACCAAAGAACCTGTTATATCTGATAAAGAATTGTGTAGGGAAACAGGGATTGTTTTCCAGGTAACACCCAGAGATCTTACTGTACTGGAAGAGTCCAGGTATTGGTCTCTGTCTCAAGAGGAACCAGAAAGTATTGTGCAGGAGGGTGGTGAAGAGTGTAAAAATTGTAAAAATGTTGGTACAAAAAGTGTTAACCTGGGATTTCGCCAACAGGGCATTCTGGGAAATAGAGTCCAGATGCCTAGTGAACGCAGCAGCCACTATTTCCAACCCTTTGTTTACCCAAGCACACCAGGGGGTGATGTTAATGACAAAGCCCTCAGTGCTGACATGGTTTATCCAGCAGGTAATGAGAATGAAGTTGTGGTACCAGGTCAGGAAGAGGGTTGTGTTGGAGATGATCCATTGTTAATACAGTGTATAGAGGGTGACCAGTCTGCCATGGGTAACAAAATGGATCCCAACGCCAGCACAGCTCGTGCCTATAGCATTGTGACTGGAGGGAGGGTAAAACCACAAAAAAGAAAATATGTTTCCCAGCAATGTGATGTAACATGTCATAAAAGGAGAAAGCCACCATGGCGCCAAGGGAAGTTGGTCGCAACGGTCTAGGTTGTGCAAAACCAATCCCTATGCGACAGCTATGAGGGGAGGTGTGACGAACAGATATTCAATGTAAAACGCCATAGACAATATCTGAAATTGCACCCCCAATTTTCAATTATTTCACCCTAATGGCATGATCAAGCAGCATGGTAGCTTCCACATTGTTTCACTGTTCTGGTAATCGCAGAGTTAATTCATGTTTTCCCCAAAGCCAGGGCCATTTGGTGTTAAATTAGCTGACATAGCAGGGGGTCTGACTTAAAAGGTGCAAGGTGTGAATATACAAACAAAGTCCCAGACAAATAGACACCAGAACTAGCAGGGAATTTCCTAGTAGAGAATTGAACAGAAACCAACTGGCAGATCAAAGGTCATTCATATTCCTTAATAATTCCGTTATTTCAGGATGTAGAATTATTTCAGGTTTTCATAAATAACCCCAGTTTATCCAGTAATTAATTCTACATTTATAGAGACCTGACACAATATCATAGCCCAAGCCAAACTTGGGATATTATCCTTCTTAGGTCTAGGATACCCCAGATATGTCGTATTTGGTCTTGTTCTGTTGGGAAAAATTAGTTATGGACCATCAGGATATTATGTTGAATGTGACATGTATGGTTCATGGATTATGGCCGGGGGTTGGAATTCGATATTTGAAATTCCCTCCAAAACTTGGAACCAACCTTCTGGGGCAGAACCAAGTCCACCCCTCTAGGGACCAGACCACTCCCATTTTCTGAAGAAAGGATAAAAATGGAACTGGGTCTCATCCCAAGGAGTCTGTCATAACATCTTCAAGAACATCTGGAATAACATCTAGCCAACTGGACAGACCGTATTGGCTTAACGCAGGACTTATCATTTGGACTATTATTTTCCCAATAACTGGATTATCAAGTTCTGGACTCTTCTCATGGACTATTCAGATGCCAATTATCTCTAAGTATTTCTTCTTTTACCCAATTCTACCCTCCCTTGTGTAACTGCTTTATGTTCAGTGATTTATTTTATTTTTCTTTATATTTTTATGCACTATTTTTAACAACTTTTAATAAATGATATAAAATCATTTATAGGCTATTGTCCTATTCTGAGTATATCCCAAAACAAACCTGTGTCTTCGAAGTACGCTACTATAGAGAAGTATTGTGTAGGTATATAGAGATACTGTATAACTGTGTATAGAATATTAGGGGTGAATAACCAATTTCCTTACAGGTTGTTAGAAGTAGGAGTGTGGATATCCCCATATAGGTAACAGGTCATTCCGCTGTTTAATCGGGATGTGGTGGCAGTGAGTATATTGATATTTAGTAATATTAATTGTGTAATATATCGTTTGTTCACCAAACCCACCGGGTCTGATCTGTTCCGTCCGCCTGTCGGTTGCTTGGAGTGTGTTTCCGGTAACGGATAGGTGGTTGGGGCGTTTTGGGACCGGGGGGTTTGTGACAATGGCCCATACAGTGAACTCTCTGGTGCATTGTTCACTAATAGGTCATATCAGAGGACTCGTGAACATCCTTTAAGGTTGGAAGAAAAGAAGTTTCATCTTCAAGTTAGGAGAGGTTTCTTTACAGTGAGAACGGTGAAACTGTGGAACTGTCTTCCAGCAGAGGTGGTAATGGCAAGTTCATTGAATAACTTTAAAAAAGGCCTGGATAAGTTTCTAAAACTAAAAAATATTGAGAATTACTGGTATTAATGCATATAGATCTGGTTGATCCAGGGATACTTTCCGATTGCCGTTTGGAGTCAGGAAGGAATTTTTTCCCCCCTTTTTTAGCTGGGTTTTTTTTTGCCTTCCTCTGGATCAACTGTTAGGTAGGGTTAAAAAAAAAAAAAAAAAAAAAAAAAGGGAATTGGTTGGACTTGATGGACGAATGTCTTTATTCAACCTTAATTACTAAAAAAAAAAAAAAAATTACTAAAGATCCTGGAGTATACTGAGAATGCCAAAAGGTTAAATTCTAGACAAGCCTGTTGGGCTCTTTTCTTCTCCAGGTTCCGTTTCATAATCACATACAGACCTGCATCTAAGAATATAAAAGCTGGTGCTCTTTCTCGTAATTTTTCTGATTCACTTTTTAACTCTGAAACTGTGCCAGAACCCATTATTCCTCCTTGCTGTTTTTTGAATGCCTTGTCCACTTCTCAGTTATCTCCTAATCTTTCTGATCTTTTAAACCCCTTTCTGACCAATGTTCCTCCTGGTAATCCATCTAATCATTTTTTTGTTCCTCCTAATCTCCGTTTACAGGTAATTCAGCAGTTCTACGATTCTAAACTAGCCGGGCATCCATGAGATAAAAAGACCTACGAGCTCCTGTCCCATCATGTATGGTGGCCTTTAATTTCCAGAGATACCTAAGCTATGTTAAATCCTGTGTGGTTTGTGCCTGTAGCAAGACATCTAGAAATACTCTTTTTGGCACATTAATGCCCCTGCCTGTGCCTACCACTCCATGGTCCCAGATCTCCATGGATTTCATAGTTGACCTGCCCATCTTCCTGGGGTCAACGGTCATTTGGGTCATAGTTGACCATTTTAGCAAGATGGCTCATTTTATACCACTTAACAAACTTTCATCTGCTAAAGATTTATCCCTGTTATTTATCAAACACATTTTCCAGTTTGTAGCTCAGTTTTGGCCTGTAGCTCCTTTTGTACTCAGTTGGGTATCTTTCTGTCTTTTTCTTCCTCCTTCCATCCTCAGTCTAATGGGCAGACAGAGAGAACCAATCAATCATTAGAGCAATACCTCTGTTTTCTTGTTTCAGATTGTCAGGAATCCTTTCTACTGCATTTATGGTCATCATCCCAAAGCATCTTCTTTAACCGGTCCAACTTCTGACTTTCCTCTTCTGGAAAATTGGTTTCAACACATGTCCACTATCTGGAGCCACTATCTGTCTGAAGAAGGTACCGCTGTGTATCGAAACGTTACACTTTTGTGTACCCATGTATGACACAATAAAATACATGGGCTTGCAAGACTGATGTGCATGGTCTGAATTATTACTTGCCACAATCTGGAGCCAGGTACAACAAAATCTTTAAAAGGCCTCTTTCCATCAAAAAGAATTTGCAGACAAACATCGATCCAAGGAACCAGATTTTTCCTAAATTCATTGGTCCATATCCTATTCTTCAAAAGATTAACAGAGTAAAGTACAAAGTGGCTTTACCTCCATCTAACAAAAGTACCAATTCTTTTCATGTTTCATTACTAAAAGCAGCTGCCTCTGCTCTTGCTACAGCTGAACCTCCTCCTCCAGTTGAAGTCCAGGGAGAAACTGAATTTGAGGTTGAAAAAATCTTGGACTCACGTTGGCTCCAAAATTCTTTACAGTATCTTATTGACTGGAATGGTTACGGTCCTGAAAAAAGTTCCTCATCATTGGGTCCATGCTCAAGAACTTATCAATCAGTTCCATTAAAACAATCCAGATAAACCTACCTTGAATGGTCCAGGGTCGGGGGGGGTAATGTTAGGGAATCCAGCTTACCTGCTACTCACTGCCACAGTGGATGCCATCCTCGGCAATCTCCGGCGGTGTCCGCCGCGTCTCCAGATGATGTCATCTCGCAGCGTCCAGCGGGTCCTATTACGCTTGCATCCTCCTTGAGCTGTGTGTCAGTTCTGGGCTCTTCTGGTGCCGCACAGATGCACACAGGCACCTCCTTTTATCTCCCCCGGTCCAGGAGGCACAGACTGGATGGAGGAGATTCAATAAAATTCAAATCCTTTCTATTAGCCAATCCTGCATTAGACTTATCATTTCTCTTTCCCCATTGGTCCCTCTGCCTTACTTAAACCTGTTCCAGTCAGTTACTCATTGCCTGTTACAGTTTTGGTATAGCCAAGCTAGTGGTCCCTGCTATTAGTTCTAGTAGCCATATCTAGTCCTAGCAGCCAAGTCTTGTTCTTGGCTTGTCATATTATCACTGTTCTTCTCATTGTTCATTGTTATCCTGTTTTGCTTCATTGATGTTCCATTTTTCCAGAGTATACCCGCCCTCAGCGTCTATACCTTGCGCTCTAAGACCTGGGGATAACCATGTACAGCGAGGCGCAACAAGTCTGAAGATCGGGGGCTTGTCTATAGGTGAAGACAGCAGCTGTAGATTGGGGTATAGGTTATAGTTATAAGTTATACTCAGGGACTCCGAGCATCACACACATTTCCAGACATGAAGGAATCTGCAAAAATAGGAAACAATGACCTAGATATAAGTGAACTTTATTTCCCTAAGGACCCGAGGATGTATTTTATCCGGTCACAGTGATTTATTAATATTAACCTTATTTTGTTGTTTCTGCACCATATCCTTGGTTAACCAAAAAGCACCTGCATCTTCTACACTATAATTACCACTATACTCTATGCTATCTGTACTTGGATTTTCCATCGTGTATACAGAAGGGGAAAAATTGTTCAAGACATTTGCTTTATCACCATCCTCCGTAACTAACTTATCCCCATTAATTAATGGTGCCACATTTTCAATCTTCATCTTCTTACTATTAATATACTAAAAAAATTGTTTAGGGTTAGTGATGCTTTGTTCAGCTATCCTAACTTCATTATTAATTTTAGCTAGCTTAATTGGTTTCTTACAATCCTTGTTACAGTTTTTATAATTCCTAAATGCCCTTTTCATCCCCTCTGACTTAAAGGATTTAAATGCCTTTTTCTTCTTTTCCATTTCCCTCTTTACATCAGAATTAAGCCACATGGGTGCAGACTTATTTTTTTTACATTTATTTCCCATGGGTATAAATTTAGATGTGAAATGGCTTAAAATCCTTTTTAAAAACAGTCCATTTCTGTTCAGTACCTTTACCTGATAATGTATCATCCCAGTTGAAGAGCATCTTTTAACCTTGGAAAATTTGACTTCCTGAAATTAAAAGTGTATGTTATCAAAAGGAAAAGTGCACTTTTCCTTTTGATAACATACACAAAACGACACATAAGGTTCTTATGGTCACTATTCCCTAAGGCTACAGTTACCTTTATAGCTATAATACGCTCCTCGGTGTTAGATATTACCAGATCCAACAGAGCTCCTTTTCTAGTAGGAACTTCGACCACCTGTGAGAAAAAAATTATCCTGTAGCAAATTTAGGAACCCATCACCCTTTTCTGTGTTGGCAGTTCCAATACTGCAATCAATGCCAAAGTAATTTAAGTCCTCCATTATCGGAACACTTCACAAATTTGCAGCCCTTTCCATCTGTTTTCTATTCAGACATATTTTTGCATAGAATACCCATCACCCATATCAGATTAGTTCTTGAGCAGTGGTTGTGTGCACTTAGGACCATAGAGACAGTGTGACTTAAGCTAGCTAGCACTTGTCTTTTCTTACTCGGCACTTGGCAGGCAGTCTGGCAGAGGCAAGATCAGGAGAGAAAATTTAACTTCATGGAGGTGTTCGCTACTCGCAGGTTTTTGGGTTTTTTTTTCAGTGCTGCCTGCCGCCTCTCCATTAAATGCTGGAGTGCCGTCTGAGAATACAGGCTCACTCTGCTTCATGGGAGAGGAGGCCCTGCCAGGATGTGATGTTTTCTCTTTCTCAATATTGTCCTTTCCTGTCTTGCTTCACTACTAAAATGCCCATGCATGCCCTTATACTCTCCTATCTTGACTACTTGGTTTCCCAACTTGTCATTTGTCCCCTCTATAGTCTATGTTAAACTCAGCAGTTTAGATCATTTCACTCTTCTCCAAGAGAGAACCTGCAACCCGATACTGCAGTCTATAGGATGGCTTCCCATCAAAGGCTCATATTCAAATAATCAATACCCTTCTTTTAACCTTTAAACTGGTTCACTTGGCTGCACCGCCCTACTTTTTCTTTCTTGGTCCCTTATGTTGCTGGACGTGCTATGCGCTCCTCACAGGGCAATCTCCTCTACAATCCCCCAACAAACACTGTTACTTCCATCTTAAACCATTCTCTCTTGCTGCTCCATACCTTTAGAACTCTCTCTCGCTTCGCCAGGTGACATCCATTAGTACAGCAAACTTGGTTTCGGGCCTAGGCACTCTCTTTGTGGCTATTAGCCAATATTTCATAAGGTGCTCCCTTGCCAGGTCTTCTACCAATGACCCTTAGCTATAGCACAAGCAAAGATTGATGCAAGGGGCACACTTAAAGTATAAGTGAATATTTATTTAAATCACATCTACATACTACAGTATGTAGATGTAATTTAAATAAATATTCACTTATACTTAAGTGTGCCCCTTGCATCAATCTTTGCTTGTGCGACATCCATTAGTACCTATAAAACTAAACTTTTATCCAACCTTTTTGAGCACAGCACATTATATGATTGTTCCTAATGTGTCAAGGCACCCCACACATATCTATTCCTCTATAATTTATATAAATATATTTTGTATACTTACAGGGTTATTCAATAACAGTTCTTATTGTTTAAAATGGTGCTAATTTTGCCCCAACCAATCAGATATTAGCTTTCAAATGTTAAATAAGATCTGATTGGTTGGGGCAAAATTAGCACCATTTTAAACGATAAGAACTTTTATTGAATAACCCTGTTTGTATTTTATAATATACAGCGCTACGTACCCAAGTGTATAAACTATACATACATCCACACAGTAGGTGTTGCCAGAAGCAAAAGAGCTGAGAACAAAAGTCCATACAATCATCACTATCAAATTGTTTAAGATATAAATGCAGTTAAATATATAGCAGTTTAGGCCCTTGACACGGGGTGAACCATCCAAACTAAGGGGGACATGCAATAAAAGGTGCCTTTAAAAACAACAAAAAAGATGCCCATTTGTGTTGGTGTAATATAGCAGACCTGCAGTTTCCAAAAATAATTGGAAACAGTGCTGAGCAACCAATGCAAAATAATAGTGTGAAACTTAAAGTGTCACTATTCTGACTTAAATAATTTTGCATTAACTGAAACTACAATTTTATACAAGTCATATGGTAGTATTCACATACTGTGTTTGACTGTTTGGTTTGTCAGTAAACTATTACTGGCCTATGTAATAGGCCAGTAATAGTTCTTATCGTTAAAAATGGTGCTAATTTTGTCCAAACCAATCAGATGAAGAAGATCAAGGAGTAGAAGAAAAGAAAATAACAACAGTGAAGGGGAAAAGCAAGAGAGGAGAAAGAACATGGTCATCCCATATGTAGCAGGGGTCTCAGAGAAATTAAGAAGGATTTTCAAAAAACACTGTATCCCTGTCTGCTTTAAACCGAACAACACACTGAGGCAGCAATTGGTACATCCGAAAGACCCAATACCGAAACACAAGAAAAGCGGCATCATATAAGCAGTGCAGTGTAGTGAAGAGTGCTCTGATTTGTATGTGGGAGAGACCAAACAGCAACTACACCAATGGTATGGCCCAGCACAGAAGAGCTAATTCCTCAGGTCAGGACTCAGCCGTGTACCTGCATTTTAAGGAAAGAGGACATACCTTTGAAGATTGTAATGTTAACATATTGGCAAAGGAACATGACTGGTTCAAGAGAGGTGTCAAGGAGGCCATTTATGTGAAAATAAAGAAACCAAGCCTGAATAGAGGTGGTGGAGGTGGGGTTCCGACACAAAGCTCACAGGCATTACTGTTTGAGGCTCAAGCAGGAGAGTGCACGGAACTCACAGGCATTATCATTTGAGGCTCAAGCAGGAGAAAGCAGAGGACATTTCAGCTTAACACTCAGCAAACCAGTAACAAGATGTCAGCAACTTTCAAGGCACAAATGTAGGCTCTGGAGGGGCATAGGGAAAAAAAAATATGGCAACAGTATTTTTAAAGCTGCAGCTTCCAAATGAACACAACTTGATTTTACAGTGCACTTATCCTTTAATTGTCCTCTGGATAAATAATGCTAACTGTAGCAGGATGATTTCGAAAAACTAGATGAAATAAGTTTGATCTGTTAGTGAGCTAGGTAACTTAATCCATAGTTATTAAGATGTAATTATTATCTCATATACAGTGTAAACTATCTTTTTAGGTTATAATTAAAGATATTACAGATAACGGTTTGGCATTTATATTTTTACTTTGAAAACGAACTGAACAATGTGCTGACTTAACAGTCTAAATTGGCCTTTATTACTCAATTTTCCACGTATGCACCTGAGCTGGAATTCAGAACAATCAGATAACCTTCACTGGGAGCCAAGGCCAAATACAAGCATGTATATTCCTGGAAGTGGAAATGATAACATCTTTGTATTTTTATACCATTTAGTTTTATACCGTTTGTAAACCTGAACTTGCATAAAACATAGTACTGTTAAACAACTCTATTGGTAGAATGCACCAAGAAACTGCAGTATCGCTTTTTAGTGATGCCGCGCCTTTAACGATCAGTTTAACAATCATTAAAACGTTTGTTAAATTCCGATCGCTTTAACAATCGTTAATTTACAATCATTATCATAAATTAACGATCATAAATTAACAATCGTTATCGTGATTTGATAACAATTGTAACTCTCCAATAACGCAATCGTAAATTTATGATCCCCATAGAATACCATTGTGGTAGTTTTGGTAGTTCACTACCGCATACTATTCTACGACCGAACGTTTGATGTAAATTTACAACCACTGCCATAAATTTATGCCTGCTGTCGTACATTACTGATACCACTAAATTGTGATGCCACGCGTTATAAATATGGCCCAATGTACCAATAATGAATGTGGGTTTAGGATAGGTCTTGCAATGTAAGCAGCAGTTATTGCAAGCAATTTGCGGAAAAAAAACAACCCTTATATCATCCCTTTATATCCAGGTCTTAAACAACCAAAAAGGCAATGAAACTTATAGTTAAAGGGAAATGAAAGCCCATACATTACAGCAGACCCATCCCGCAACATTCAATCAATTTCGGAGGAATAACACGGGCGGAACCTTGCGGTCATATGTCGGCTGCAAAGAATTTGTCCCAGCCGAGCACTCTCTAGTAGTCAGGACAAAAAGTCCCTTTGTGTGTACCCACCTTAACTGTTCCTCCTAGAGGTTTCTGGCATGTGCAGTAAAAGATGCCCTTTAAAACCAAAAAAAATGGTCAGTTGTTGGTTACCTGCCCTCAACCCCAACTGATATATTTTGCACTTTATTACCTGCATTACTAACCAGAAATTTAAGGATAATTATTGTCCCCATTCTGGCAGAGTAAGTTGGCTCCTCCCTCCATGCAGTCAATCAAGGCTGTGAACACTGACATCCCATCCAATGATTGACTGCAATTTTACCTGCTGCTTCCTCTGCATATGTTCAAGTTTATTAAAAGGTAATTGAGTAGAGGAAGGAGGCAGATATCTTTCCCAAAAAGGAATAGAACTTATTATTAAATACCTAGGGCTATATTCATTAGATTAACGATTGTAATTTCCGATTATTTTAACATATCGTTATCGTAAATTAATGTAAACGATCTTAAATGAACAATAACGATCGAAAATCTACTATAACACGATTGTAGATTTACGGTCTCCATAGATTACCATTGTGGTTGTTTACTACGACGGCCGCTGTTGTACATTACCGGAATGATTACCAGAATGATTAAGGATCGGTGTCTGTAATTTACGATTGTTACTGTTAATTTACTGTATTAGCACAAAAGCTCATGTTTAGGGAGATTGTTTTTATATGCAAGCTGAACTTTAATACCATGAGATAGTGCACCTTAGACGACAGAAAGATATGTGATTTTTGAAACCTAATTAAGATACCGTACATGTATTTTTTTATGAGATAACATAGGAACAGAGCCCAAGGCTATAGCAACATTACCAACAATGTTCAATATAATAAATGGGCACAGTTTAGTTACACACTATTTTTACAGAAACATTACACTACTGCCAAATAACCTTATTTCAGGCAGACATTGCAAAATGCCTGTCATTAGTAATGATTAGTGTTATGATGAAATCACAACATGGATTTTACTGTGGCCTCCTATATGCAAAGAACAGTGTTCCAAGTGTAGGGTTGCGAGCTAATCCCTTTAAATCTACTATATATATATATATATATATATATATATATATATATATATATATATATATATATATACATGTGATCACAGTAATGTATACTAAAACCCCTTTGTTTATAATGTATGCCAATGTGCAGACAGTATGATATTGTATGGGGCCTAGGAATGTGCATTGATTATTTCTATGTTTGTATATAGATGTTTGACCAGATCAGTAGCACTTCCGCCAAATGTAGTTTGCTTGTGAAGGTTCTCATTCATCCAGGTCATCGTATATCTTTTGTATTCAGTTAGATAAACTGGTCTTAAAGTTTAGTTCTTTAAGACATTTCGCTAGTCATCCGACTGGCTTTCTCAATTCAGAATGACTTGTACAAGAATCTGTGGCAATTATGTACCCTGGAAAGTCCCAATTAGTATATCACAGCCAGGTGTTAAGGACCTTAAGGTGTTAAGAGGGTGTAAGGCATCAAAACAGCATTGTACATGGCAGATGGTGTCTAATCCCCCTACCTCTATTTAGGCTTGATTTCTTTATTTTCACATAAATGGCCTCCTTGACACCTCTCTTGAACCAGTCCTGTTCCTTTGAAAGGATGTTGACATTACAATCTTCAAAGGTATGTCCTTTTTTCCCTTAAGATGCAGGTACGCGGCTGAATTGGATCTTCTGTGAAAGCCAGTCAGATGACTAGCGAAACGTCTTCAAGAACTAAACATTAAGTCCAGTTGATCTAACTGAATACAACAGATATAGAATTTTAGGATGTTATTAATAAAAATTTGTAAAAAGTTGTAAATTAACAACATCACTGCAATAACGGCTGTTATTTTACACAACGATCATTATTTTACACAACAATCATTATTTTACACAGCGGGCATTATTTTAAATGGCGATCATTATTTTACACAGCGATCATTATTTTACACAGCGATCATTATTTTACACGGCGGGCGTTATTTTACACAGCGCTCAATTAGTTTAACCAAACGATCATTATTTTTACACGGCGGGCATTATTTTACACAGCGATCATTATTTTACACAACGATCATTATTTTACACGGCGGGGGCCCCCCCCCCCCCCCCCCCCCCCCGTTATTTTACACAGCGATCATTATTTTACACAACGATCATTATTTTACCCGGCGGGCATTATTTTACATGGCGATCATTATTTTACACAGCGATCATTATTTTACATGGCGATCATTATTTTACACAGCGATCATTATTTTACAAGGCGGGCATTATTTTACATGGCGATCATTATTTTACACAACGATCTTTTTTTATACAGCAACCATTATTTTACACGGCGGGCATTATTTTACACAGCGATCATTATTTTACACGGCGGGCGTTTTTTACATGGCGATCATTATTTTACACAGCGATCATTATTTTACACAACAATAATTTTTTAAACAGCGATCATTATTTTACACGGCGGGCATTATTTTACACAGCGATCATTATTTTATACGGCGGGCATTATTTTACACAGCGATCATTATTTTACACGGCGGGCGTTTTTTACATGGCGATCATTATTTTACACAGCGATCATTATTTTACACAACAATAATTTTTTTAAACAGCGATCATTATTTTACACGGCGGGCATTATTTTACACAGCGATCATTATTTTACACGGCGGGCGTTATTTTACATGGCGATCATTATTTTACACAGCGATCATTATTTTACACAACAATCATTTTTTTAAACAGCGATCATTATTTTACACGGCGGGCATTATTTTACAGCAATCATTATTTACACGGCGGGCATTATTTTACACAGCGGGCACTTATTTTACACAGCGATCATTATTTTACACAGCGATCATTCCTTACACATTGTTTGTAAATTAAAGTGGTACTTCCTGCCTTTATTATGTGACATATGTTCTGCTGGTTGTTTTTAAATATAAATGCCAATAATAGTTAGGGTAGTACCGGTTTTAATGGGTGTGGCTATACCAGTATCCCCCCTGCTCATACTAAGCAACCTTTTCATCAGCCCTGAGGGACACTCAGCAGTAATACCAAAAAATCGATCTTTCTGATTATTAAAGGGTTTTAAGGGGTGTATTTGATCACGTTTGGTTATAAACACAACTGTATCTTTGTTGATAATTGAATGATGTTATAATGATCTATTATACCAATTCTAAATGAATTATTAGCTGCTTAGTGAAGTAAAACATATCACCAGACACTGAAACACAAATATCACGGGTTAGATTCCCTCTGTTGTCTTCTGATGAAACCGTCAGGAGACATAATCTGCCAGAATGTACAGTACAAGTCTCTGTGATCTCAGATCTCATTATATTGTGTGCAACATGGAAATATGGAAATTACCCAGAAACAATGGAGATGATAATGTTCCATGGCCCTGTTCCATATACTAGTTCTATTTTAATCAAGGGGATTTTATTTATGATAATAAAATAAAATGCATTCCAACCATTTGTATGGAAGTTCCTACAGCTCAATCCATTAAGGTGGTACTCTGCTGGTCTACACTTTCATGGAGAAAGTATTAATCTCCATTGAAAATAAAAAAAACATATTTCCTGATTTCAATGTTTGCACATTCCCCAGGGTGTGTTTAGACAGTGCTTGTCATTATTTTAGAGTTAGTTTTAGCTAATAAGTTATGGGCCTAAAATGCCTTTTGAGATTAAATTGGGGTAGGCCTTAAAGAGGATTAAGTCCCAACCCACCCCCTTTATTTTTGATGAACCAAGTGTTAGGACATAAAACACTTAAATCCTCCCACTTGGGTTTTATAAGATTGGCCAGAAAAACAAAACCGAAGTGTTGATTTAAGGTGAACCCAGGGTGATAACTTAGCAATGAAGGCCCACCGTCTGGGAAAATCCAAAGGGAGGGTTGATTTTTCAGATTTTAGTTAATCATTATGATAAAAAAATTGAAATATTAAATGAATTAATAAATTACTTTGGTACTTGGGGCCATATCTTAAACAATCGTTAAAAACGATGTGGACCTTTGCACTAGTTATTGTATTCTATTTTTGAAGAAATTGGTGGTTATTTATTTATTGTTAAGCATTATTTAGAGGGTTCTGTATACAGGTTGCTCTTTATCTTGTTTTTTACTGATTGCGGAACAGGCGGCACCCTATCTGCTTACTTTTTTCTGGGGTAGAGGGCCGCAGGTGCACAAGGGATTTTTACAGCTTTCTATAAATGTTTTAGGCTTTCATGTTGTAGACATCCACAACCTATAAGACTAACACACTGCAGTCTTACTGCTATGTAAACTTGGGAGGTAAAGGCAAAGTCCTGCAATAGGAATATTGTGTTTGCAGAAGCCCAACCCAGCGAGGTTTTTCAAGGCTCCTCCCATGCACCTTTTTTTCTGCAGGTTCCCACTGCTTATGGTTTGCACCTGAATTGTAATTTGCTCATTTATTTTCTTTGTTTATATCTACATTTAGACTCATCTATATCTGGACAATTTTTATTTTTCTGGTTTCCTAAAGTTTAAATTTAAAATAATTTTAGCAGTTTCTTAATGTAACCGATTTAACAATCGTTTGTAAGTCATAATTCCAAAGAAAGTACAATTTAAATGTCATTGATACATTTAAAAACAATCAGGGAGATTCAATAAAGTTCTTATCGTTAAAAATGGTGCTAATTTTGCCTCAACCAATCAAATCTTATTTAACATTTGAAAGCTAACATCTGATTGGTTGGGGCAAAATTAGCACCATTTTTATGATAAGAACTTTTATTAATAACCCGGAAAGTTGATAGGTAACTTGAAGCCTGGGTCTTGTTCTCTCTCCCTAGGTATCACCTAAACACAGTCAGGGATATTCATAAAGTTTCAATAAAATGGTGCTATTTTGCCCAAACCAATCAGATGTTAGCTTTCAAATGTTAAATAACATCTGATTGGTTGGGGCAAAATTAGAACCATTTTAACAAAAGAACTTTTATGAATCACCCGCGCATACTGTAATATGTATGTGTCATAGAGATGTAAAATGCACAGCTGGACTTTTTATCTTCTCCTTGTGGAGATTTATCAAAATATGTCTGTCCTTGGGAAATTCACAGCAGCACAAGGACAAGGTCACATTACACGTCATCGATTAATTGGTAGGCAATTTCTAAGCCATTCTGCCTTTACCAGAGTTAAAAGAAATCTAAAAGGGTCAGAGACAAATCTTTATTGCAGACATTTTATGGGACTGTCAACAGTTTAGGGCTGTATATATGTTTAGTATGAATGATTTTCCAGCTGGCAAAGTTCCATTTTTGATATCATTCTGCCAAAACTAACTGAGTTATAATAAAGAAAGATTATGACATAATAAAATCTGTCAGATCATAGCGCACATTTATTTATGTATTATTAGTAATATTAAATACAATTGCTTCTGAATGTTATCACAGAACTTCAGTGTACCTACTGTAAATGGTTCTGCTTCAGTTTAATCTTGTAAAATACTCCAGTCTCCCCTTCAGATTGTATATCTCAATTTCCACTACTTTGCTCTTTCTACAGAAATAGAATTGTCTACCCCACTGGTTGCCCTTAAGACTTAACACACAAGATAAACTGTTTGGTGCTGAGGCCTAGACACCAGAGTTTAGAAGCACAATTTTCCAGGGAATAATAACCGCCGTGGGAGTAGGCGTGGCCTTGTGGGGGGACTATTGATACAGGTACAGCAAACTGGGGACTATTGATACAGGTACAGCAAACTGGAACTATTGATACAGGTACAGCAACTTACTATTGATACAGGTACAGCAAACTGGAACTATTGATACAGGTACACAAAACTGGAACTATTGATACAGGTACAGCAAACTGGAACTATTATACAGGTACAGCACAACTGGGACTATTGATACGGTACAGCAAACTACTGATACGGTACAGCAACTGGAACTATTGATACAGGTGCAGCAAACTGGACTATTGATACAGTCAGCAAACTGGGACTATTGATACGGGTACAGCAAACTGGGACTATTGATACAGGTCAGCAAACTGGACTTTGATACAGGTACAGCAAACTGGGACTATTGATACAGGTACAGCAAACTGGGACTATTGATACGGGTACAGCAAAACTGGGACTATTGATACAGGTGCAGCAAACTGGGACTATTGATACAGGTACAGCAAACTGGGACTATTGATACAGGTACAAAAACTGGGACTATTGATACGGGTACAGCAACTGGGACTATTGATAACGTCAGCAAAACTGGGACATTGATACAGGTGCAGCAAACTGGACTATTGTATACAGGTACAGCAGCAACTGGAACTATTGATACAGGTACCGCAAACTGGGACTATTGATACAGGTGCAGCAAACTGGGACTATTGATACAGGTACAAGCAAACTGGGACTATTGATACAGGTACACAAACTGGGACTTATTGATACGGGTACAGCAACTGGGACTATTGATACAGGTCACAAACTGGGACTATTGATACAGGTAACAGCAACGGGACATTGATCCAGGTACAGAAACTGGGACTATTGATACGGTACAGCAAACTGGGACTATTGATCAAGGGCAGCAAACTGGGACTATTGATACAGGTACAGCAAACTGGGACTATTGATACAGGTACAGCAAACTGGACTATTGATACGGTACACCAACTGGGACTATTGATACAGGTGGCCAAACTGGACATTATACAGGTCAGCAAACTGGGACTATTGATACAGGTCAGAAAACTGGGACTATGATACGGTACAAAGCAAACTGGGACTATTATACGGTACAGCAACTGGGACATTGATCAGGGCACAACTGACTATTGATACAGGTGCAGCAAACTGGGACTATTGTATACAGGTTACAGCAAACTGGAACTATGATACAGGTTCAGCAAACTGGACTATTGATAGGTACAGCAATATGGGATATTGATACGGGTACACAACGGGAACTATTGATACAGGTACAGCAACTGGGACTATTGATACGGGTCAGCAACTGGACTATGATACAGTACAGAAAACTGGCAAGCCCTCCCTTGGCCCTATGTGCAGATACCCCTGGCTACAATAAATACACGTTATAGTAGCACAAGGACAGGAACTATAGTAATGAAGCGAAGACAAGGTTATACACAGAAATCAGACAGACAGCAAAGTACCAAGGGATCAGGCGAAGCACATTTTAAGTCACAAGCAAAGGTCTGTCCAGACAGCAAGCAAACGGGTCGGTAATAATATAATGCCAGGGTCATAAAATGCCAACTGTTATGTACAAGTGGTATCAGTGAACATTGATATTACTGATTTGTAAATAGGTGTGAAATCTCTAAAAGATATTTAAGTAAGTAACTATTGTTACCGGTAGTTTACCGCTGGCGTTTTCAGAAAATAACGATTGTTCTTTTTTTTATAATAACACCTGCATCCCTGTAGTAAAAAAACCAATTACCAATCATTACAAATCCGCCAGTAAAGTACACACACCGGTGTAATTGGAAAAGAATCCTCATTACAATCGCCGACTGATAAATAACTGTAAATCAAGGCTCGCTTTTTGTTATTTCCCCCATATTTGGAATCCACGGTTTCAAGTATTGATATTTTTTGAAATTGGCCTGTTTATTCGATCATTTCTGAATCTTTTCATTTCTTTTATTATTTTATTAATATTTATTTTATTCTAGAATTCATTTACCCGAGTTTCTACGCTCTGCGTTCCTTTCCTATAATAAAGTCTCGCTAACCAATTTACGATCGGTTACCGCAACTTTAAGTCTCAGTTTGCTTTATACATGTTTTGAAATATTCAAGTTTGGATGAACCACAGTTACCTCAATAGCCAATCCAGTATTGTAAACCTGAGGTTACCAGGTGCCTTTACTACGAGGTTACTTTTGTTCAGGTTATTTAGTTATCTGTAGGTTTAAGTAATGAAGGTGGTTTGGAACAAAAATATTTTGGGTTGCATGTTACAAAATCAGAAATATATCAAGGACACACTGGTGTTATTTCTAAAATTATACATGGAAATAGTTTTCTCGGTCAACTTAACATGGTTATTGCAGGGAAAGAAAAGCCCCAGGAGCAGAGTTGCCAATGCAACTAGATATATACCCCTGGCAAATACATTTTCATTGGGTTTTATTTTTGATTGGGTTTTCTATGGGCCTGAAAACCTCAAAATATATTGTTGTTTGTGAAGGTTCATCACAACAATCATTTTTTTAAACAGCGATCATTATTTTACACGGCGGGCGTTATTTTACACAGCGATCATTATTTTATACGGCGGGCATTATTTACACAGCGATCATTATTTACACGGCGGGGCGTTTTAACATGGCGATCATTATTTTACAAAGCGATCATTATTTTACACAACAATAATTTTTTTAAACAGCGATCATTATTTTACACGGCGGGCATTATTTACACAGCGATCATTATTTTACACGGCGGGGCGTATTTTTACATGGCGATCATTATTTTACACAGCGATCATTATTTTACACAACAATATTTTTTAAACAGCGTCATTATTTTACACCGCGGGACTTAGTTTTACACAGCATCATTATTTACACGGCGGGCATTATTTTACACAGCGGGCACTTATTTTCACAGCGATCATTATTTTACACAGCGATCATATCTTACACATTGTTTGTAAATTAAAGTGGTACTTCCTGCCTTTATTATGTGACATATGTTCTGCTGGTTGTTTTTTAAATAAAATGCCAATAAATAGTTAGGGTAGTACCGTGGTTTAATGGGGTGTGGCTATAACAGTATCCCCCCTGCTCATACTAAGCAACCTTTTCATCAGCCCTGAGGGACACTCCAGCAGTAATACCAAAAAATCGATCTTTCTGATTATTAAAGGGTATTAAGGGTGTATTTGATCACGTTTGGTTATAAACACAACTGTATCTTGTTGATAATTGATAGATGTATAATGATCTATTATAACAATTCTAAATGAATTATTAGCTGGTCTTAGTGAAGTAAAACATATCACCAGACACTGAAACACAAATATCACTGGTTAGATTCCCTCTGTTGTCTTCTGATGAAACCGTCAAGGAGACATAATCTGCCAGAATGTACAGTCAAAGTCTCTGTGATCTCAGATCTCATTATATTGTGTGCAACATGGAAATATGGAATTACCCAGAAACAAGGGAGATGATTAATGTTCCATGGCCCTGTTCCATATACTAGTTCTATTTTAATCACAGGGGATTTTATTTATGATAATAAATAAAATGCATTCCAACCATTTGTATGGAAGTTCCTACAGCTCAATCCATTAAGGTGGTACTCTGCTTGTCTACACTTTCATGGAGAAAGTATTAATCTCCATTGAAAATAAAAAAAACATATTTCCTGATTTCAATGTTTGCACATTCCCCGGGTGTGTTTAGACAGTGCTTTGCATTATTTTAGAGTTAGTTTTAAAGCTATAAAGTTATGGGCCTAAAATGCCTTTTGAGATTAAATTGGGGGTAGGCCTTAAAGAGGAATTAAGTCCCAAACCAACCCCTTTTTTTTGATGAACCAAGTGTTAGGACATAAAACACTTAAATCCTCCCACTGGGGTTTTATAAGATTGGCCAGAAAACAAAACCGAAGTGTTGATTTAAGGTGAACCCAGGGTGATAACTTAGCAATGAAGGCCCACCGTCTGGAAAATCCAAAGGGAGGGTTGATATTTTTCAGATTTTAGTTAATCATTAATGATAAAAAAATTGAAATATTAAATGAATTAATAAATTACTTTGGTACTTGGGGCCATATTCTTAACAATCGTTAAAAACAGATGTGGACCTTTGGCACTAGTTATTGTATTCTATTTTTGAAGAAATTGGTGGTTTATTTATTTATTGTTAAGCATTATTTAGAGGGTTCTGTATAAAGGTTGCTCTTTATCTTGTTTTTACTGGATTGCGGAAGGCGCACCTATCTGCTTACTTTTTTGGGGAGTGAAGGGCACGCAAATAGATTGGAAAAAGTAGCCCGGATGTTCCCCTAGTTTTCTATAGCGTGTTTTTTACCCAGATTGTCTATTTTCAGTTTTTAACGTTTAGGCATGACAAGATTTACATTAGAATAAATTTTAGGCTTTCATGTTGTAGACATCCCAACCTATGAAGACTAACACACTGCAGTCTTACTGCTATGTAAACTTGGGAGGTCAAGGCAAAGTCCTGCATGGAATATGTGTTTGCAGAAGCCCAACGCCAGTGGGGTTTTTCAAGGCTCCTCCCATGCACCTTTTTTCTGCAGGTTCCCACTGCTATGGTTTGCACTGAATTGTAATTTGCTCATTTATTTCTTTGTTTATATCTACATTTAGACTCATCTATATCTGGACAATTTTTATTTTTCTGGTTCCTAAAGTTTAAATTGAAAATAATTTTAGCAGTTTCTTAATGTAACCGATGTAAGCAATCGTTGTAAGTCATAATTCAATAGAAAGTACAATTAAATGTCATTGATACATTTAAAACAATCAGGGATTCAATAAAAGTTCTTATCGTTAAAATGGTGCTAATTTTGCTCAACCATCAAATCTTATTTAACATTTGAAGCTAACATCTGATTGGTTGGGGCAAAATTAGCACCATTTTATGATAAGAACTTTTATTAAATAACCCTGAAAGTTGATAGGTAACTTGAAGCCTGGTCTTGTTCTCTTTCCCTAGGTATCACTCAACACAGTCGGGATATTCAATAAAGGTTCAATAAAATGGTGCTAATTTTGCCCAAACCAATCAGATGTTAGCTTTCAAATGTTAAAAAACATCTGATTGGTTGGGGCAAAATTAGAACCATTTTTAACAAAAAGAACTTTATTGAATCACCCTGCGTATACTGTAATATGTATGTGTCATAGAGATGTAAAATGCACCATGCTGAGGTTTTTATCTTCTCCTTGTGGAGATTTATCTAAAATATTGTCTGTCCTTGGGAAAATTCACAGCAGCACAGGACAAGTCACATTAAACGTCATCGATTAATTGGTAGGCAATTCTAAGCCATTCTGCCTTTACCAGAGTTAAAAGAAATCTAAAAGGGTCAGAGACAAATCTTTATTGCAGACATTTTATGGGACTGTCAACAGTTTAGGGCTGTATATGTTTAGTATGAATGATTTCCAGCTGGCAAAGTTCCATTTTTGATATCATTCTGCCAAAACTAACTGAGTATAATAAAGAAAGATTATGAAATATAGAAATCTGTCAGATCATAGCGCACATTTATTTATGTATTATTAGTAGTATATTAAATACAATTGCTTCTGAATGTTTATCACAGAACTTCAGTGTACCTACTGTAAAATGGTTCTGCTTCAGTTTAATCTTGTAAATACTCCAGTCTCCTTCAGATTGTATATCTCAATTTCCACTACTTGCTCTTTCTACAGAAATAGAATTGTCTACCCAGACATGGTTGCCCTTAAGACTTAACACACCAGATAAACTGTTTGTGCTGAGGCCTAGGAACCAGAGTTTAGAAGCACAATTTTCCAGGGAAAATAACCGCCGTGGGAGTAGGCGTGGCCTTGTGGGGGGACTATTGATACAGGATACAGCAAACTGGGACTATTGATACAGGTACAGCAAACTGGGACTATTGATACAGGTACAGCAAAATTTGGACTATTGATACAGGTACAGCAAACTGGAACTATTGTGATCAGGTACAGCAACTGGAACTATGATACAGGTACAGCAACTGGAACTATTGATAAGTACAGCAAACTGGGACTATTGATACGGTACAGCAAACTGGAACTATTGATACAGGTACAGCCAACGGAACTATTGAACGGTGCAGCAACCGGGGCGACTTTATGTGGATGACGGCGCTACACCGCGCACGGGCCGAGTTGCTTGTGACCGGGCCCACAGCTGCTTATTTTACACAGCGATCATTATTTTACACAACGATCATTATTTTACCCGGCGGGCATTATTTTACATGGCGATCATTATTTTACACAGCGATCATTATTTTGCAGCTGTGGGCCCGGTCACAAGCAACTCGGCCCGTGCGCGGTGTAGCGCCGTCATCCACATAAAGTCGCCCCGGTTGCTGCACCGTTCAATAGTTCCGTTGGCTGTACCTGTATCAATAGTTCCAGTTTGCTGTACCGTATCAATAGTCCCAGTTTGCTGTACTTATCAATAGTTCCAGTTGCTGTACCTGTATCATAGTTCCAGTTGCTGTACCTGATCACAATAGTTCCAGTTTGCTGTACCTGTATCAATAGTCCAAATTTTGCTGTACCTGTATCAATAGTCCCAGTTTGCGTACCTGTATCAATAGTCCCAGTTTGCTGTATCCTGTATCAATAGTCCCCCCACAAGGCCACGCCTACTCCCACGGCGGTTATTTTCCCTGGAAAATTGTGCTTCTAAACTCTGGTGTCCTAGGCCTCAGCACAAACAGTTTATCTGGTGTGTTAAGTCTTAAGGGCAACCATGTCTGGGTAGACAATTCTATTTCTGTAGAAAGAGCAAGTAGTGGAAATTGAGATATACAATCTGAAGGAGACTGGAGTATTTACAAGATTAAACTGAAGCAGAACCATTTACAGTAGGTACACTGAAGTTCTGTGATAAACATTCAGAAGCAATTGTATTTAATATACTACTAATAATACATAAATAAATGTGCGCTATGATCTGACAGATTTCTATATTTCATAATCTTTCTTTATTATAACTCAGTTAGTTTTGGCAGAATGATATCAAAAATGGAACTTTGCCAGCTGGAAATCATTCATACTAAACATATATCAGCCCTAAACTGTTGACAGTCCCATAAAATGTCTGCAATAAAGATTTGTCTCTGACCCTTTTAGATTTCTTTTAACTCTGGTAAAGGCAGAATGGCTTAGAAATTGCCTACCAATTAATCGATGACGTTTAATGTGACCTTGTCCTGTGCTGCTGTGAATTTCCCAAGGACAGACAATATTTTAGATAAATTCTCCACAAGGAGAAGATAAAAAGCCTCAGCATGGTGCATTTTACATCTCTATGACACATACATATTACAGTATACGCAGGGTGATTCAATAAAGTTCTTTTTGTTAAAAATGGTTCTAATTTTGCCCCAACCAATCAGATGTTTTTAACATTTGAAAGCTAACATCTGATTGGTTTGGGCAAAATTAGCACCATTTTATTGAACCTTTATTGAATATCCCGACTGTGTTGAGTGATACCTAGGGAAAGAGAACAAGACCAGGCTTCAAGTTACCTATCAACTTTCAGGGTTATTTAATAAAAGTTCTTATCATAAAATGGTGCTAATTTTGCCCAACCAATCAGATGTTAGCTTCAAATGTTAAATAAGATTTGATGGTTGAGCAAAATTAGCACCATTTTAACGATAAGAACTTTTATTGAATCACCTGATTGTTTTAAATGTATCAATGACATTTAATTGTACTTTCTATTGAATTATGACTTACAACGATTGCTTACATCGGTTACATTAAGAAACTGCTAAAATTATTTTCAATTTAAACTTTAGGAAACCAGAAAAATAAAAATTGTCCAGATATAGATGAGTCTAAATGTAGATATAAACAAAGAAATAAATGAGCAAATTACAATTCAGGTGCAAACCATAGCAGTGGAACCTGCAGAAAAAAGGTGCATGGGAGGAGCCTTGAAAAACCCCACTGGCGTTGGGCTTCTGCAAACACATATTCCGATGCAGGACTTTGCCTTGACCTCCCAATTTACATAGCAGTAAGACTGCAGTGTGTTAGTCTTCATAGGTTGGGATGTCTACACATGAAAGCCTAAACATTATTCTATGAAATCTTGCATGTCTAACGAAAGCTTGTAAAAGACAATCGGTCAGCTATGTGCTCACGTATTTTTCCAATCTATTTTGCGTGCCCTTACCTCCCCCCAAAAAAGTAAGCAGATAGGTGCCGCCTTTCCGCAATCCAGTAAAAACAAGATAAAGAGCAACCTTATACAGAACCTCTAAATAATGCTTAACAATAAATAAATAAACCACCAATTTCTTCAAAATAGAATACAATAACTAGTGCACAAAGGTCCACATCTGTTTTTAACGATTGTTAAGAATATGGCCCCAGTACCAAAGTAATTTATTAATTCATTTAATATTTCAATTTTTTTATCATTAATGATTAACTAAAATCTGAAAAATATCAACCCTCCTTTGGATTTTCCAGACGGTGGGCCTTCATTGCTAAGTTATCACCCTGGGTTCACCTTAAATCAACACTTCGGTTTTGTTTTCTGGCCAATCTTATAAAACCCCAGTGGGAGGATTTAAGTGTTTTATGTCCTAACACTTGGTTCATCAAAAAAAAGGGGTTGGTTTGGGACTTAAATTCCTCTTTAAGGCCTACCCCAATTTAATCTCAAAAGGCATTTTAGGCCCATAACTTTATAGCTTTAAAACTAACTCTAAAATAATGCAAAGCACTGTCTAAACACACCCGGGGAATGTGCAAACATTGAAATCAGGAAATATGTTTTTTTTATTTTCAATGGAGATTAATACTTTCTCCATGAAAGTGTAGACAAGCAGAGTACCACCTTAATGGATTGAGCTGTAGGAACTTCCATACAAATGGTTGGAATGCATTTTATTTATTATCATAAATAAAATCCCCTTGATTAAAATAGAACTAGTATATGGAACAGGGCCATGGAACATTAATCATCTCCCTTGTTTCTGGGTAATTTCCATATTTCCATGTTGCACACAATATAATGAGATCTGAGATCACAGAGACTTTGACTGTACATTCTGGCAGATTATGTCTCCTTGACGGTTTCATCAGAAGACAACAGAGGGAATCTAACCAGTGATATTTGTGTTTCAGTGTCTGGTGATATGTTTTACTCACTAAGCCACTAATAATTCATTTAGAATTGTTATAATAGATCATTATACATCTATCAATTATCAACAAGATACAGTTGTGTTTATAACCAAACGTGATCAAATACACCCTTAATACCCTTTAATAATCAGAAAGATCGATTTTTTGGTATTACTGCTGGAGTGTCCCTCAGGGCTGATGAAAAGGTTGCTTAGTATGAGCAGGGGGGATACTGTTATAGCCACACCCCATTAAACCACGGTACTACCCTAACTATTTATTGGCATTTATATTTAAAAAACAACCAGCAGAACATATGTCACATAATAAAGGCAGGAAGTACCACTTTAATTTACAAACAATGTGTAAGATATGATCGCTGGTGTAAAATAATGATCGCTGTGAAAATAAGTGCCCGCGTGTGTAAAATAATGCCCGCCGTGTAAATAATGATTGCTGTGTAAATAATCCCGCCGTGTAAAATAATGATCGCTGTTTAAAAAATATGACGTTGTGTAAAATATTTTACACAACGATCATTATTTTACCCGGCGGGCATTATTTTACATGGCGATCATTATTTTACACAGCGATCATTATTTACATGGCGATCATTATTTTACACAGCGATCATTATTTTACAAGGCGGGCATTATTTTACATGGCGATCATTATTTACACAACGATCTTTTTTAACAGCACCATTTTTTACACGGCGGGCATTATTTTACACAGCGATCATTATTTTACACGGCGGGCGTTTTTTACATGGCGATCATTATTTACACAGCGATCATATTTTACACAACAATAATTTTTTAAACAGCGATCATTATTTTACACGGCGGGCATTATTTACCACAGCGATCATTATTTTATACGGCGGGCAATTATTTTACACAGCGATCATTTTTTTACAACGCGGGCGTTTTTTACATGGCGATCATTATTTTACACAGCGATCATTATTTTACACAACAATAATTTTTTTAAACAGCGATCATTATTTTACACGGCGGGCATTATTTTACACCAGCGATCATTATTTTCACGCGGGCGTTATTTTACATGGCGATCTTATTTTACACAGCGTCATTATTTTACACAACAATCATTTTTTAAACAGCGATCATTATTTTACACGGCGGGCATTATTTTACAGCAATCATTATTTACACGGCGGGCATTATTTTACACAGCGGGCACTTTATTTTACACAGGCGATCATTATTTTACACAGCGATCATTCCTTACACATTGTTTGTAAATTAAAGTGGTACTTCCTGCCTTTATTATGTGACATATGTTCTGCTGGTTGTTTTTAAATATAAATGCCAATAATAGTTAGGGTAGTACCGGTTTTAATGGGTGTGGCTATACCAGTATCCCCCCTGCTCATACTAAGCAACCTTTTCATCAGCCCTGAGGGACACTCAGCAGTAATACCAAAAAATCGATCTTTCTGATTATTAAAGGGTTATTAAGGGGTGTATTTGATCACGTTTGGTTATAAACACAACTGTATCTTTTGATAATTGAATGATGTTATAATGATCTATTATACCAATTCTAAATGAATTATTAGCTGCTTAGTGAAGTAAAACATATCACCAGACACTGAAACACAAATATCACGGGTTAGATTCCCTCTGTTGTCTTCTGATGAAACCGTCAGGAGACATAATCTGCCAGAATGTACAGTACAAGTCTCTGTGATCTCAGATCTCATTATATTGTGTGCAACATGGAAATATGGAAATTACCCAGAAACAATGGAGATGATAATGTTCCATGGCCCTGTTCCATATACTAGTTCTATTTTAATCAAGGGGATTTTATTTATGATAATAAAATAAAATGCATTCCAACCATTTGTATGGAAGTTCCTACAGCTCAATCCATTAAGGTGGTACTCTGCTGGTCTACACTTTCATGGAGAAAGTATAATCTCCATTGAAAATAAAAAAAACATATTTCCTGATTTCAATGTTTGCACATTCCCCAGGGTGTGTTTAGACAGTGCTTGTCATTATTTTAGAGTTAGTTTTAGCTAATAAGTTATGGGCCTAAAATGCCTTTTGAGATTAAATTGGGGTAGGCCTTAAAGAGGATTAAGTCCCAACCCACCCCCTTTATTTTTGATGAACCAAGTGTTAGGACATAAAACACTTAAATCCTCCCACTTGGGTTTTATAAGATTGGCCAGAAAAACAAAACCGAAGTGTTGATTTAAGGTGAACCCAGGGTGATAACTTAGCAATGAAGGCCCACCGTCTGGGAAAATCCAAAGGGAGGGTTGATTTTTCAGATTTTAGTTAATCATTATGATAAAAAAATTGAAATATTAAATGAATTAATAAATTACTTTGGTACTTGGGGCCATATCTTAAACAATCGTTAAAAACGATGTGGACCTTTGCACTAGTTATTGTATTCTATTTTTGAAGAAATTGGTGGTTATTTATTTATTGTTAAGCATTATTTAGAGGGTTCTGTATACAGGTTGCTCTTTATCTTGTTTTTTACTGATTGCGGAACAGGCGGCACCCTATCTGCTTACTTTTTTCTGGGGTAGAGGGCCGCAGGTGCACAAGGGATTTTTTACAGCTTTCTATAAATGTTTTAGGCTTTCATGTTGTAGACATCCACAACCTATAAGACTAACACACTGCAGTCTTACTGCTATGTAAACTTGGGAGGTAAAGGCAAAGTCCTGCAATAGGAATATTGTGTTTGCAGAAGCCCAACCCAGCGAGGTTTTTCAAGGCTCCTCCCATGCACCTTTTTTTCTGCAGGTTCCCACTGCTTATGGTTTGCACCTGAATTGTAATTTGCTCATTTATTTTCTTTGTTTATATCTACATTTAGACTCATCTATATCTGGACAATTTTTATTTTTCTGGTTTCCTAAAGTTTAAATTTAAAATAATTTTAGCAGTTTCTTAATGTAACCGATTTAACAATCGTTTGTAAGTCATAATTCCAAAGAAAGTACAATTTAAATGTCATTGATACATTTAAAAACAATCAGGGAGATTCAATAAAGTTCTTATCGTTAAAAATGGTGCTAATTTTGCCCTCAACCAATCAATCTTATTTAACATTTGAAAGCTAACATCTGATTGGTTGGGGCAAAATTAGCACCATTTTTATGATAAGAACTTTTATTAATAACCCGGAAAGTTGATAGGTAACTTGAAGCCTGGTCTTGTTCTCTCTCCCTAGGTATCACCTAAACACAGTCAGGGATATTCATAAAGTTTCAATAAAATGGTGCTATTTTGCCCAAACCAATCAGATGTTAGCTTTCAAATGTTAAATAACATCTGATTGGTTGGGGCAAAATTAGAACCATTTTAACAAAAGAACTTTTATGAATCACCCGCGCATACTGTAATATGTATGTGTCATAGAGATGTAAAATGCACCAGCTGTGACTTTTTATCTTCTCCTTGTGGAGATTTATCTAAAATATGTCTGTCCTTGGGAAATTCACAGCAGCACAAGGACAAGGTCACATTACACGTCATCGATTAATTGGTAGGCAATTTCTAAGCCATTCTGCCTTTACCAGAGTTAAAAGAAATCTAAAAGGGTCAGAGACAAATCTTTATTGCAGACATTTTATGGGACTGTCAACAGTTTAGGGCTGTATATATGTTTAGTATGAATGATTTTCCAGCTGGCAAAGTTCCATTTTTGATATCATTCTGCCAAAACTAACTGAGTTATAATAAAGAAAGATTATGACATAATAAATCTGTCAGATCATAGCGCACATTTATTTATGTATTATTAGTAATATTAAATACAATTGCTTCTGAATGTTATCACAGAACTTCAGTGTACCTACTGTAAATGGTTCTGCTTCAGTTTAATCTTGTAAAATACTCCAGTCTCCCTTCAGATTGTATATCTCAATTTCCACTACTTGCTCTTTCTACAGAAATAGAATTGTCTACCCATGGTTGCCCTTAAGACTTAACACACAAGATAAACTGTTTGGTGCTGAGGCCTAGACACCAGAGTTTAGAAGCACAATTTTCCAGGGAATAATAACCGCCGTGGGAGTAGGCGTGGCCTTGTGGGGGGACTATTGATACAGGTACAGCAAACTGGGACTATTGATACAGGTACAGCAAACTGGGACTATTGATACAGGTACAGCAAACTTTGACTATTGATACAGGTACAGCAAACTGGAACTATTGATACAGGTACACAAAACTGGAACTATTGATACAGGTACAGCAAACTGGAACTATTATACAGGTACAGCACAAACTGGGACTATTGATACGGTACAGCAAACTGGACGGATACGGTACAGCAACTGGAACTATTGATACAGGTGCAAGCAAACTGGACTATTGATACAGTACAGCAAACTGGGACTATTGATACGGGTACAGCAAACTGGGACTATTGATACAGGTGCAGCAAACTGGGACTATTGATACAGGTACAGCAAACTGGGACTATTGATACAGGTACAGCAAACTGGGACTATTGATACGGGTACAGCAAACTGGGACTATTGATACAGGTGCAGCAAACTGGGACTATTGATACAGGTACAGCAAACTGGGACTATTGATACAGGTACAGCAAACTGGGACTATTGATACGGGTTACAGCAACTGGGACTATTGATAACGTCAGCAAAACTGGGACATTGATACAGGTGCAGCAAACTGGACTATTATACAGGTACAGCAGCAACTGGAACTATTGATACAGGTACCGCAAACTGGGACTATTGATACAGGTGCAGCAAACTGGGACTATTGATCAGGTACAAGCAAACTGGGACTATTGATACAGGTACACAAACTGGGACTTATTGATACGGGTACAGCAACTGGGACTATTGATACAGGTGCACAAACTGGGACTATTGATACAGTAACAGCAACGGGACATTGATCCAGGTACAGAAACTGGGACTATTGATACGGTACAGCAAACTGGGACTATTGATACAAGGGCAGCAAACTGGGACTATTGATACAGGTACAGCAAACTGGGACTATTGATACAGGTACAGCAAACTGGACTATTGATACGGTACACGCAACTGGGACTATTGATAGCAGGTGCAAACTGGACATTATACAGGTACAGCAACTGGGACTATTGATACAGGTCAGAAAACTGGGACATGATACGGTACAAAGCAAACTGGGACTATTGATACGGTACAGCAACTGGACATTGACAGGTGCACAACTGACTATTGATACAGGTGCAGCAAACTGGGACTATTGTATACAGGTTACAGCAAACTGGAACTATTGATACAGGTCAGCAAACTGGACTATTGATAGGTACAGCAATATGGGATATTGATACGGGTACACAACGGGAACTATTGATACAGGTACAGCAACTGGACTATTGATACGGGTACAGCAACTGGGACTATGATACAGTACAGAAAACTGGCAAGCCCTCCCTTGGCCCTATGTGCAGATACCCATGGCTACAATAAATACACGTTATAGTAGCACAAGGACAGGAACTATAGTAATGAAGCGAAGACAAGGTTATACACAGAAATCAGACAGACAGCAAAGTACCAAGGGATCAGGCGAAGCACATTTTAAGTCACAAGCAAAGGTCTGTCCAGACAGCAAGCAAACGGGTCGGTAATAATATAATGCCAGGGTCATAAAATGCCAACTGTTATGTACAAGTGGTATCAGTGAACATTGATATTACTGATTTGTAAATAGGTGTGAAATCTCTAAAAGAATTTAAGTAAGTAACTATTGTTACCGGTAGTTTACCGCTGGCGTTTTCAGAAAATAACGATTGTTCTTTTTTTTATAATAACACCTGCATCCCTGTAGTAAAAAAACCAATTACCAATCATTACAAATCCGCCAGTAAAGTACACACACCGGTGTAATTGGAAAAGAATCCTCATTACAAATCGCCGACTGATAAATAACTGTAAATCAAGGCTCGCTTTTTGTTATTTCCCCCATATTTGGAATCCACGGTTTCAAGTATTGATTTTTTTGAAATTGGCCTGTTTATTCGATCATTTCTGAATCTTTTCATTTCTTTTATTATTTTATTAATATTTATTTTATTCTAGAATTCATTTACCCGAGTTCTACGCTCTGCGTTCCTTTCCTACTAATAAAGTCTCGCTAACCAATTTACGATCGGTTACCGCAACTTTAAGTCTCAGTTTGCTTTATACATGTTTTGAAATATTCAAGTTTGGATGAACCACAGTTACCTCAATAGCCAATCCAGTATTGTAACCTGAGGTTACCAGGTGCCTTTACTACGAGGTTACTTTTGTTCAGGTTATTTAGTTATCTGTAGGTTTAAGTAATGAAGGTGGTTTGGAACAAAAATATTTTGGGTTGCATGTTACAAAATCAGAAATATATCAAGGACACACTGGTGTTATTTCTAAAATTATACATGGAAATAGTTTTCTCGGTCAACTTAACATGGTTATTGCAGGGAAAGAAAAGCCCCAGGAGCAGAGTTGCCAATGCAACTAGATATATACCCTGGCAAATACATTTCATTGGGTTTTATTTTGATTGGGTTTTCTATGGGCCTGAAAACCTCAAAATATATTGTTGTTTGTGAAGGTTCATCCATTATTTTACACAGCGATCATTATTTTACACAACAATCATTTTTTTAAACAGCGATCATTATTTTACACGGCGGGCTTAAACAGCGATCATTATTTTACACGGCGGGCATTATTTTACACAGCAATCATTATTTTACACGGCGGGCATTATTTTACACAGCGGGCACTTATTTTACACAGCGATCATTATTTTACACAGCGATCATTATCTTACACATTGTTTGTAAATTAAAGTGGTACTTCCTGCCTTTATTATGTGACATATGTTCTGCTGGTTGTTTTTAAATATAAATGCCAATAAATAGTTAGGGTAGTACCGGGTTTAATGGGGTGTGGCTATAACAGTATCCCCCCTGCTCATACTAAGCAACCTTTTCATCAGCCCTGAGGGACACTCAGCAGTAATACCAAAAAATCGATCTTTCTGATTATTAAAGGGTTATTAAGGGGTGTATTTGATCACGTTTGGTTATAAACACAACTGTATCTTGTTGATAATTGATAGATGTTATAATGATCTATTATAACAATTCTAAATGAATTATTAGCTGGCTTAGTGAAGTAAAACATATCACCAGACACTGAAACACAAATATCACTGGTTAGATTCCCTCTGTTGTCTTCTGATGAAACCGTCAAGGAGACATAATCTGCCAGAATGTACAGTACAAAGTCTCTGTGATCTCAGATCTCATTATATTGTGTGCAACATGGAAATATGGAAATTACCCAGAAACAATGGGAGATGATTAATGTTCCATGGCCCTGTTCCATATACTAGTTCTATTTTAATCAAGGGGATTTTATTTATGATAATAAAATAAAATGCATTCCAACCATTTGTATGGAAGTTCCTACAGCTCAATCCATTAAGGTGGTACTCTGCTTGTCTACACTTTCATGGAGAAAGTATTAATCTCCATTGAAAATAAAAAAAACATATTTCCTGATTTCAATGTTTGCACATTCCCCAGGGTGTGTTTAGACAGTGCTTTGCATTATTTTAGAGTTAGTTTTAAAGCTATAAAGTTATGGGCCTAAAATGCCTTTTGAGATTAAATTGGGGTAGGCCTTAAAGAGGAATTTAAGTCCCAAACCAACCCCCTTTATTTTTGATGAACCAAGTGTTAGGACATAAAACACTTAAATCCTCCCACTTGGGGTTTTATAAGATTGGCCAGAAAACAAAACCGAAGTGTTGATTTAAGGTGAACCCAGGGGTGATAACTTAGCAATGAAGGCCCACCGTCTGGGAAAATCCAAAGGGAGGGTTGATATTTTCAGATTTTAGTTAATCATTAATGATAAAAAAAATTGAAATATTAAATGAATTAATAAATTACTTTGGTACTTGGGGCCATATTCATTAACAATCGTTAAAAACAGATGTGGACCTTTGGCACTAGTTATTGTATTCTATTTTTGAAGAAATTGGTGGTTTATTTATTTATTGTTAAGCATTATTTAGAGGGTTCTGTATACAGGTTGCTCTTTATCTTGTTTTTACTGGATTGCGGAACAGGCGGCAACCTATCTGCTTACTTTTTTCTGGGGTAGAGGGCCGCAGGTGCACAAGGGATTTTTTACAGCTTTCTATAAATGTTTTAGGCTTTCCATGTTGTAGACATCCACAACCTATGAAGACTAACACACTGCAGTCTTACTGCTATGTAAACTTGGGAGGTCAAGGCAAAGTCCTGCAATAGGAATATTGTGTTTGCAGAAGCCCAACGCCAGCTGGAGGTTTTTCAAGGCTCCTCCCATGCACCTTTTTTTCTGCAGGTTCCCACTGCTTATGGTTTGCACCTGAATTGTAATTTGCTCATTTATTTTCTTTGTTTATATCTACATTTAGACTCATCTATATCTGGACAATTTTTATTTTTCTGGTTTCCTAAAGTTTAAATTTGAAAATAATTTTAGCAGTTTCTTAATGTAACCGATGTAAGCAATCGTTTGTAAGTCATAATTCCAAAGAAAGTACAATTTAAATGTCATTGATACATTTAAAAACAATCAGGGAGATTCAATAAAAGTTCTTATCGTTAAAAATGGTGCTAATTTTGCCTCAACCAATCAAATCTTATTTAACATTTGAAAGCTAACATCTGATTGGTTGGGGCAAAATTAGCACCATTTTTAATGATAAGAACTTTTATTAAATAACCCTGAAAGTTGATAGGTAACTTGAAGCCTGGGTCTTGTTCTCTCTCCCTAGGTATCACCTAAACACAGTCAGGGATATTCAATAAAGGTTCAATAAAATGGTGCTAATTTTGCCCAAACCAATCAGATGTTAGCTTTCAAATGTTAAATAACATCTGATTGGTTGGGGCAAAATTAGAACCATTTTTAACAAAAAGAACTTTTATTGAATCACCCTGCGTATACTGTAATATGTATGTGTCATAGAGATGTAAAATGCACCATGCTGAGGCTTTTTATCTTCTCCTTGTGGAGATTTATCTAAAATATTGTCTGTCCTTGGGAAATTCACAGCAGCACAAGGACAAGGTCACATTACACGTCATCGATTAATTGGTAGGCAATTTCTAAGCCATTCTGCCTTTACCAGAGTTAAAAGAAATCTAAAAAGGGTCAGAGACAAATCTTTATTGCAGACATTTTATGGGACTGTCAACAGTTTAGGGCTGTATATATGTTTAGTATGAATGATTTCCAGCTGGCAAAGTTCCATTTTTGATATCATTCTGCCAAAACTAACTGAGTTATAATAAAGAAAGATTATGACATAATAGAAATCTGTCAGATCATAGCGCACATTTATTTATGTATTATTAGTAGTATATTAAATACAATTGCTTCTGAATGTTATCACAGAACTTCAGTGTACCTACTGTAAATGGTTCTGCTTCAGTTTAATCTTGTAATACTCCCAGTCTCCCTTCAGATTGTATATCTCAATTTCCACTACTTGCTCTTTCTACAGAAATAGAATTGTCTACCCAGACATGGTTGCCCTTAAGACTTAACACACAAGATAAACTGTTTGTGCTGAGGCCTAGGACACCAGAGTTTAGAAGCACAATTTTCCAGGGAATAATAACCGCCGTGGGAGTAGGCGTGGCCTTGTGGGGGGACTATTGATACAGGTACAGCAAACTGGGACTATTGATACAGGTACCAGCAAAACTTTGAATTGATACAGGACAGCAAACTGGAACTATTGATACAGGTACAGCAAACTGGAACTATTGATACAGGTACAGCAACTGGAACTATGATACAGTACGCAAACTACATTGATACAGGAAGCAAACTGGAACTATTGATACAGGTAGCAACTGATATGATACAGTGCAGAAAACTGGAACTATTGTACAGGTACAGCAAACTGGACTATTGATACGGGTACAGCAAACTGGGACTATTGATACAGGTGCAGCAAACTGGGACTATTGATACAGGTACAGCAAAACTGGACTATTGATACAGGTACAGCAAACTGGGACTATTGATACGGGTCAGCAAACTGGGACTATTGATACAGGTGCAGCAAACTGGGACTATTGATACAGGTACAGCAAACTGGGACTATGAACAGGTACAGAAAACTGGGACTATTGATACGGGTACAGCAAACGGGACTATGATACAGGTGAGCAAACTGGGACTATTGATACAGGGCAGCAAAACGGGACTCATTGATACAGGTACAGAAACTGGAACTATTGATTACAGGTACAGCACAAAACTGGGACTATTGATACAGGTGCAGCAAAGGGACTATTGATACAGGTACCAGCAAACTGGGACTATTGATACAGGTACAGCAAACTGGGACTATTGATACGGGTACAGCAAACGGGACTCATTGATACAGTGCAGCAAACTCGGACTATTGATACAGGTACCGCAAACTGGGACTATTGATACGGTACAGAAAACTGGGACTATTGATACGGGTACAGCAAACTGGGACTATTGATACAGGTCAGCAAAACTGGGACTATTGATACAGGTTACAGCAAAAACTGGACTATTGAACAGGTACAGAAACTGGGACTATGATACGGGTACAGCAAACTGGGACTATTGATACAGGTGCACAAAACTGGGACTATTGATACAGGTACAGCAAACTGGGAACTTGAATACACGGGTACAGACAACTGGGACTATTGATACGGTACAGCAACTGGACTATGATACGGGATGGTACAGCAAACTGGGGATATTGATACAGGTGCAGCAAACTGGGACTATTGATACAGGTGCAGCAAACTGGGACTATTGATACAGGTACAGCAAACTGGGACTATTGATACAGGTACAGCAAACTGGGACTATTGATACGGGTACAGCAAACTGGGACTATTGATACAGGTACAGAAAACTGGCAAGCCCTCCCTTGGCCCTATGTGCAGATACCCATGGCTAGCAAGTAAATACACGTTATAGTAGCACAAGAGGACAGGAACTATAGTAATGAAGCGAAGACAAGGTTATACACAGAAATCAGACAGACCAGGCAAAGTACCAAGGGATCAGGCAGAAGCACATTTTAAGTCACAAGCAAAGGTCTGTCCAGACAGCAAGCAAACAGGGTCGGTAATAATATAATGCCAGGGTCATAAAATGCCAACTGTTATGTACAAGTGGTATCAGTGAACATTGATATTACTGATTTGTAAATAGGTGTGAAATCTCTAAAAGATAGTTATAGTAAAGTAACTATTGTTACCGGTAGTTTACCGCTGGCGTTTTCAGAAAATAACGATTGTTCTTTTTTTATAATAACACCTGCATCCCTGTAGTAAAAAAACCAATTACCAATCATTACAAATCCGCCAGTAAAGTACACCGGTGTAATTGGAAAAGAATCCTCATTACAATCGCCGACTGATAAATAACTGTAAATCAAGGGCTCGCCTTTTTGTTATTTCCCCCATATTTGGAATCAACGGTTCAAGTATTTGATATTTTTTGAAATTGGCCTGTTTATTCGATCATTTCTGAATCTTTTCATTTCTTTTTTATTATTTTATTAATATTTATTTTATTCTAGAATATTCGATTTACCCGGGAGTTCTACGCTCTGCGTTCCTTTCTCCTAATAAAGTCTCGCTAACCAATTTACGATCGGTTACCGCAACTTTAAGTCTCAGTTTGCTTTATACATGTTTTGAAATATTCAAGTTTGGATGAACCACAGTTACCTCAATAGCCAATCCAAGTATTGTAAACATGAGGTTACCAGGTGCCTTTATCTACAGAGGTTACTTTTGTTCAGGTTATTTAGTTATCTGTAGGTTTAAGTAATGAAAGGTGGTTTGGAACAAAAATATTTTGGGTTGCATGTTACAAAATCAGAAATATATCAAGGACACACTGGTGTTATTTCTAAAATTATACATGGGAAATAGTTTTCTCGGTCAACTTAACATGGTTATTGCAGGGAAAGAAAAGCCCCAGGAGCGAGGTTGCCAATGCAACTAGATATATACACCTGGCAAATACATTTTCATTGGGTTTTATTTTTGATTGGGTTTTCTATGGGCCTGAAAACCTCAAAATATATTGTTGTTTGTGAAGGTTCATCCAGGTCATGGTATATCTGTTGTATTCAATTAGATCAACTGGACTTGAAGTTTAGTTCTTGAAGACGTTTTGCTAGTCATCCGACTGGCTTTCTCAATTCAGAATGACTTGTACAAGAATCTGTGGCAATTATGTACCCTGGAAAACCCCAATTAGCATATCACAGCCAGGTGTTAAGGGTGTGATTGGATAGTGGCTAAGAGGTGTTATAGGAGGAGGTAGAAACACAGGCGCTTAATACCTTTAAGGGCATAGCACCCAGCCACTGGTTCAGATATGTTGATGACACCTGGGTTAAAATCCACCAGAAGGAAGTACAAGCTTTCACAGAACACATTAATGCGGTAGACCAAAACATTAAATTCACAAGGGAAGAGGTACAAAACAACAAACTTGCTTTCTTGGACTGCTTGGTAGAAGTTAAGGAAAATGGTAAACTGGAAGTAGAGGTTTACAGAAAACCAACACACACAGATCAGTATTTGATGTTTGACTCCCACCACCCTTTAGATCACAAGCTGGGTGTCATCAGAACCCTGCAACACAGAGCCGGGAACATCCCCACTAGCACAGAGGCGAAGGCTAAAGAAATGAAACATCTCAGAGGAGCCCTTAAAACTTGTGGATATCCAGACTGGGCCTTTGTCAAAAGAAGTAGAAGGAAAGAAAAGAACACAAATACCAACAGTGAAGGGGAAAAGCAAGACAGGAGGAAGAACATGGTCATCCCATATGTAGCAGGGGTCTCCGAGAAATTAAGAAGAATTTTCAAAAAACATTGTATCCCTGTCTGCTTTAAACCGAACAACACACTGAGGCAGCAATTGGTACATCCCAAAGACCCAATACCAAAACACAAGAAAAGCGACATCATATATGCAGTGCAGTGCAGTGAAGAATGCTCTGATTTGTATGTGGGGGAGACCAAACAGCAACTGCATCAACGTATGGCCCAGCACAGAAGAGACAATTCCTCGGGTCAGGACTCAGCTGTGTACCTGCATCTTAAGGATAAAGGACATACCTTTGAAGATTGTAATGTTAACATATTGGCGAAGGAACGTGACTGTCACAAACCCCCGGTCCCAAAACGCCCCAACCACCTATCCGTTACCCCAAGCAACCAACAGGCGGACGGAACAGATCAGACCCGGTGGGTTTGGTGAACAAACAATATACTACACAATTAATATTACTAAATATCAATATACTCGCCGCCACCACATTCCGATTAAACAGCGGAATGACCTGTTACCTATATGGGGATATCCACACCCCTACTTCTAACAACCTGTAAGAAAATTGGTTACTCACCCCTAATATTCTATACACAGTTATACAGTATCTCTATATACCTACACAATACTCTCTATAGTAGCGTACTTCGAAGACACAGGTTTGTTTTGGGATATACTCAGAATAGGACAATAGCCTATAAATGATTTTATATCATTTATTAAAAGTTGTTAAAAATAGTGCATAAAAATATAAAGAAAAATAAAATAAATCACTGAACATAAAGTGGTAACACAAGTGATGGATAAAAGAATGAATACTTAAAGATAATTGGCATCTGAATTGTCCATGAGAAGAGTCCAGAACTTGATAATCCAGTTATTGGGAAAATAATAGTCCAAATGATAAGTCCTGCGTTAAGCCAATACGGTCTGTCCAGTTGGCTAGATGTTATTCCAGATGTTCTTGTAGATGTTATGACAGACTCCTTGTGATGAGACCCAGTTCCATTTTTATCCTTTCTTCAGAAAATGGGAGTGGTCTGGTCCCTAGAGGGGCGGACTTGGTTCTGCCCTTGAAGATTGGTTCCTAGTTTTGGAGGGAATTGTAAATATCAAATTCCCCCCCCCCGTCCATAATCCATGTACCATACATGTCACATTCAAAATAATATCATGATGGTCCATAACTAATTTTTCCCAACAGAACAAGACCAAATACGACATATCTGGGGTATCCTAGGCCTAAGAAGGATAATATCCCAAGTTTGGCTCGGGCTATGATATTGTGTCAGGTATCTATAAATGTAAATTAATTACTGGATAAACTGGGGGTATTTATGAAAACCTGAAATAATTCTACATTCTGAATTATTAAGGAATATGAATGACCTTTGATCTGCCAGTTGGTTTCTGTTTAAATCCCAACTAACAGATTCCCTGCTGTTCTCGTTGCCTACCAGTCTATGACATTGTTTGTTTTTTATGGGGAATTCACACCTTCCCCCATTGAAGTTAGACCCCTTGCTAGTCAGCTAATTTAACACCAAATGGCCCTGCCTTTGGGGAAAGGAAGCAGGGCTTACAGGGTAACACGAATTAACTCTGCGATTACCTGGGAACAGGGAACAATAGGAGCTGCCATACTGCTTCATCATGCCAATATGTCGAAATAAACAAAAATTAGGGTTGCAATTTCAGATTTTGTCTATGGCGTTTTTACATTGAATACCGGTTCATCACAGTGACTGGTTCAAGAGAGGTGTTAAGGAGGCCATTTATGTGAAAATAAAGAAACCAAGCCTAAATAGAGGTGGGGGGGTTCGACACCAACTGTCTGCCATGTACAATGCTGTTTTAACACCTTACTCTGAGCGTTCCTATAACACCTCTTAGCCACTATCCAATCACACCCTTAACACCTGGCTGTGATATGCTAATTGGGGTTTTCCAGGGTACATAATTGCCACAGATTCTTGTACAAGTCATTCTGAATTGAGAAAGCCAGTCGGATGACTAGCGAAACGTCTTCAAGAACTAAACTTCAAGTCCAGTTGATCTAATTGAATACAACAGATATCTAAAAATATATTATCTTAATTATTATTATCTTAATATTGGCTTCTTAAGACCAACATATCTTAAGAATAAACTTGGCAGGATATTTAAGGAAGTGAGTGTTAAAGGGGCAATAAATTTGATATTTTGAGTAGCTGCCAAGTAGACCAATAATTCACAGGGAGGTAGGATAGCCTATTCTTACACTTACCTGCCTGAACCGTGAGTGCAACTTCTAACAACTTCTAACAGCGAGTTGTCCTGGCATCCCTCATATCTTCTGTGCATGTGTACCTATGGGAAATATATAGGCACGTCGGGACAGGGCGCCGATCAGCTGTGTAGGGTTAGTTCTATTGGGCTAAAAAACCTACAGTATTTCTGAAAGATTGCAATAATAAAAGGTATAATTCCTTTTCAACCTGCTTCAAACAATGGCTAACACAATACAACTTCCTATTAAAGGATAAGTGCCCTATAATAGCATGTCAAGTTAAATTGGAAGCAGCGGCTGTTAAAAATCTTTCCCTCTTTTTTTTCCTAGGTCCCTCCTGAGCCTACCTTTGGTGGTCTATAGTTGCTGACATCTTGCTTCAGCATTGTAGCCTGCTTAGCTCTGCCCTCCAAGACTTCCTGGTTCTCCCTTCTGCTGTAGTCCCAAAAAGCCATGCCGTTTGGCCTGGGTGCGCGTGCCCTCGCCGCATAAACATGCGGCGTGACGTCACATTTACAGTAATCACGTGATCAGTGATAACGGTAAATTAGTGTGATGGACTGTATTGGAGACAATCCAACCCCCCAAGAGAGGAGGTAATACTGTTAAACTACTATTACAAAGAGAATGCCATTGGATTAGTTCCCTAGAAACCCTTGTACCACTTGGTTTGAATGAATCTTGGTCTCTTAAATGTTATCTGTAACAATATTCTAACACTTTGCTTTTGTACTTCCTTTACAGATAACCATCTGCCCGTTTACTCACATAGTCGCTTATAGCACTTCGACAAGGTATGGCTATCGTTAATGCTAGAATTAACTCCGGGCAGAAATGTTTAGTACATGTTTTGGATTTATCATCCTACTCTGGTGTTTTTAGTAGGCCATTACTGGCAGTGCTGATAGCTCTTTGATATTGGTAGGCGATCTGTTGCAATACCACAGGTATTAATTTCGTATAATTTTGAATACATTTGTTTTTGAGTATGTTTGTTTTTGAGTGTACTTTTTCCTAATTTACCTACCACAGGAATAAAGGTCTTGTGGTGGTTTCTGTATCTCCCACTTTGGTCTATGGACTTCTCTCTCTTCACCACATCCCTTTGATTGGGACCTTGCTGGACTTACACTTTCACGAACACTGACCATAATGGTCTTTTCTTGGGAAAGGGGGAGGGGTTTGTGTGCCAACAGGAAGTGGGATAGTCACTTCCTGTTTCTATGTATATATATATATATATTGGTGTAGTCACTGTTCTCCACACATTTGAGAAAGGACCCTAGGTCTGAAACATGTCATGTGTGAATAAATATGGCTGAAATGAGATATCTTAGGAGTCTCCTTGTTTCTGGATCTGCCTCACCTCTTTACAGTAATCATGTGATCAGTTATAATAGTAAATACGTATTTACAGTAATCACGTGATCAGTGATAACAGTAAATTAGTATTTACAGTAATCATGTGATTAGTTATAATAGTAAATTAGTATTTACAGTAATCACGTGATCAGTGATAACGGTAAATTAGTATTTACAGTAATCATGTGATCAGTTATAACAGTAAATAAGTATTGACAGTGAACATGTGATCAGTGATAATGGTAAATTAGTATTTACAGTGATCATGTGATCAGTTATAATAGTAAATTAGTATTTACAGTGATCATGTGATTAGTGATAACAGTAAATTAGTATTTACAGTAATCACGTGAGCAGTGATAACGGTAAATTAGTATTTACAGTAATCATGTGATCAGTGATAACAGTAAATTAGTATTTACCGTAATCACTTGATCAGTGATAACAGTAAATTAGTATTTACAGTAATCACGTGATCAGTTATAACAGTAAATTAGTATTTACGTAATGACGTGATCAGTGATAAAGGTAAATTAGTATTTACAGTATACGTGATCGTGATACGGTAAATTAGTATTTACAGTAATGACGTGATCAGTGATAACGGTAAATTAGTATTTACAGTAGTCACGTGATCAGTGATAACGGTAAATTAGTATTTACAGGTGATCAGTGATAACGGTAAATTAGTATTTACAGTAATCATGTGATCAGTGATAATGGTAAATTAGTATTTACAGTAATCATGTGATCAGTTATAACAGTAAATTAGTATTTACAGTAATCACGTGATCATTGATATCGGTAAATTAGTATTTACAGTAATCACGTGATCAGTGAAACGGTAAATTGTATTTACAGTAATCACGTGATCAGTGATAACGGTAAATTAGTATTTACAGGTGATCAGTGATAACGGTAAATTAGTATTTACAGTAATCACGTGAGCAGTGATAACGGTAAATTAGTATTTACAGTAATCACGTGATCAGTGATAACAGTAAATTAGTATTTACCGTAATCACGTGATCAATGATAACAGTAAATTAGTATTCACAGTAATCACGTGATCAGTGATAACGGTAAATTAGTATTTCAGTAATCACGTGTCATTAAACAGTAAATTAGTATTTACAGTAATAACGTGATCAGTGATAACGGTAATTAGTATTTACAGTTCCGTGATCAGTGATAACTTAAATTAGTATTTACAGTAATCACGTGATCAGTGATAACAGTAAATTAGTATTTACAGTAATGACGTGATCAGTGATAAAGGTAAATTAGTATTTACAGTAATGACGTGATCAGTGATAACGGTAAATTAGTATTTACAGTAAAGACGTGATCAGTGATAACGGTAAATTAGTATTTACAGTAATCACGTGATCAGTGATAACGGTAAATTAGTATTACAGGTGATCATGTGATACGGAAATTAGTATTTACAGTAATCATGTGATCAGTGATAATGGTAAATTAGTATTTCAGTAATCATGTGATCAGTATAACAGTAAATTAGTATTTACAGTAATCACGTGATCATTGATATCGGTAAATTAGTATTTACAGTAATCACGTGATCAGTGATAACGGTAATTAGTATTTACAGTAATCACGTGGTCAGTGATAACGGTAAATTAGTATTTACAGGTGATCAGTATACGGTAAATTAGTATTTACAGTAATCACGTGAGCATAGTGAATCACGGTAAATTTAAATTTTATGTGTACGTGATCAGTGATAAAGTAAATTAGTATTTACCGTAATCACGTGATCAATGATAACAGTAATAGTATTCACATAATCACGTGATCAGTGATAATGGTAATTATATTTCAAATGACGTGATCAGTTTAACAGTAATAGTATTTACAGTAATGACGTGATCAGTGTACAGTAATTAGTATTTACCGTAATCACTGATCATGATAACAGTAAATTAGTATTCACGTAATCACGTGCAGTGATAACGGTAAATTAGTATTTACAGTAATCACGTGATCAGTTATAACGTAAAATTATTATTTACAGTAATGACGTGATGTGATAAAGGTAAAATAGTATTTATATGACGGATCTAGTATAACGGTAATATTACGTGTTTAGCTAGTAATACGTGATCAGTTATACGGTAAATTAGTATTTACAGTAGTCACGTGATCAGTGATAACGGTAAATTAGTATTTACAGGTGATCAGTGATAACGGTAAATTAGTATTTACAGTAATCATGTGATCAGTGATAATGGTAAATTAGTATTTACAGTAATACTGTGTCAGTTATAACATAAATTAGTATTTACAGTAATCACGTGATCATTGATATCGGTAAATTAGTATTTACAGTAATCACGTGATCAGTGATAACGGTAAATTAGTATTTACAGTAATCACGTGATCAGTGATAACGGTAAATTAGTATTTACAGGTGATCAGTGATAACGGTAAATTAGTATTTACAGTAATCACGTGAGCAGTGATAACGGTAAATTAGTATTTACAGTAATCACGTGATCAGTGATAACAGTAAATTAGTATTTACCGTAATCACGTGATCAATGATAACAGTAAATTAGTATTCACAGTAATCACGTGATCAGTGAAACGGTAAGTGTATTTACATTAATCACGTGATCAGTTATACAGTAAATTAGTATTTACAGTATCACGTGATCAGTTATAACATAAATTAGTATTACGTAAACGGAATGATAATCAGTAAATTTATTCGTGAATCGTGATCAGTGATACCGTTAAATTAGTATTTACAGTATCACGTGATACATGTGATAACGGTAAATTAGTATTTCACGTAATCACGTGCAGTGTAACAGTAAATTAGTATTTACAGTAATGCGTGATCAGTGATAAAGGTAATTAGTATTACAGTAATGACGTGATCAGTGATAACGGTAAATTAGTATTTACGTAATGACGTATGCAGTGATAACTGTAAATTAGTATTTACAGTAATCACGTGATCAGTGATAACGGAAATTAGTATTACAGGTGATCAGTGATAACGGTAATTATTATTTACAGTATCATGTGATCAGTGATAATGGTAAATTAGTTTACAGTAACATGTGATCAGTTATAACAGTAAATTAGTATTTACAGTACAGTAATCACGTGATCATTGAATCGGTAAATTAGTATTTACAGTATCACGTGATCAGTATAATGGTATTAGTATTTACAGTAATCACGTGATCAGTGATAACGGTAAATTAGTATTTACAGTGTGATCAGTGATAACGGTAAATAGTATTTACAGTAACACGTGAGCAGTGATAACGTAAATTAGTATTTACAGTATTCACGTGATCAGTGATAACAGTAAATTAGTATTTACCGTAATCACGTGATCAATGATAACAGTAATTAGTATTCACAGTAATCACGTGATCAGTGATAACGGTAATAGTATTTACAGTATCACGTGATCAGTTATAACAGTAAATTAGTATTACAGTATCAGTGATCAGTGATAACGGTAAATTAGTTTACTAATCACGTGATCAGTGATAACGTAAATTAGTATTTACAGTAATCACGTGATCAGTGATAACGGTAAATTAGTATTTACAGTAATCACGTGATCAGTGATAAAGGTAAATTAGTATTACAGTAATGACGTGATCAGTGATAACGGTAAATTAGTATTTACAGTAATCATGTGATCAGTTATAACAGTTTAGTATTTACAGTAATCACGTGATCATTGATATCGGTAAAATTAGTATTTCACGTAACACGTGATCAGTGATAACGGTAATTAGTATTACATACAACGTGATCAGTGATAACGGTAAATTAGTATTTACAGGTGATCATGGAACGGTAAATTATTTTACAGTAATCATGTGATCAGTGATAACGGTAATTAGTATTTAGAGTAATCACGATGATTACTGTAAATACTAATTTACCATAATCAGTGATCACTAGTACTAGTAAATACTATTTACCGTTATCACTGATCATGTGATTACTGTAAATACTAATTTACCATATCAGTGATCACGTGATCAGTGATTATGGTAATTAGTATTTACAGTACATATGATCGTGATAACAGTATTAGTATTTACAGTAATCATATGATCAGTGATATCGTAAATTAGTATTTACAGTGAATCACGTGACGTGATAATGGTAAATTATATTTACAGTGATCACAGTGATCAGTGATAACAGTAAATTAGTATTTACAGTATGACGTGATCAGTGAGATAAGGTAAATTAGTATTTACAGTAATGACGTGATCAGTGATAACGGTAATTATATTTACAGTAATGACGTGATCATTGATACTTAAATTATTATTTACAGTAATCACGTGTCAGTGATAACGGTAAATTAGTATTTACAGGTGATCAGTGATAACGTAAATTAGTATTTACAGTAATCATGTGATCAGTGATAATGGTAATTAGTATTTACAGTAATCATGTGATCAGTTATAACAGATTAGTATTTACAGTACACGTGATCATTGATATCGGTAAATTATGATTTACAGTAATCACGTGATCAGTGATAACGGTAAATTAGTATACGTAATCACGTGATCAGTGATAACGGTAAATTAGTATTTACAGGTGATCAGTGATAACGGTAAATTAGTATTTACAGTAATCACGTGAGCAGTGATAACGGTAATTAGTATTTACAGTAATCACGTGATCAGTGATAACAGTAAATTAGTATTTACCGTAATCACGTGATCAATTTAACAGTAAATTAGTATTCACAGTAATCACGTGATCAGTGATACGGTAAATTAGTATTTACGAATCACGTGTTCAGTTATAACATATTAGTATTTACAGTAATGAAGTGATCAGTGATTGGTAAATTAGTATTTACAGTAATCACGTGATCAGTGATAACGGTAAATTTATTTAATAATCACGTGATCAGTGATAACGGTAAATTAGTATTTACAGTATCACGTGATCAGTTATACAGTAAATTAGTATTTCAGTATGATGTGATCAGTGATAAAGGTAAATTAGTATTTACAGTAATGACGTGATCAGTGATACGGTAAATTAGTATTACAGTAATGACGTGATCAGTGATAACGGTAATTAGTATGTACAGTAATCACGTGATCATGATAACAGTAATTATATTTACAGTGATCAGTGATAACGGTAATTATTAGTATTATTAGTAAGAATCATGTGATTCAGTGATAATGTAATTAGTATTTACAGTAATCACGTGATCAGTGATAACCGTAAATTAGTATTTACAGTATCACGTGATCAGTGATAACGGTAATTAGTATTTACAGTAATCACGTGATCAGTTATAACAGTAAATTAGTATTTACGTATGATGTGATCAGTGATAAAGGTATAAAGTAGTTTACAGTAATGACGTGATCAGTGATAACGGTAATTAGTATTACAGTAATCACCGTGATCAGTGATAACGGTAAATTAGTATTTACAGGTGATGAGTGATAAGGTAAATTAGTATTTAAAGTAATCATGTGATCAGTGATAATGTAAATTAGTATTTATAGTGATCACGTGATCAGTGATAATGGTAAATTAGTATTACAGTGAACATGTGATCAGTGATAACAATAATTAGTATTTACGTATCACGTGATAAGTGATAATGGTAAATTAGTATTACAGTGAACATGTGATCAGTGATAAGTGCGTAAATTAGTATTTACATTGATCTGTGATCATGCTGGTAATTAAGTGATTACGTGATCATTGATCAGTGATAATGTATTGTATTTACAGTAATCATGTGATCAGTGATAATGGTAAATCAGTATTTACAGTAATCTGTGATCAGTGATAATGGTAAATTAGTATTTACAATCATGTGATCAGTGATAATGGTTAATTAGTATTTCCAGTAATCATGTGATCAGTGATAATGGTAAATCAGTATTTACAGTGAACACGTGATCAGTGATATGGTAAATTAGTATTTACATGAACATATGATCAGTGATACAGTAAATTAATATTTAAATAATCATGTGATCAGTGATAATGTAATAATATTTACAGTGAACATGTGATCAGTGATAATGGCAATTAGTACTTACAGTCATCTGTGATAGAGTAATATATAAAGTATATTTACAGTAATCACTGATCAGTGATAACGGTAAATTAGATTTACAGTAATAACGTGATCAGTGATACGATAAATTAGTATTTACAGTGATTATGTGATCAGTTATAATAATAAATTAGTATTTACAGTTATCATTTGATCAGTTATAATAATAAATTAGTATTTACAGTGATTATTGTCACTGATAATGGTAAATTATTATTTACGGGGGCGTGGTCTGCTAGGCCATGAGATAGGACGTGAGTGCTAACAGCTCCGCTCCAACAATATCCTTTGCATCCTGGAGAACTTAAAACCCACCCAACTCCACACAAACATCTTTTCGAAAATTTTCGAAAAATCCGTAAATTCGAAAATCCGCGAGCGGACACATTAAACGATTAAAATGAAGTTCGGCAAAATCCGCATTAAAAGTGGTCTAAATAGCCTTGGTAATATTACACTTAATCACTCAGGGACCTGGGTAATGTCCTTAGAAACACGTATCAATGCCTACAATACCTAAAAATTACAGTCCGCTAGCGAGAACGGTATTTTCGAAATACGAGGATTTCCGTAAAAACGAGATTTCCGTAACAACGAGGACCTCCGTAAAAACGAGGATCTCCGAAAAACGAGGATTCCCGTAAAAACGTGTAATCATGTTGCTGCCATTGCTAATTTGGGTCATGTGGCTTGCTACGTCTTAAATGATCCCCAAAAATTTGAATTTACAAGAATTTCTCGTTTTAACAAAAATTCTCGTAATTACGAGAATCCGCGTAATTACGAGGATCTTCGTTTTTTCCGGGTCCCGGAAGGTCGCAGTTCTTGTAATTAGCGAGATACTCGTATTTTCGAAAATTTTCGTAAAAAAAAAATCCGGGTTGGAAGTTCGGAAGGCGGAAAATCTGGAATTCCGCCGTTCGCGGATGGATAAATCCGCGGCGGATCCCGGTTCGGGTCCGCGAACCGCCATCTCTACACTCACCGGGTGAGCATATGGAGGCATCACATTGCTAGACCATGCTGACCTCAAAAATTGATGAAATCAATTGATATATCTTTACTCCGCCAAGATCTTCAGACGTTGCGTGTCCATGTAATAGAGGAAGAGACGCGCATAAGTGGTGTGGAGACGCTTATCCAAACTCTGCAACAAGGGAGTAGGCCTCCCCGAAAGGGCAGAGGGGACAGACCAAGACGCTTCCTGGAAACACTGCTCACCATTGCCGGCCGAGAAAACTTCTCCAATGTTTTCAGTGGAAAGGCCACACTGTCTGACCCCAAGACCCCCACCTCCGGGAGCACCTCCGCGTATCTAAGCGAGCGCTTCAATTAAAAAGACAGGGACGCAGTCCAACCGTCACCTTGAGATGGGGAAGATCACCTACCAAATGCCTCCATATCGGTATACCCAGATTTTCTCACGGAGCTTGCAAAGGCAATGTGTAAAATTTGTGGATGTCAAACGTAACTACGCACACTTGAATTGAAAATTGACATGCTTTTATCCCATACGCCTTAGGGTGTAAGAAGGCAACCATCCTCAATTTTTTTACCTCACGGCTGAGAGTAATGTCCTGTCTGGAACAAAGAAATGGACTAAATGATCGCTTGTGTAAAATAATGATCGCCATGTAAAATAATGCCCGCCGGGTAAAATAATGATCGTTGTGTAAAATAATGATCGCTGTGTAAAATAACGCCCGCCGTGTAAAATAATGATCGCTGTTTAAAAAAATGATTGTTGTGTAAAATAATGATCGCTGTGTAAAATAATGCCCGCCGTGTAAAATAATGATCGTTGTGTAAAATAATGATCGCTGTGTAAAATAACGCCCGCCGTGTAAAATAATGATCGCTGTGTAAAATAATGATCGCTGTGTAAAATAATGATCGCCATTTAAAATAATGCCCGCTGTGTAAAATAATGATTGTTGTGTAAAATAATGATCGTTGTTGAAATAACAGCCGTTATTGCAGTGATGTTGTTAATTTACAACTTTTTACAAATTTTTATTAATAACATCCTAAAATTCTATATCTGTTGTATTCAGTTAGATCAACTGGACTTAATGTTAGTTCTTGAAGAAGTTTCGCTAGTCATCTGACTGGCTTTCACAGAAGATCCAATTCAGCCGCGTACCTGCATCTTAAGGGAAAAAAGGACATCCTTTGAAGATTGTAATGTCAACATCCTTTCAAAGGAACAGACTGTGTTCAAGAGAGTGTCAAGGAGGCCATTTATGTGAAAATAAAGAAATCAAGCCTAAATAGAGGTAGGGGGATTAGACACCATCTGCCATGTACAATGCTGTTTTGATGCCTTACACCCCCTTAACACCTTAAGGTCCTAACACCTGGCTGTGATATACTAATTGGGACTTTCCAGGGTACATAATTGCCACAGATTCTTGTACAAGTCATTCTGAATTGAGAAAGCCAGTCGGATGACTAGCGAAATGTCTTAAAGAACTAAACTTTAAGACCAGTTTATCTAACTGAATACAAAAGATATACGATGACCTGGATGAATGAGAACTCACAAGCAAACTACATTTGGCGGAAGTGCTACTGATCTGGTCAAACATCTATATACAAACATAGAAATAATCAATGCACATTCCTAGGCCCCATACAATATCATACTGTCTGCACATTGGCATACATTATAAAAAAAGGGTTTTAGTATACATTACTGTGATCACATGTATAATATATATATATATATATATATATATATATTATATATATATAATATATAGTAGATTAAAGGGATTAGCTCGCAACCCTACACTGGAACACTGTTCTTTGCATATAGGAGGCCACAGTAAAATCCATGGTGTGATTTCATCATAACACTAATCATTACTAATGACAGGCATTTTGCAATGTCTGCCTGAAATAAGGTTATTTGGCAGTAGTGTAATGTTTCTGTAAAATAGTGTGTAACTAAACTGTGCCCATTTATTATATTGAACATTGTTGGTAATGTTGCTATAGCCTTGGGCTCTGTTCCTATGTTATCTCATAAAAAAATACATGTACGGTATCTTAATTAGGTTTCAAAAATCACATATCTTCTGTCGTCTAAGGTGCACTTCTCATGGTATTAAAGTTCAGCTTGCATATAAAAAACAATCTCCCTAAACTGAGCTTTTGGCTAATACAGTAAATTAACAGTAACAATCGTAAATTACAGACACCGATCCTTAATCATTCTGGTAATCATTCCGGTAATGTACAACAGCGGCCGCGTCGTAGTAAACAACCACAATGGTAATCTATGGAGACCGTAAATCTACAATCGTGTTATAGTAGATTTCGATCGTTATTGTTCATTAAGATCGTTTACATTAATTTACGATAACGATATGTTAAAATAATCGGAAATTACAACGTTAATCTAATGAATATAGCCCTAGGTATTTAATAATAAGTTCTATTCCTTTTTGGGAAAGATATCTGCCTCCTCCTCTACTCAATTACCTTTTAATAAACTTGAACATATGCAGAGGAAGCAGCAGGTAAAATTGCAGTCAATCATTGGATGGGATGTCAGTGTTCACAGCCTTGATTGACTGCATGGAGGGAGGAGCCAACTTACTCTGCACGAATGGGGACAATAATTATCCTTAAATTTCTGGTTAGTAATGCAGGTAATAAAGTGCAAAATATATCAGTTGGGTTGAGGGCAGGTAACCAACAACTGACCATTTTTTTTGGTTTTAAAGGGCATCTTTTACTGCACATGCCAAGAAACCTCTAAGGAGGAACAGTTAAGGTGGTACACACAAAGGGACTTTGTCCTGACTACTAGAGAGTGCTCGGCTGGGACAAATTCTTTGCAGCCGACATATGACCGCAAGGTTCCGCCCGTGTTATTCCTCCGAAATTGATTGAATGTTGCGGGATGGGTCTGCTGTAATGTATGGGCTTTTATTTCCCTTTAACTATAAGTTTCATTGCCTTTTTGGTTGTTTAAGACCTGGATATAAAGGGATGATATAAGGGTTGTTTTTTTTCCGCAAATTGCTTGCAATAAACTGCTGCTTACATTGCAAGACCTATCCTAAACCCACATTCATTATTGGTACATTGGGCCATATTTATAACGCGTGGCATCACAATTTAGTGGTATCAGTAATGTACGACAGCAGCAGAAATTTATGGCAGTGGTTGTAAATTACATCAAACGTTCGGTCGTAGAATAGTATGCGGTAGTGAACTACAAAACTACCACAATGGTATTCTATGGGGATCATAAATTTACGATTGCGTTATGGAGAGTTACAATTGTTATCAAATCACGATAACGATTGTTAATTTATGATCGTTAATTTATGATAATGATTGTAAATTAAACGATGTGTTAAAGCGATCGGAATTTAACAAACGTTTTAATGATTGTTAAACTGATCGTTAAAGGCGCGGCATCACTAAAAAGCGATACTGCAGTTTGGTGCATTCTACCAAAGAGTTGTTAACAGTACTATGTTTTATGCACAGTTCAGGTTTACAACGGTTATAAAACTAAATGGTATAAAAATACAAAGATGTTATCATTTCCACTTCCGGAATATACATGCTTGTATTTGGCCTTGGCTCCCAGTGAAGGTTATCTGATTGTTCTGATTCCAGCTCAGGTGCATACGTGGAAAATTGAGTAATAAAGGCCAATTTAGACTGTTAAGTCAGCACATTGTTCAGTTCGTTTTCAAAGTAAAAAATAAATGCCAAACCGTTATCTGTAATATCTTTAATTATAACCTAAAAAGATAGTTTACACTGTATATGAGATAATAATTACATCTTAATAACTATGGATTAAGTTACCTAGCTCACTAACAGATCAAACTTATTTCATCTAGTTTTTCGAAATCACCTGCTACACGTTAGCATTATTTATCCAGAGGACAATTAAAGGATAAGTGCACTGTAAAATCAAGTTGTGTTCATTTGGAAGCTGCAGCTTTAAAAATACTGTTGCCATATTTTTTTTCCCTATGCCCCTCAGAGCCTACATTTGTGCCTTGAATGTTGCTGACATCTTGTTACTGGTTTGCTGAGTGTTAAGCTGAAATGTCCTCTGTTCCCTGCTTGAGCCTCAAATGATAATGCCTGTGAGAGTTCCGTGCACTCTCCTGCTTGAGCCTCAAACAGTAATGCCTGTGAGCTTTGTGTCGGAACCCCACCTCCACCACCTCTATTCAGCTTGGTTTCTTTATTTACATAAATGGCTCCTTGACACCTCTCTTGAACCAGTCATGTTCCTTTGCCAATATGTTAACATTACAATCTTCAAAGTATGTCCTCTTTCTTAAAATGCAGGTACACGGCTGAGTCCTGACCTGAGGAATTAGCTCTTCTGTGCTGGGCCATACCATTGGTGTGTAGTTGCTGTGGTCTCTCCCACATACAAATCAGAGCACTCTTCACTACACTGCATGCTTATATGATGCCGCTTTTCTGTGTTCGGTATTGGGTCTTTCGGATGTACCAATTGCTGCTCAGTGGGTTGTTCGGTTAAGCAGACAGGGATACAGTGTTTTTTGAAAATCCTTCTTAATTTCTTTGAGACCCCGCTAATATGGGATGACCATGTTCTTTTTCCTCTCTTGTTTCCCCTTCACTGTTGTTATTTTCTTTCTTTCACTCCTTGATCTTCTTCATCTGATTGGTTTGGACAAATTAGCACCTTTTTAACGATAAGAACTATTACTGGCCTATTACATAGGCCAGTAATAGGTTTACTGACAAACCAAACAGTCAAACACAGTATGTGAATACTCCATATGACTTGTATAAAATTGTAGTTTCAGTTAATGCAAAATTATTTAAGTCAGAATAGTGACACTTTAAGTTTCACACTATTATTTTGCATTGGTTGCTCAGCACTGTTTCCAATTATTTTTGGAAACTGCAGGTCTGCTATATTAACCAACACAAATGGGCATCTTTTTTGTTGTTTTTAAAGGCACCTTTTATTGCATGTCCCCCTTAGTTTGGATGGTTCACCCGTGTCAAGGGCAAAAATGCTATATATTTAACTGCATTATTATCTTAAACAATTTGATGTGATGATTGTATGGACTTTTGTTCTCAGCTCTTTTGCTTCTGGCAACCTACTGTGTGGATGTATGTATAGTTTATACACTTGGGTACGTAGCGCTGTATATTATAAAATACAAAACGGGTTATTCAATAAAAGTTCTATCGTTTAAAATGGTGCTAATTTTGCCCCAACCAATCAGATCTTATTTAACATTTGAAAGCTAATATCTGATTGGTTGGGGCAAAATTAGCACCATTTTAAACAATAAGAACTGTTATTGAATAACCCTGTAAGTATACAAAAATATTTATATAAATTATAGAGGAATAGATATGTGTGGGGTGCCTTGACACATTAGGAACAATCATATAATGTGCTGTGCTCAAAAGGTTGGATAAAAGTTTAGTTTTATAGGTACTAATGGATGTCGCACAAGCAAAGGTGATGCAAGGGGCACATTAAGTATAAGTGAATATTATTTAAATTACATCTACATACTGTAGTATGTAGATGTGATTTTAAATAATATTCACTATACTTTAAGTGTGCCCCTTGCATCAATCTTTGCTTGTGCTATAGCTAAGGGTCATTGGTAGAAGACTGGCAAGGGAGCACCTTATGAATATGGCTAATAGCCACAAAGAGAGTGCCTAGGCCCGAAACCAAGTTTGCTGTACTAATGGATGTCACCTGGCGAAGCGAGAGAGAGTTCAAAGGTAGGAGCAGCAAGAGAGAATGGTTTAAGATGGAGAGTAAATAGTGTTTGTTGGGGGATTGTAGAGGAGATTGCCCTGTGAGGAGGCATAGCACGTCCAGCAACATAAGGGACCAAGAAAGAAAAAGTAGGGCGGTGCAGCCAAGTGAACCAGTTTAAAGGTTAAAAGAAGGGTATTGATTATTTGAATATGAGCCTTTGATGGGAAGCCATCCTATAGACTGCAGTTCGGGTTGCAGGTTCTCTCTTGGAGAAGAGTGAATGATCTAAACTGCTGAGTTTAACATAGACTATAGAGGGGACAATGACAAGTTGGGAAACCAAGTAGTCAAGATAGGAGAGTATAAGGGCATGCATGGGCATTTTAGTAGTGAAGCAAGACAGGAAAGGACAATATTGAGAAAGAGAAAACATCACATCCTGGCAGGGCCTCCTCTCCCATGAAGCAGAGTGAGCCTGTATTCTCAGAAGGCACTCCAGCATTTAATGGAGAGGCGGCAGGCAGCACTGAAAAAAAAACCCAAAAACCTGCGAGTAGCGAACACCCCATGAAGTTAAATTTTCTCTCCTGATCTTGCCTCTGCCAGACTGCTGCCAAGTGCCGAGTAGTAAGAAAAGACAAGTGCTAGCTAGCTTAAGTCACATGTCTCTATGGTTCCTAAGTGCACACACCACTGCTCAAGAACTAATCTGATATGGGTGATGGGTATTCTATGCAAAAATATGTCTTGAATAGAAAACAGATGGAAAGGGCGCAAATTTGTGAAGTGTTCCGATAATGGAGGACTTAAATTACTTTGGCATTGATTGCAGTATTGGAACTGCCAACACAGAAAAGGGTGATGGGTTCCTAAATTTGCTACAGAGGATAATTTTTTCTCACAGGTGGTCGAAGTTCCTACTAGAAAAGGAGCTCTGTTGGATCTGGTAATATCTAACACCGAGGAGCGTATTATAGCTAAAAGGTAACTGAACCTTAGGGAATAGTGACCATAAGAACCTTATGTGTCGTTTTGTGTATGTTATCAAAAGGAAAAGTGCACTTTTCCTTTGATAACATACACTTTTAATTTCAGGAAGTCAATTTTCCAAGGTTAAAAGATGCTCTTCAACTGGAGATTACATTATCAGGTAAAGGTACTGAACAGAAATGGACTGTTTTTAAAAAGGATTTAAGCCATTTCACATCTAAATTTATACCCATGGGAAATAAATGTAAAAAAAATAAGTCTGCACCCATGTGGCTTAATTCTGATGTAAAGAGGGAAATGAAAAGAAGAAAAAGGCATTTAAATCCTTTAAGTCAGAGGGGATGAAAAGGGCATTTAGGAATTATAAAAACTGTAACAAGGATTGAAGAAACCAATTAAGCTAGCAAAATTAATAATGAAGTTAGGATAGCTGAACAAGCATCACTAACCCTAAACATTTTTTAGTATATTAATAGTAAGAAGATGAAGATTGAAAATGTGGCACCCTTAATTAATGGGGATAAGTTAGTTACGGAGGATGGTGATAAAGCAAATGTCTTGAAAAATTTTTCCCTCTGTAACACGATGGAAATCCAAGTACAGATAGCATAGAGTATAGTGGTAATTATAGTGTAGAAGATGCAGGTGCTTTTGGTTAACCAAGGATATGGTGCAGAAACAACAAATAAGGTTAATATAATAAATCACTGTGGACCGGATAAAATACATCCTCGGGTCCTTAGGGAAATAAAGTTCACTTATATCTAGGTCATTGTTTCCTATTTTTGCAGATTCCTTCATGTCTGGAAATGTGTGTGATGCTCGGAGTCCTGAGTATAACTTAACTATAACCTATACCCAATCTACAGCTGCTGTCTTCACCTATAGACAAGCCCCGATCTTCAGACTTGTTGCGCCCGCTGACATGGTATCCCCAGGTCTTAGAGCGCAAGGTATAGGCGCTGAGGGCGGGTATACTCTGGAAAAATGGAACATCAATGAAGCAAAACAGGATAACAATGAACAATGAGAAGAACAGTGATAATATGACAAGCCAAGAACAAGACTTGGCTGCTAGGACTAGATATGGCTACTAGAACTAATAGCAGGGACCACTAGCTTGGCTATACCAAAACTGTAACAGGCAATGAGTAACTGACTGGAACAGGTTTAAGTAAGGCGAGAGGGACCAAGGGGGAAAGAGAAATGATAAGTCTAATGCAGGATTGGCTAATAGAAAGGATTTGAATTTTATTGAATCTCCTCCATCCGTCTGTGCCTCCTGGACCGGGGGAGTGGGAGATAAAAGGAGTGCCTGTGTGCATCTGTGCGGCACCAGAAGAGCCCAGAACTGACACACAGCTCAAGGAGGATGCAAGCGTAATAGGACCGCTGGACGCTGCGGATGACATCATCTGAGACGCGGCGGACACCGCCGGAGATTGCGAGGATGGCATCACTGTGGCAGTGTGAGTAGCAGGTAAGCTGGATTCCCTAACATTACCCCCCCCGACCCTGGACCATTCAAGGGAGGTTATCTGGATTGTTTTAATGGAACTGATTGATAAGTTCTTGAGCATGGAACCAATGTGAGGAACTTTTTTCAGGACCGTAACACATTCCAGTCAATAAGATACTGTAAAGAATTTTGCCAACGTGAGTCCAGATTTTTTCAACCTCAAATTCAGTTTCTCCCTGGACTTCAACTGGAGGAGGAGGTTCAGCTGTAGCAAGAGCAGAGGCAGCTGCTTTTAGTAATGAAACATGAAAAGAATTGGTACTTTGTTAGATGGAGGGTAAAGCCACTTTGTACTTACTCTGTTAATCTTTTGAAGAATAGGATATGGACCAATGAATTAGGAAAAATCTGGTTCTGGATCGATGTTTGTCTGCAAATTCTTTTTGATGGAAAGAGGCCTTTTAAAGATTTTTGTTGTACCTGGTCCAGATTGTGGGCAAGTAATAATTCAGACCATGCACATCAGTCTTGCAAGCCCATGTATTTATGTGTCATACATGGGTACACAAAAGTGTAACGTTTCGATACACAGCGGTAACTTCTTCAGACAGATAGTGGCTCCAGATAGGTGGCATGTGTTGAAACCAATTTTCCAGAAGAGAAAGTCAGAAGTTGGACCGGGTTAAAGAAGTGCTTGGGATGATGACCATAAATGCAGTAGAAAGGATTCTGACAATCTGAAACAAGAAAACAGAGGTATTGCTCTAATGATTGATTGGTTCTCTCTGTCTGCCCATTAGACTGAGGATGGAGAGGAGAGAAGAAAAAGACAGAAAGATACCCAACTGAGTACAAAAGAGCTACAGGCCAAAACTGAGCTACAAACTGGAAAATGTGTTGATAAATAACAGGGATAAATCTTTAGCAGATGAAAGTTTGTTAAGTGGTATAAAATGAGCCATCTTGCTAAAATGGTCAAACTATGACCCAATGACCGTTGACCCCAGGAAGATGGGCAGGTCAATATGAAATCCATGGAGATCTGGGACCATGGAGTGGTAGGCACAGGCAGGGGCATTAATGTGCCAAAAAGAGATTTCTAGATGTCTTGCTACAGGCACAAACCACAACAGGATTAAAATAGCTTAGGTATCTCTGGAAATAAAGGCCACCATACATGATGGGACAGGAGCTCGTAGGTCTCTTTTATCTCATGGATGCCGGCTAGTTTAGAATCGTAGAAATGCTGAATTACCTGTAAACGGAGATTAGGAGGAACAAAAAAAATGATTAGATGGATACCAGGAGGAACATTGGTCAGAAAGGGGTTTAAAAGATCAGAAAATTAGGAGATAACTAGAATGAGAAGTGGACAAGGCATTCAAAAAACAGCAAGGAGGAATAATGGGTTCTGGCACAGTTTCAGAGTTAAAAAGTGAATCAGAAAAAAATTACGAGAAAGAGCACCAGCTTTTATATTCTTAGATGCAGGTCTGTATGTGATTATGAAACGGAACCTGGAGAAAGAAAAGAGCCCAACAGGTTGTCTAGAATTTAACCTTTTGGCATTCTCAGTATACTCCAGGATCTTTAGTAATTTTTTTTTTTTTTTTAGTAATTAAGGTTGAATAAAGACATTCGTCCATCAAGTCCAACCAATTCCTTTTTTTTTTTTTTTTTTTTTTTTAACCCTACCTAACAGTTGATCCAGAGGAAGGCAAAAAAAAACCCAGCTAAAAAAGGGGGGAAAAAATTCCTTCCTGACTCCAAACGGCAATCGGAAAGTATCCCTGGATCAACCAGATCTATATGCATTAATACCAGTAATTCTAATATTTTTTAGTATAGAAACTTATCAGGCCTTTTTTAAAGTTATTCAATGAACTTGCCATTACCACATCTGCTGGAAGACAGTTCCACAGTTTCACCGTTCTCACTGTAAAGAAACCTCTCCTAACTTGAAGATGAAACTTTTTCTTCCAACCTTAAAGGATGTTCACGAGTCCTCTGATATGACCTATTAGTGAACAATGCACCAGAGGTTCACTGTTGGGCCATTGTCACAAAACCCCCGGTCCCAAAACGCCCCCAACCACCTATCCGTTACCGGAAACACACTCCAAGCAACCGACAGGCGGACGGAACAGATCAGACCCGGTGGGTTTGGTGAACAAACGATATATTACACAATTAATATTATAAATATCAATATACTCACTGCCACACATCCCGATTTAAACAGCGGAATGACCTGTTACCTATATGGGGATATCCCACTCTACTTCTAACAACCTGTAAGGAAATTGGTTATTCACCCCTAATATTCTATACACAGTTATACAGTATTCTATATACTACACATAATTCTCTATAGTAGCGTACTTCGAAGACACAGGTTTGTTTGGGATTACTCAGAATAGGACAATAGCCTATAAATGATTTTAATACATTATTAAAAGTTGTTAAAAATAGTGCATAAAAATATAAGAAAAATAAAATAAATCACTGAACATAAAGCAGTTACACAAGGGAGGGTAGAATTGGGTAAAAGAAGAAATACTTAGAGATAATTGGCATCTGATAGTCCATGAGAAGAGTCCAGAACTGATAATCCAGTTATTGGGAAAATAATAGTCCAAATGATAAGTCCTGCGTAAGCCCATACGGTCTGTCCAGTTGGCTAGATGTATTCCAGATGTTCTTGAGATGTTATGACAGACTCTCTTGGGATGAGACCCAGTTCCATTTTTATCCTTTCTCAGAAAATGGGAGTGGTCTGGTCCCTAGAGGGGTGGACTTGGTTCTGCCCCAGAAGGTTGGTTCCAAGTTTTGGAGGGAATTTCAATATCGAATTCCAACCCCCGGCCATAATCCATGAACCATACATGTCACATTCAAACATAATATCCTGATGGTCCATAACTATTCCCAACAGAACAAGACCAAATACGACATATCTGGGGTATCCTAGACCTAAGAAGGATAATATCCAAGTTTGGCTTGGGCTATGATTTTGTGTCAGGTCTCTATAAAGTAGAATTAATTACTGGATAACTGGGGTTATTTATGAAAACCTGAAATAATTCTACATCCTGAAATAACGGAATTATTAAGGAATATGAATGACCTTTGATCTGCCAGTTGGTTCTGTTCATTCTCTACTAGGAAATTCCCTGCTAGTTCTGGTGTCTATTTGTCTGGGACTTTGTTTGTATATTACACCTGCACCTTTTAAGTCAGACCCCCTGCTATGTCAGCTAATTTAACACCAAATGGCCCTGGTTTGGGGAAAAACATGAATTAACTCTGCGATTACCAGAACAGTGAAACAATGTGGAAGCTACCATGCTGCTTGATCATGCCATTAGGGTGAAATAATTGAAAATTGGGGGGTGCAATTTCAGATATTGTTATGGCGTTTTACATTGAATATCTGTTCGTCACACCTCCCCTCATAGCTGTCGCATAGGGATTGGTTTTGCACAACCTAGACCGTTGCGACCAACTTCCCTTGGCGCCATGGTGGCTTTCTCCTTTTATGACATGTTACATCACATTGCTGGAAACATATTTTCTTTTTGTGGTTTTACCTCCCTCCAGTCACAATGCTATAGGCACGAGCTGTGCTGGCGTTGGGATCCATTTTACCCATGCAGACTGGTCACCTCCTATACACTGTATTAACAATGGATCTCTCCAACACAACCTCTTCCTGACCTGGTACCACAACTTCATTCTCATTACCTGCTGGATAAACCATGTCAGCACTGAGGGCTTTGTCATTAACATCACCCCTGGTGTGCTTGGGTAAACAAAGGGTTGGAAATAGTGGCTGCTGCGGTCACTAGGCATCTGGACTCTATTTCCCAGAATGCCCTGTTGGCGAATCCCAGGTTAACACTTTTGTACCAACATTTTTACAATTTTTACACTCTTCACCACCCTCCTGCACACATACTTTCTGGTTCCTCTTGAGACAAGACCAATACCTGGACTCTTCCAGTACAGTAAGATCTCTGGGTGTTACCTGGAAAACAATCCCGTTTCCCTACACAATTCTTTATCAGATATAAACAGGTTCTTTGGTTAGTTCTACCTGCCCAAAGCTGCCCTTGTCTCCTTCAGTCTGGACAACAATGTCCTCCCCCCTCTACAATCCCTGACTGGGCTTAACTGGTTCTGGCACTGGGACTCCTGCTCTGGTCTCCCAGCCCTCCTTCCCAGTTACTCTGCACTAAGTCACTAGATCGAACCAGGGAGATCTCTGGGGAAAATGCTATCCTACTCACCTCCTCTCTAGTTAACACTGGGCCTTACTGGTTCTGGCACTGTTTAGACTCCTACTCTGGTCTCCCAGCCCTCCTTCCCAGTCACTCTGCCCTATGTAACCTGACTGAACCAGGGTGATATCCAGGGGAAACCTAACATTCCCTACTGCTCTCTCTGAAGACCCAACTCATTCAGTGTGCTGTCAGTCTGCAGTGTTATCTCAGAGTCTGCATCACAAGTTCCAGCCAAATGTCCTGTGGGTAGTTGGTGAAGCTTGGCAGGGGTTGAGTCAACTGGATCAGAAATGGAAAGAACTTGTAAATAACATCTCCTGCTCTTGATTCCAATGACCATCCCTAGCAGTCCTTCCAACACTGTGAGTGACTGTTAACACAGGTAACAATTTCATTTTATAACATTCACATTTTCAACATGTAACATACATATATTAGACACTTTATCACCTTCCACACATAACATGGAGGCTGCCCCCTCTGTTAGTGACTCAGAAGCCTTTCTCCTGGGTGACTCAGATGGGGTTACTGTGTAGTGCGTCAACAGGCGCCACTACCAGTTTCAGCCAGTTGCCCTGTGACACGGGGGTCAACTGCTGACAATCTACATGTCTGGGGTCAGAGCTGAAATGGATATCTTGGACTTCCTCTTTCAACACTGAACCCAGACCTTAGCAGTACTACCAGTAACTGACTACGGTACAACATTACCACAAGTAGTACAATCATTGGCATCCTTAACATTACTTTACATGCATTCCTATCCACAGATACAGGCTTAAGTTAGATACACAATAATTATCACATTGCACATTTACCCCAGGTACCTGTGAACTAGGTCCTGTCAAACCCCTTCCCTGCTCCAGCTGTTCTAACGCACGGTAGCACAATACCTTTGAGTGAGTTGAACCTTTTTTTCGGACTCCGGGATGCTTTTGGCGGTTGATACTGGGCCACTAATGTGCCTAAATCTGTCCCCAACAACACTGGGACAGGGATATCATCCGAGATACCCACTATTCTCCTGCTTCCCAACCCCCAGTCGATTTCCACTCGGGCCTGGGCAATGTTAGGAAGAGTGCCCCCTATTCCCGTGAGGGTCAGGTGCTTATCCGGGAGGATGTTTCTTTTGCAACACGGTTAGAGTGAACCAAAGTGATGTCTGCTCCTGTATCCATAAGCAGTAACAATCCGGTGTTCACTTTAACCATCTGGTGATTTGGAGTGTGGCGTTGGATTTCCTTTTGTACGGACGGAAACTTGTACGATAAACCTCTGGGGTCAACTGGTACTTGCTATGATAGCAGCCTTGATAGCTCCATAATCGTTATCACTTTCCTCCGGTAACTCTATAAAGCATCCAGGGCTTGTAGCGCAGGGGTGGAGTCAGATGTCGGCCCAATCCTCCTGAGGCAGACGATACTGACGGCAGGCTCTCTCAAAAGAGCGAAGAACAAATCAATGTCTGTATCCTTTCCATTGCTGCAAATTTAAACTTGTGACTCACTGGCAAACTTGTTCTCCTGCTCCAGGAGAACTTGATGATGAACGTGGGCGGACTGGCGCAGTTTGGCCATTTCCAGTTCATATTGTCGTGCAGCTTGCCGCTCTGCACTCTCACGCTCAGCACGGCGTTCCAGAAATTGCAGGTACTCCATGGGTTAGTGTCGCTTAACTTTTGCAACACTGCCTGGAGTGAGGAGACTCTGTAGCTGCAGACACACACATGGGTAATGGTGATACAGTCCTTGATGGTATTCCCAGGCTGGACAATATCAATTGAATCCAGGTCGTAGTGAGTGATTCTGCTGTAGGCTCATCCAGCATTTCCTGTGCTTGGAAATCTGCCTCCATTAATTCACGAATCAGCTCCTCCCTTCTTTTCGATAGGAATCAATGTGTCTGCTTTGCAAACAACGATTAAGTCATCCAGACTCATGTTCTATAATTCACGGGTTCAGACATTTTGCCAAGTAGAAAAAGTAGAGAAAAGATTTTGGGGAAGGGCACTGTGTGTTTACCTGTTCAGTATATATTCTAATGCACCGGCTATAACCACAGAACTTGGGTTCTGCTTACAGAGTACTTAGTTAACACTGTATTATAGAGATTCTGAGTATAAACACCAAATATCCCAACGCTGCCAACCAATTGTCACAAACCCCCCGGTCCCAAACGCCCCCAACCACCTATCCGTTACGGAAACACACTCCAAGCAACCGACAGGCGGACGGAACAGATCAGACCCGGGTGGTTTGGTGAACAAACGATATATTACACAATTAATATTACTAAATATCAATATACTCACTGCCACCACATCCCGATTAAACAGCGGAATGACCCTGTTACCTATATGGGGATATCCACACTCCTACTTCTAACAACCTGTAAGGAAATTGGTTATTCACCCCTAATATTCTATACACAGTTATACAATATCTCTATATACTACACAATACTTCTCTATAGTAGCGTACTTCGAAGACACAGGTTGTTTTGGGATATACTCGAATAGGACAATAGCCTATAAATGATTTATCATTATTATTAAAAGTTGTTAAAAATAGTGCATAAAAATATAAAGAAAAATAAAATAAATCACTGAACATAAAGCAGTTACACCAGGGAGGGGTAGAATTGGGTAAAAGAAGAAGAAATACTTAGAGATAATTGGCATCTGAATAGTCCATGAGAAGAGTCCAGAACTTGATAATCCAGTTATTGGGGAAAATAATAGTCAAATGATAAGTCCGCGTTAAGCAATACGGTCTGTCCAGTTGGCTAGATGTTATTCCAGATGTTCTTGAAGATGTTATGACAGACTCCTTGGGATGGAACCCAGTTCCATTTTATCTTTCTTCAGAAAAAGGGAGTGGTCTGGTCCCTAAGGGGTGGGACTTGGTTCTGCCCCAGAAGGTTGGTTCCAAGTTTTGGAGGGAATTTCAATATCGAATTCCCAACCCCGGCCATAATCCATGAACCATACATGTCACATCAACATAAATCCTGATGGTCCATAACTAATTTTTCCAACAGAACAAGACCAAATACGACATATCTGGGGTATCCTAGACCTAGAAGGATAATATCCCAAGTTTGGCTTGGGCTATGATATTGTGTCAGGTCTCTATAAATGTAGAATTAATTACTGGATAAACTGGGGTTATTTATGAAAACCTGAAATAATTCTACATCCGGAATTATTAAGGAAATGAATGACCTTTGATCTGCCAGTTGGTTTCTGTTCAATTCTCTACTAGGAAATTCCCTGCTAGTTCTGGTGTCTATTTGTCTGGGATTTGTTTGTATATTTCACAACCTTGCACCTTTAAGTCAGACCCCCTGCTATGTCAGCTAATTTAACACCAAATGGCCCTGGCTTTGGGAGAAAACATGAATTAACTCTGCGTTACCAGAACAGTGAAACAATGTGGAAGCTACCATGCTGCTTGATCATGCCATTAGGGTGGAAATAATTGAAAATTGGGGGTGCAATTTCAGATATTGTCTATGGCGTTTTACATTGAATATCTGTTCGTCACAGCCATTAATATATTTGTATAAGGTTATCATGTCCCCACGCAACACGCCGTTCTCCAATGTAAACAGCCCTAACTGTCTAATCTGCTCTGCATATTCAAGCCCCTCCATTCCCCATTAATTTAGTTGCCTTCTTGAACTGCTCAATTTCCAAGATGTCCCTTTTGTATATGGGATTCCAAAACTGCACCGATATTCCAAATGTGGCCTTACCAGTGCCTTGTAAAGAGGGAGAATAATTTTTTCTCCCTTGATTCCATTTCCCTCTTTATACAAGACAAATCTTGCTAGCTCTAGCTGTTGCTACCTGGCATTGTTTGCTACAGCTAGTTGTTTACTACAGAACCCCCAAATTCTTTTTCCATTTCAGATGCACTTAACACAGAGTTATTTATGGTTGTAGGTGGCACAGGGATTATTAAATCCCAAATGCATCACCTTACATTTATCAACATTGAATCTCATCTGCCATTTTCGCTGCCATTTTGATAATCTATCTAGGTCTGCTTGCAGCACTGCACATCATTGGAAGTTTCCAAAGCTCGCATAATTTAGTGTCATCAGCAAACACAGAGACCTTGCTCTCAATGCCCCTTCTAAGTCATTTATAAACAGATTAAACAGAAAGCGGCCCCAGTACAGAACCCTGAGGAACTCCGCTTAGAACTTTAGCCCACATAGATGTAGCTCCATTAACCACCCCTCTCTGTTTGCGGTCCAATAACCAGTTCTCTATCCATGAACAAATGTTTTCTTCAAGGCCAACAGTCCTCAGTTTATACATTAGTCCTATGTGGCACAGTATCAAAGGCTTTTGCAAAATCCAAATATACCACATCCACAGCTGTGCCTGAATCTAATTCTTACTCACTTCTCATAAAAACCAATTAAATTTGTCTGGCATGATCTATTTCTCATAAATCATGCTGACTACTACTAATAAGGAGATTTGGAGACAAAGTCAAGGATATGATCCCTTAACAAAGTTTCCATCACCTTCCCTACCATGATGTTAGGCTTACAGGTCTATAGTTACCAGGCTGTAACGACTACCTTTTTGAATATTGGTATTACATTGGCTTTTTCCAATCCAGCGGCACATCCCCAGACAAAAAGCGAATCTGAAAAGATGAGACACAGTGGTCTTGCTAGAAATGAACTAAAATCCTAGGATGCAATCCATGGTCCTGGCGCTTTATTGATATAACTTTGTCTAATTGATTCCGTACCATATCCTCTGTTATCCAATGTGAAAATCTTCATTTCCTCCTGCACATTGTTACAATCCCTACTGTAAGGATTCTCAACAGTATAAAAACCGATTGTAAAAAAAAACGGTTTAGGCAGATTAGCCTTTTTGGCATCCTCTACAACCACCTCAGTCCATTATTTATGGTCCCACATTCTCAGTCCTCATTTTTACCATTTATATACTTAAAAAAACATCTTGGGGGTTGGACTTGCTTTGTTCGGCAATCCGTATTTCATTTCTATTTAGCTAGTTTAATTGCTTTCTGCACTCTCTGTAAGCCTGTTGCTTTGTGCTTCTGCTTTCAAAATTTAAAAGGCCTTTTCTTTTTTTCCATTTCCCTTTTTTACCTGAGCATTAAGCCATGCAGGAGTGGACCTAATTTTTTTAACTGGTGTTCCTAAAGGATAATTTGGAAATGTTATAGTAGTTTAATATCCCTTTAAAAGTGGTCCACATCTGCTTAGTATCTTTACCTAGAAACAGTTCCCCCCAGTCTATGAGCAGGAGCGATTCCTTTAAAAAGCATAAAATTAGCTTTCCTAAAGTTAAAAGTTTTTGTTAAGCCAGTGCACTTTAGTTTTCTGCAACCTATATTAAATGACACTATATCATGGTCACTATTTCCTAGCTTCCCATTACCTTCATCCCAAAATGAGCTCTGGGTTATTAGATATCACCAGATCCAACAACGCATTCTTTCTAGTAGGAACTTCTACCATCTGTGAAAAGAAAGAAAATGCTCAATAGATTTATATATTTAAACTGCTTTGACCTTTTGAGGTGCTGGCAGTTCCATTACTCCAATTTCAGGGTAGTACCCCATAACCCAGAACACGAATGCCCCATACAGCAGCCTTCGCCAACTGCATATGGAGATTCATTTGCCATCCTCTTCCCCGGCATTTGGGGGCTTAAACACACTCCAACAATTAATTTACCTACCTCTTGCTTCCTGTACACAGTTACCCATATGTTCTGCCGCATCGTTTGCTCCCCCATCTATTCCATCTTTTAAATTTGGCTTCAAATCCTGTGTTTTAACATTACATACATACCTCCTCCTTTCTTATTAACTCCGGTCATGCTAAATAAGGAGTACCCTTCAATATTTACTGTCCAGTCGTATGTTGAATCATTAAGCCATGATTCTGCTATACCAATACATCATACCTTTCCTTTAACGCTATTATTTCAAGTTCGCCGTTTTTCCAGCCAGACTCCTTGCATTTGTAAAAACATTTTGATTATCAATTGATTTACTTCTACATGGTCGTACATGCCTCCTTATCCTCTATGCTCCCCCTCCTCCTTCTCCTCCCTCCGTTGTGTTACTAGCCCCCCAGATCCTAACTTCTCTATCTACCCCTGTGTAGTTAACGTCCCTCCCCCCCATACCTAGTTTAAAATCTCTCCAACCCCCTAGCCATCTTCTCCCCCAAAACAGTTGCACCACACCATTGAGGTGCAATCCGTCACTACTAAAGAGCCTGTAGCCAACAGAAAAGTCAGCCCAGTTCTCTAAAAACCCAAACCCCATCTCCTACACCACCTCTTAGCACGCATTTATATCCTGAGCTTCGTTGCCTCCCTAGCGTTAGCACGGGCTGGGGTAGTATTTCTGAAATCACTACCCTGGAGGGTCCTGCTTTTAACTTGGCCCCTAATTCTCGGAAAATTTTTAAGACCTCACCTCCACCTCTAACTTTGTCATTGGCACCATGTGAACCAAGACCGCGGGTCACTCCCAGCCCCACCCTAATCTGTCTACACGACCCACCACATGTCGAACCCTAGAGGCAGGAGCAACACACTGTTCGGCATGCAGGGTCCCTGGCGACAGATTACCCTATCTACCTCTCTAATAATAGAATCCCCTACCACTACCACCTGTCTACTTCCTACCCCCCAGTTCTCCCTCCCTTGTATTGGAGATGGCCGTCCGGGTGCTCAAGGGAAAGGCCGCTCCATACATGCTGCTTCCGAGCCATCGTCCTCCACATCTTCACCTAAATGGCAAATCTGTTGGATCGACCAGCTGGAAGAAGCCCCCCTATCCTTCCGTCCCCTACTTCCCCTGGTGGACCCTTACCAATATCTTCCTTCTCCACCTATCTGCCCCATCTCCACCCACCAGTTACATGGCCCCCTGCCAGTACCTGCATATTCCCCCAGGTGTGCCAAGTCCTGCAATGCTGCAAGTTTACCCCTTAGACTCTGTACCTCAGATTCCAAATGGGGCAACCCACTCACATCTGAAACATACATAGGTCCCTGGGGCGGCTGCTCCAAGATGCCATACATGCGGCAGGAGCACATTGCGCGGCCCCAACAAAACTGTCCATACTAAACAGCAATACACAGCAGAGGGACACAGCAAGAAGAAATAGTGTTGTTCTTAAACGCTTTCTGTTTTAAACGCTTTAGTTTTTTAACGCTGTCAATTCTCTTAAAAAACAGAAAAATCTCTTTTAAAACAGAACAAAGCATCAGACTCAGGAATCGCTCAGGGAAAGGCCCTTATAATGAGGTTCAAAACAACCAGAGCAAACAGGCTCAGAATTTTAAACCAATTAGTTACACCCCCATACATCAACATCGAGCGAGAGAGAGCACAAAAAACAAACCCTTTCCTTTTTCCTACCAGCCCCTGCTCCACAGGTAACGTGTTTTTAAACAAAAGTATTTGTTTTGTATCCAGTGCTTTGAGTTTATCAAACAATTCTACACCTTAGATTCAAGCAGTAAAGTAAGGAAAAAAAAAAAAAAAATACACTAGTGATTAATTACTTACACGGCACCCTCTAGAAATAAATAGTGTTAGGTTAGTACATTTACTAGGCTGCAACCAAAGTAATAAACGCTTAGTTTTTTTTTAACGCTGTCAATCTCTTAAAAACAGAACAACTCCTTTAAAACAGGAAATCGTCAGAGCTAATCGCTATGGAAAGGCCTTCTTAATGAGGTTCAAAACCAGAGTTCAATGTGGTCAGTATATACAGTAACCAGATGAAGTTGCCCCTCTAGCCAATGCCTCCACTCCTCAAAAGCTGTTTTAGCTCCCTGTTGCGATGTCATAGTAAACTTCAGCACATGGGTGTAGCTGTTCAGGTGACCAGAATACTGAGATAAAACAGCCCCTATGCCTATCTTGAGGCATTCCAACTCCACTACAAAAGGCAAATTTATATTGGGATGTGTCAAAACAGGAGCATTACAAAAAGCTTCTTTAGCTTAAGAAAAGACACCTGAGCCTGTTGGGACCAAGGAGAATGGAAGGTGCCTTTAGAAAATTGGTCAATGGGGCGGGGGGCGGAGTTGACTGTCCATGTGAAAGGACGCACCGGGGGAGAGCTCCTTCCCAGCGGCCCATCAAATTAAGCGTATCAAAGCCAGCCAATCTTTGAGACTGCAAACTCACCGCCATGCCTCCCAAAAAGACCAAAAACAGTGAAACAAAGGCGGAACTTCACAGACTTTTGGTCCGCTCCAGAAACCCCGCGCCAATTCACAAGATGGCGCCGGAGCAGTGGGGAAAACAGCCGGAGATCGCTCCTGCACTAGACAGGATCTGGACAAATCTTATCTACAATAGAGAAATCATCCAAGCCTCACAGTCCAAAATCATACAAGAAGTGAAGCAAGAGAAGCATTTAGGAGACAGGGTGGAACACTGGAAACAAACAACAGATGACCTGGCACGCTACTGCAAGCAAACCAGGACAGAACTGAGGAGATCATAGACATGATATTACCTCCTCAAGGACCATCAGGAAGACTCTGAAAACAGGGCACGAAAAGAAAGAACATAGGCTCCGTGGTATACCTGAAAGCGAGGATATAGAAGATACCTATCCAGGATTATCCTTAACATCCGGGAGAAATTCACAATTGGACTACCACTGGACAGAGCTACAGAGCCTGAGAGCAAAAAACCCCAAGAGGGATATTTTACATGGCGATCATTATTTTACACAGCGATCATTATTTTACAAGGCGGGCATTATTTTACATGGCGATCATTATTTTACACAACGATCTTTTTTTATACAGCAACCATTATTTTACACGGCGGGCATTATTTTACACAGCGATCATTATTTTAGAATGCGATGTTTTAAAAAAATTATTGTTGTGGAAAATAATGATCGCTGTGTAAAATAATGATCGCCATGTAAAAAACGCCCGCCGTGTAAAATAATGATCGTGTTGTAAATAATGCCCGCCGTGTAAAATAAGGTTGCTGTATAAAAAAAGATCGTTGTGTAAATAATGATCGCATGAAAATAATGCCGCCTTGTAAAATATGATCGCGTGTAAAATAATGATCGCCATGTAAAATAATGATCGCTGTGTGTAAAATAATGATCGCCATGTAAAATAATGCCCGCCGGGGTAAAATAATGATCGTTGTGTAAATAATGATCGCTGTGTAAAATAACGCCCGCTGTAAAATAATGATCGCTGTTTAAAAAAATGATTGTTGTGTAAAATAATGATCGGTGTGAAAATAATGCCCGCCGTGTTAAAATTATGATCGTTGTGTAAAATAATGATCGCTGTGTAAAATAACGCCCGCCGTGTAAATAATGATCGCTGTGTAAAATATGATCGCTGTGTAAAATAATGATCGCCATTTAAAATAATGCCCGCTGGTAAAATAATGATTGTTGTGTAAAATAATGATCGTTGGTAAAATAACAGCCGTTATTGCAGTGATGTTGTTAATTTACAACTTTTTACAAATTTTTATTAATAACATCCTAAAATTCATATCTGTTGTATTCAGTAGATCAACTGGACTTATGTGTTAGTTCTTGAAGACGTTTGCTAGTCATCTGACTGGCTTTCAACAGAAGATCCAATTCAGCCGCGTACCTGCATCTTAAGGGAAAAAAGGACATACCTTTGAAGATTGTAATGTCAACATCCTTTCAAAGGAACAGGACTGGTTCAAGAGAGGTGTCAAGGAGGCCATTTATGTGAAATAAAGAATCAAGCCTAAATAGAGGTAGGGGGATTAGACACATCTGCCATGTACAATGCTGTTTTGATGCCTTACACCCTCTAACACCTTAAGGTCCTTAACACCTGGCTGTGATATACTAATTGGGACTTTCCAGGGTACATAATTGCCACAGATTCTTGTACAAGTCATTCTGAATTGAGAAAGCCAGTCGGATGACTAGCGAAATGTCTTAAAGAACTAAACTTTAAGACCAGTTTATCTAACTGAATACAAAAGATATACGATGACCTGGATGAATGAGAACCTTCACAAGCAAACTACATTTGGCGGAAGTGCTACTGATCTGGTCAAACATCTATATACAAACATAGAAATATCAATTCACATTCCTAGGCCCCTACAATATCATACTGTCTGCACATTGGCATACATATAAACAAAGGGGTTTTAGTATACATTACTGTGATCACATGTTATAATATATATATATATATATATTATATATATATATATTATATATATATAGTAGATTTAAAGGGATTAGCTCGCAACCCTACACTTGGAACACTGTTCTGCATATAGGAGGCCACAGTAAAATCCATGTTGTGATTTCATCATAACACTAATCATTACTAATGACAGGCATTTTGCAATGTCTGCCTGAAATAAGGTTATTTGGCAGTAGTGTATGTTTCTGTAAAAATAGTGTGTAACAAACTGTGCCCATTTATTATATTGAACATTGTTGGTAATGTTGCTATAGCCTTGGGCTTGTTCCTATGTTATCTCATAAAAAATACATGTACGGTACTTAATTAGGTTTCAAAAATCACATATCTTTCTGTCGTCTAAGGTGCATATCTCATGGTATTAAAGTTCAGCTTGCATATAAAAACAATCTCCCTAAACATGAGCTTTTGTGCTAATACAGTAAATTAACAGTAACAATCGTAAATACAGACACCGATCCTTAATCATTCTGGTAATCATTCCGGTAATGTACAACAGCGGCCGTCGTAGTAAACAACCACAATGGTAACTATGGAGACCGTAAATCTACAATCGTGTTATAGTAGATTTTCGATCGTTATTGTTCATTTAAGATCGTTACATTAATTTACGATAACGATATGTTAAAATAATCGAGAATTACAATCGTTAATCTAATGAATATATGCCCTAGGTATTTAATAAGTTCCTTCCTTTTTGGGAAAGATATCTGCCTCCTTCCTCTACTCAATTACCTTTTAATAAATTGAACATATGCAGAGGAAGCAGCAGGTAAAATTGCAGTCAATCATTGGATGGGATGTCAGTGTTCACAGCCTTGATTGACGCATGGAGGGAGGAGCCAACTTACTCTGCCAGAATGGGGACAATAATTATCCTTAAATTTTGGTTAGTAATGCAGGTAATAAAGTGCAAAAATAATCAGTGGGGTTGAGGGCAGGTAACCAACAACTGACCATTTTTTTTTGGTTTTAAAGGGCATCTTTTACTGCACATGCCAGAAACCTCTAGGAGGAACAGTTAAGGGGGGTACACCACAAGGGACTTTTTGTCTGACTACTAGAGAGTGCTCGGCTGGGACAAATTCTTTGCAGCCGACATATGACCGAAGTTCCGCCCGTGTTATTCCTCCGAAATTGATTGAATGTTGGGGAGGGTCTGCTGTAATGTATGGGCTTTCATTTCCCTTTAACTATAAGTTTCATTGCTTTTTGGTTGTTAAGACCTGGATATAAAGGGATGATATAAGGGTTGTTTTTTTTCCGCAAATTGCTTGCAATAACTGCTGCTTACATTGCAAGACCTATCCTAAACCCACATTCATTATTGGACATTGGGCCATATTTATAACGCGTGGCATCACAATTTAGTGGTATCAGTAATGTACGCACGCAGGCATAAATTTATGGCAGTGGTTGTAAATTTACATCAAACGTTCGGTCGTAGAATAGTATGCGGTAGTGAACTACCAAAACTACCACAATGGTATTCTATGGGGATCATAAATTTACGATTGCGTATTGGAGAGTTACAATTGTTATCAAATCACGATAACGATGTTAATTATGATCGTTAATTTATGATATGATTGTAAATAACGATTGTTAAAGCGATCGGAATTTAACAAACGTTTTAATGATTGTTAAACTGATCGTTAAAGGCGCGGCATCACTAAAAAGCGTACTGCAGTTTCTTGGTGCATTCTACCAATAGAGTTGTTTAACAGTACTAGTTTTATGCAAGTTCAGGTTTACAACGGTATAAAACTAAATGGTATAAAATACAAAGAGTTATCATTTCCACTTCCAGGAAAATACATGCTTGTATTTGGCCTTGGCTCCCAGTGAAGGTTATCTGATTGTTCTGAATTCCAGCTCAGGTGCATACGTGGAAAATGAGTAATAAAGGCCAATTTAGACTGTTAAGTCAGCACATTGTTCAGTTCGTTTTCAAAGTAAAAATATAAATGCCAAACCGTATCTGTAATATCTTTAATTATAACCTAAAAAAGTAGTTTACACTGATATGAGATAATAATTACATCTTAAAACTATGGATTAAGTTACCTAGCTCAACAGATCAAACTTATTTCATCTGTTTTTCGAAATCATCCTGCTACAGTTAGCATTATTTATCCAGAGGACAATTAAAGGATAAGTGCACTGTAATCAAGTTGTGTTCATTTGGAAGCTGCAGCTTTAAAAATACTGTTGCCATATTTTTTTTTCCTATGCCCCTCCAGAGCCTACATTTGTGCCTTGAAAGTTGCTGACATCTTGTTACTGGTTTGCTGAGTGTTAAGCTGAAATGTCCTCTGCTTTCTCCTGCTTGAGCCTCAAATGATAATGCCTGTGAGTTCCGTGCACTCTCCTGTTGAGCCTCAAACAGTAATGCCTGTGAGCTTTGTGTCGGAACCCCACCTCCACCACCTCTATTCAGGCTTGGTTTCTTTATTTTCACATAAATGGCCTCCTTGACACCTCTCTTGAACCAGTCATGTTCCTTTGCCAATATGTTAAAATTACAATCTTCAAAGGTATGTCCTTTCCTTAAAATGCAGGTACACGGCTGAGTCCTGACCTGAGGATTAGTCTCTTCTGTGCTGGGCCATACCATTGGTGTAGTTGCTGTTGGTCTCTCCCACATACAAATCAGAGCACTCTTCACTACACTGCACTGCTTATTGATGCCGCTTCTTGTGTTTCGGTATTGGGTCTTTCGGATGTACCAATTGCTGCCTCAGTGTGTGTTCGGTTTAAAGCAGACAGGGATACAGTGTTTTTTGAAAATCCTTCTTAATTTCTTGAGACCCCTGCTACATATGGGATGACCATGTTCTTTCTCCTCTCTTGCTTTCCCCTTCACTGTTGTTATTTTCTTTCTTCTACTCCTTGATCTTCTTCATCTGATTGGTTTGGACAAAAATTAGCACCATTTTTAACGTAAGAACTATTACTGGCCTATTACATAGGCCAGTAATAGTTTACTGACAAACCAAACAGTCAAACACAGTATGTGAAACTACCATATGACTTGTATAAAATTGTAGTTTCAGTTAATGCAAAATTATTTAAGTCAGAATAGTGACACTTTAAGTTTCACACTATTATTTTGCATTGGTTGCTCAGCAATGTTTCCAATTATTTTTGGAAACTGCAGGTCTGCATATATACACCAACACAAATGGGCATCTTTTTTGTTGTTTTTAAAGGCCACCTTTATTGCATGTTCCCCTTAGTTTGGATGGTTCACCCGTGTCAAGGGCCTAAACTGCTATATATTTAACTGCATTTATATCTTAAACAATTTGATAGTGATGATTGTATGGACTTTTGTTCTCAGCTCTTTTGCTTCTGGCAACACCTACTGTGTGGATATGTATAGTTTATACACTTGGGTACGTAGCGCGATATTATAAAATACAAACAGGGTTATTCAATAAAAGTTCTTATCGTTTAAAATGGTGCTAATTTTGCCCCAACCAATCAGATCTATTTAACATTTGAAGCTAATATCTGATTGGTTGGGGCAAAATTAGCACCATTTTAACAATAAGAACTGTTATTGAATAACCCTAGTAAAAAAAATATATTTATATAAATTATAGAGGAATAGATATGTGTGGGGTGCCTTGACACATTAGGAACAATCATATAATGTGCTGTGCTCAAAAAGGTTGGATAAAGTTAGTTTTATAGGTACTAATGGATGTCGCACAAGCAAAGATTGATGCAAGGGGCACACTTAAGTATAAGTGAATATTTATTTAAATTACATCTACATACTGTAGTATGTAGATGTGATTAAATAAATATTCACTTATACTTAAGTGTGCCCCTTGCATCAATCTTTGCTGTTGCTATAAGCTAAGGGTCATTGGTAGAAGACCTGGCAAGGGAGCCCCTTATGAAATATTGGCTAATAGCCACAAAGAGAGTGCCTAGGCCCGAAACCAAGTTTGCTGTACTAATGGATGTCACCTGGCGAAGCGAGAGAGAGTTCTAAAGGTATGGAGCAGCAAGGAGAATGGTTTAAGATGGAAGTAACAGTGTTTTGTTGGGGGATTGTAGAGGAGATTGCCCTGTGAGGAGCGCATAGCACGTCCAGCAACATAAGGGACCAAGAAAGAAAAAGTAGGGCGGTGCAGCCAAGTGAACCAGTTAAAGGTTAAAAGAAGGGTATTGATTATTTGAATATGAGCCTTTGATGGGAAGCATCCTATAGACTGCAGTATCGGGTTGCAGGTTCTCTCTTGGAGAAGAGTGAAATGATCTAATGCTGAGTTTAACATAGACTATAGAGGGCAAATGACAAGTTGGGAAACCAAGTAGTCAAGATAGGAGAGTATAAGGGCAGCATGGGCATTTTAGTAGTGAAGCAAGACAGGAAAGGACATATTGAGAAAGAGAAAACCTCACATCCTGGCAGGGCCTCCTCTCCCATGAAGCAGAGTGAGCCTGTATTTCAGACGGCACTCCAGCATTTAATGGAGAGCGGAGGCAGCACTGAAAAAAAAAACCCAAAAACCTGCGAGTAGCGAACACCTCATGAAGTTAAATTTCTCTCCTGATCTTGCTCGCCAGACTGCCTGCCAAGTGCCGAGTAAAGAAAAGACAAGTGCTAGCTAGCTTAAGTCACACTGTCTCTATGGTCCTAAGTGCACACAACCACTGCTCAAGAACTAATCTGATATGGGTGATGGGTATTCTATGCAAAAAATATGTTCTGAATAGAAAACCGATGAAAGGGCTGCAAATTTGTGAAGTGTTCCGATAATGGAGGACTTAAATTACTTTGCATTGATGCAGTATTGGAACTGCCAACACAGAAAAGGGTGATGGGTTCCTAAATTGCTACAGGATAATTTTTTTCTCACAGGTGGTCGAAGTTCCTACTAGAAAAGGAGCTCTGTTGGATGGTAATATCTAACACCGAGGAGCGTATTATAGCTATAAAGGTAACTGTAGCCTTAGGGAATAGTGCCATAAGAACCTTATGTGTCGTTTTGTGTATGTTATCAAAAGGAAAAGTGCACTTTTCTTTTGATAACATACATTTAATTCGGAAGTCAAATTTTCCAAGGTTAAAAGATGCTCTTCAACTGGGAGATACATTATCAGGTAAAGGTACTGAACAGAATGGACTGTTTTTAAAAAGGTTTTAGCCATTTCACATCTAAATTTATACATGGGAAATAAATGTAAAAAAAATAAGTCTGCACCCATGTGGCTTAATTCTGATGTAGAGGGAAATGGAAAAGAAGAAAAAGGCATTTAAATCCTTTAAGTCAGAGGGGATGAAAAGGGCATTTAGGAATTATAAAAAACTGTAACAAGGATTGTAAGAAACCAATTAAGCTAGCTAAAATTAATAATGAAGTTAGGATAGCTGAACAAAGCATCACTAACCCTAAACAATTTTTTTAGTATTAATAGTAAGAGATGAAGATTGAAAATGTGGCACCATTAATTAATGGGGATAAGTTAGTTACGGAGGATGGTGATAAAGCAAATGTCTTGAACAATTTTTCCCCTTCTGTATACACGATGGAAATCCAAGTACAGATAGCATAGAGTATAGTGGTAATTATAGTGTAGAGATGCAGGTGCTTTTGGTTAACCAAGGATATGGTGCAGAAACAACAAAATAAGGTTAATATTAATAAATCACTGTGACCGGATTAAATACATCCTCGGGTCCTTAGGGAAATAAAGTTCACTTATATCTAGGTCATTGTTTCCTATTTTTGCAGATTCCTTCATGTTGGAAAGTGTGTGATGCTCGAGGCAGTCCCTGAGTATAACTTAAACTATAACCTATACCCCAATATACAGCTGCTGTCTTCACCTATAGACAAGCCCCCGATCTTCGACTTGTTGCGCCTCGCCTGACATGGTTATCCCCAGGTCTTAGAGCGCAAGGTATAGACGCGAGGGCGGGTTTACTCTGGAAAAATGGAACATCAATGAAGCAAAACAGGATAACAATGAACAATGAGAGAACAGTGATAATATGACAAGCCAAGAACAAGACTGGCTGCTAGGACTAGTATGGCTACTAGAACTAATAGCAGGGACCACTAGCTTGGCTATACCAAAACTGTAACAGGCAATGAGTACTGACTGGAACAGGTTTTTAGTAAGCAGGGGGACCAATGGGGGAAAGAGAAATGATAAGTCTAATGCAGGATTGGCTAATAGAAAGGATTTGAATTTATTGAATCTCCTCCATCCAGTCTGTGCCTCCTGGACCGGGGGAGATAAAAGGAGTGCCTGTGTGCATCTGTGCGGCACCAGAAGAGCCCAGAACTGACACACAGCTCAAGGAGGATGCAAGGCTAATAGGAACCCTGGACGCTGCGAGATGACATATCGGAGACGCGGCGGACCACCGCCGGAGATTGCCGAGGATGGCATCCACTGTGGCAGTGAGTAGCAGGTAAGCTGGATTCCCAACATTACCCCCCCCGACCCTGGACCATTCAAGGTAGGTTTATCTGGATTGTTTTAATGGAACTGATTGATAAGTTCTTGAGCATGGACCCAAGATGAGGAACTTTTTTCAGGACCGTAACCATTCCAGTCAATAGATACTGTAAAGAATTTTGGAGCCAACGTGAGTCCAAGATTTTTTCAACCTCAAATTCAGTTTCTCCCTGGACTTCAACGGAGGAGGAGGTTCAGTGTGCAAGAGCAGAGGCAGCTGCTTTAGTAATGAAACATGAAAAGAATTGGTACTTTTGTTAGATGGAGGTAAAGCCACTTTGTACTTTACTCTGTTAATCTTTGAAGAATAGGATATGGACCAATGAATTAGGAAAAATCGTGTTTTGGATCGATGTTGTCTGCAAATTCTTTTTGATGGAAAGAGGCCTTTTAAAGATTTTGTTGTAACTGGCTCCAGATTGTGGAAGTAATAATTCAGACCATGCACATCAGTCTTGCAAGCCCATGTATTTATTGTGTCATACATGGGTACACAAAAGTGTAACGTTTCGATACACACGCGGTACCTTCTTCAGACAGATAGTGGCTCCAGATAGTGGACATGTGTTGAAACCAATTTTCCAGAAGAGGAAAGTCAGAAGTTGGAGGTTAAAGAAGAGCTTTGGGATGATGACCAAATGCAGTAGAAAGGATTCCTGACAATCTGAAACAAGAAAACAGAGGTATTGCTCTAATGATTGATTGGTTTCTCTGTCTGCCCATTAGACTGAGGATGGGAGGGAAGAAGAAAAAGACAGAAAGATACCCAACTGAGTACAAAAGGAGCTACAGGCCAAAACTGAGCTACAAACTGGAAAATGTGTTTGATAAATAACAGGGATAAATCTTTAGCAGATGAAAGTTTGTTAAGTGGTATAAAATGAGCCATCTTGCTAAAATGGTCAAACTATGACCCAAATGACCGTTGACCCCAGGAAGATGGGCAGGTCAACTATGAAATCCATGGAGATCTGGGACCATGGAGTGGTAGGCACAGGCAGGGGCATTAATGTGCCAAAAAGGAGTTTCTAGATGTCTTGCTACAGGCACAAACCACACAGGATTTAAACATAGCTTAGGTATCTCTGGAAATTAAGGCCACCATACATGATGGGACAGGAGCTCGTAGGTCTTTTTATCTCATGGTGCCGGCTAGTTTAGAATCGTAGGTAGAACTGCTGAATTACCTGTAAACGGAGATTAGGAGGAACAAAAAAAATGATTAGATGGATACCAGGAGGAACATTGGTCAGAAAGGGGTTTTAAAGATCAGAAAGATTAGGAGATAAATGAGAGTGGACAAGGCATTCAAAAAACAGCCAGGAGAGAATAATGGGTTTGGCACAGTTTCAAGAGTTAAAAAGTGAATCAGAAAAATTACGAGAAAGAGCACCAGCTTTATATCTTAGATGCAGGTCTGTATGTGATTATGAACGGAACCTGGAGAAGAAAAGAGCCCAACAGGCTTGTCTAGAATTTAACCTTTTGGCATTCTCAGTATACTCCAGGATCTTTAGTAATTTTTTTTTTTTTTTAGTAATTAAGGTTGAATAAAGACATTCGTCCATCAAGTCCAACCAATTCCCTTTTTTTTTTTTTTTTTTTTTTTAACCCTACCTAACAGTTGATCCAGAGGAAGGCAAAAAAAAACCCAGCTAAAAAAGGGGGGGAAAAAATTCCTTCCTGACTCCAAACGGCAATCGGAAAGTATCCCTGGATCAACCAGATCTATATGCATTAATACCAGTAATCTCAATATTTTAGTTTTAGAAACTTATCCAGGCCTTTTTTAAAGTTATTCAATGAACTTGCCATATACACACTCTGCTGGAAGACAGTTCCACAGTTTCACCGTTCTCACTGTAAAGAAACCTCTCCTAACTTGAAGATGAAACTTCTTTTCTTCCAACCTTAAAGGATGTTCACGAGTCCTCTGATATGACCTATTAGTGAACAATGCACCAGAGAGTTCACTGTATGGGCCATTGTCACAAACCCCCCGGTCCCAAAACGCCCAACCACCTATCGTTACCGGAAACACACTCCAAGCAACCGACAGGCGGACGGAACAGATCAGACCCGGTGGGTTGGTGAACAAAACATATTACACAATTAATATTAAATATCAATATACTCACTGCCACCACATCCCGATTAAACAGCGGATGACCTGTTACCTATATGGGGATATCCACACTCCTACTTCTAACAACCTGTAAGGAAATTGGTTATTCACCCCTAATATTCTATACACAGTTATACAGTATCTCTATATACTACACAATACTTCTCTATAGTAGCGTACTTCGAAGACACAGGTTTGTTGGGATATACTCAGAATAGGACAATAGCCTATAAATGATTTTATATCATTTATTAAAAGTTGTTAAAAATAGTGCATAAAAAAATAAAAGAAAAATAAAATAAATCACTGAACATAAAGCAGTTACACAAAGGGAGGGTAGAATTGGGTAAAAGAAGAAATACTTAGAGATAATTGGCATCTGAATAGTCATGAGAAGAGTCCAGAACTGATAATCCAGTTATTGGGAAAATAATAGTCCAAATGATAAGTCCTGCGTTAAGCCAATACGGTCTGTCCAGTTGGCTAGATGTTATTCCAGAGTTTTGAAGATGTTATGACAGACTCCTTGGGATGAGACCCAGTTCCATTTTTATCCTTTCTTCAGAAAATGGGAGTGGTCTGGTCCCTAGAGGGGTGGACTTGGTTCTGCCCCAGAAGGGTGGTTCCAAGTTTTGGAGGGAATTTCAAATATCGAATTCCAACCCCCGGCCATAATCCATGAACCATACATGTCACATTCAACATAATATCCTGATGGTCCATAACTAATTTTCCCAACAGAACAAGACCAAATACGACATATCTGGGGTATCCTAGACCTAAGAAGGATAATATCCCAGTTTGGTTGGGCTATGATATTGTGTCAGGTCTCTATAAATGTAGAAATTAATTACTGGATAAACTGGGGTTATTTATGAAAACCTGAAATAATTCTACATCCTGAAATAACGGAATTATTAAGGAATATGAATGACCTTTGATCTGCCAGTTGGTTTCTGTTCAATTCTCTACTAGGAAATTCCCTGCTAGTTCTGGTGTCTATTTGTCTGGGACTTTGTTTGTATATTCACACCTTGCACCTTTTAAGTCAGACCCCTGCTATGTCAGCATTTAACACCAAATGGCCCTGGCTTTGGGGAAAAACATGAATTAACTCTGCGGATTACAGAACAGTGAAACAATGTGGAAGTACCTGCTGCTTGATCATGCCATTGGTGTGAAATAATTGAAAATTGGGGGTGCAATTTCAGATATTGTCTATGGCGTTTTACATTGAATATCTGTTCGTCACACCTCCCCTCATAGCTGTCGCATAGGGAGTGGTTTTGCACAACCTAGACCGTTGCGACCAACTTCCCTTGGCGCCATGGTGGCTTTCTCCTTTATGACATGTTACATCACATTGCTGGGAAACATATTTTCTTTTTTGTGGTTTTACCCTCCCTCCAGTCACAATGCTATAGGCACGAGCTGTGCTGGGTTGGGATCCATTTTGTTACCCATGGCAGACTGGTCACCCTTATACACGTTATTAACAATGGATCATCTCCAACACAACCTCTTCCTGACCTGGTACCACAACTTCACTTCTCATTACCTGCTGGATAAACCATGTCAGCACTGAGGGCTTTGTCATTAACATCACCCCTGGTGTGCTTGGGTAAACAAAGGGTTGGAAATAGTGGCTGCTGCTCACTAGGCATCTGGACTCATTTCCCAGAATGCCCTGTTGGCGAAATCCCAGGTTAACACTTTTGTACCAACATTTTTACAATTTTTACACTCTTCACCACCCTCCTGCACAATACTTTCTGGTTCCTCTGAGACAGAGACCAATACCTGGACTCTTCCAGTACAGTAAGATTCTGGTGGTGTTACCTGGAAAACAATCCTGTTTCCCTACACAATTCTTTACAGATATAACAGGTTCTTTGTTAGTTCTACCTGCCCAAAGCTGCCCTTGTCTCCTTCGTCTGGACAACAATGTCCTCCCTCACAATCCCTGACTTGGGCTTAACTGGTTCTGGCACTGTCGGACTCTGCTCTGGTCTCCCAGCCCTCCTTCCCAGTTACTCTGCACTAGTCACTAGATCGAACCAGGGAGATCTTGGGAAAAAGCTATCCTCTCCACCTCCCTCTCTAGTCATACACTCGGGCCTTACTGGTTCTGGCACTGTTAGACTCCTAATCTGGTCTCCCAGCCCTCCTTCCCAGTCACTCTGCCCTATGTAACCTGACTGAACCGGGTGATACCAGGGGAAACCTAACATTCCTACGCTCTCTCTGAAGATCCCAACTCATTCAGTGTGCTGTCAGTCTGCAGTGTTATCTCAGAGTCTGCATCACAAGTTCCAGCCAACTGTCCTGTGGTAGTTGGTGAAGCTTGGCAGGGGTTTGAGTCAACGGATCAGAACATGGAAAGAACTTGTAAATAACATCTCCCTGCTCTGATTCCATGACCTCCCTAGCAGTCCTTCCAAACACTGTGAGTGATGTTAACACAGGTAACACATTTTCATTTATAACATTCACATTTTCAACATGTAACATACATATATTAGACACTTTACACCTTCACACATAACATGGAGGCTGCCCCCTCTGTTAGTGACTCAGAAGCCTTTCTCTGGGTGACTCCAGACGGGGTTACTGTGTAGTGCGTCAATCCAGGCGCCACTACAGTTTCAGCCAGTTGCCCTGTGACAGGGGGGTCAACTGCTGACAATCTACATGTCTGGGGTCAGAGCTGAAATGGATATCTTGACTTCTCTTTCAACACTGAACCCCAGACCTTAGCAGTATACCAGTAACTGCTAATTTCGGTACAAACATTACACAAGTTACAATCATTGGCGATCCTTAACATTAATTATAACATGATTCCTATCCACAGATACAGGCTTAATGTTAGATACACAATAATTATCACATTGCACATTTACCCCAGGTACCTGTGAACTAGGTCCTGTCAAAACCCCTTCCCTGCTCCAGCTGTTCTAACGCACGGTAGCACAATACCTTTGAGTGAGTTGAACCTTTAGCTTCGGACTCCGGGATGCTTTTGGCGGTTTGATACTGGGCCACTAATGTGCCTAAATCTGTCCCAACAACACTGGGACAGGGATATCATCGAGATACCCACTACTTTCTCCTGCTTCCCAACCCCCCAGTCGATTTCCACTCGGGCCTGGCAATGTTAGGAAGAGTGCCCCTATTCCCGTGAGGGTAGGTGCTTATCCGGGAGGATGTTTCTTTTGCAACACGGTTAGAGTGAACCAAAGTGATGTTCTGCCTCTGTATCCATAAGCCGTAACAATCGGGTGTTCACTTTAACCATCTGGTGATTTGGAGTGTGGCGTTGGATTTCCTTTTGTACGGACCGGAACCTTGTACGATAAACCTCTGGGTCAACTGGTACTTGGCTATGATAGCAGCCTTGATAGCTCCATAATCGTTATCACTTTCCTCCGGTACTCTATAAAGCATCCGGGCTTTGTAGCGCAGGTGTGGAGTCAGATGTCTGGCCCAATCCTCCTGAGGCAGACGATACTGACGGCAGGCTCTCTCAAAAGAGCGTAAGAACAAATCAAGTCTGTATCCTTCTCCATTGCTGCAAATTTAAACTGACTGTGACTCACTGGCAAACTTGTTCCTCCTGCTCCAGGAGAACTTGATGATGAACTGTGGGCGGACTGGCGCAGTTTGGCCATTTCCAGTTCATATTGTCGTGCAGCTGCCGCTCTGCACTCTCACGCTCAGCACGGCGTTCCAGAAATTGCAGGTACTCCATTGGGTTAGTGTCGCTTAACTTTTGCAACACTGCCTGGAGCGAGGAGACTCTGTAGCTGCAGACACACACATGGGTAATGGTGATGATACAGTCCTTGATGGTATTCCAGGCTGGACAATATCATTTGAATCCAGGTCGTAGTGAGTGATTCCTGCTGTAGGCTCATCCAGCATTTCCTGTGCTTGGAAATCTGCCTCCATTAATTCACGAATCAAGCTCCTCCCTTCTTTTCGATAGGAATCAATGTGTCTGCTTTGCAAACAACGATTAAGTCATCCAGACTCTGTTTCTATAATTCACGGGGTCAGACATTTTGCCAAGTAGAAAAAGTAGAGAAAAAGATTTTGGGGAAGGGCACTGTGTGTTTACCTGTTCAGTATATATTCTAATGCACCGGCTATTAACCACAGAACTTGGGTTCTGCTCTACAGAGTACTTAGTTAACACTGTATTATTAGAGATTCTGAGTATAAACACCAAATATCCCAAAACGCTGCCAACCAATTGTCACAAACCCCCCGGTCCCAAAACGCACCCAACCACCTATCCGTTACCGGAAACACACTCCAAGCAACCGGAACAGGCGACGGAACAGATCAGACCCGGTGGGTTGGTGAACAAACGATATATACACAATTAATATTACAAATATCAATATACTCACGACACCACATAACGATTTAAACAGCGGAATGACCTGTTACCTATATGGGGATATCCACACTCCACTTCTAACCAACCTGTAAGGAAATTGGTTATTCACCCCTAATATTCTATACACAGGTATACAGTATCTCTATATACCTACACAATACTTCTCTATAGTAGCGTACTTCGAAGACACAGGTTGTTTTGGGATATACTCAGAATAGGACAATGCCTATAAATGATTTTAATCATTTATTAAAAGTTGTTAAAAATAGTGCATAAAAATATAAAGAAAAATAAAATAAATCACATGAACATAAAGCAGTTCACAAGGGAGGGTAGAATTGGGTAAAAAGAAGAAAAGTAGAGATAATTGGCCTCTGAATAGTCCATGAGAGAGTCCAGAACTTGATAATCCAGTTATTGGGGAAATAATAGTCCAAATGATAAGTCCTGCGTTAAGCCAATACGGTCTGTCCAGTTGGCTAGATGTTATCCAGATGTTCTTGAAGATGTTATGACAGACTCCTGGGATGAGACCCAGTTCCATTTTTACTTTCTTCAGAAAATGGGAGTGGTTGGTCCCTAGAGGGGTGGGACTTGGTTCTGCCCCAGAAGGTTGGTTCCAAGTTTGGAGGGAATTTCAAATATCGAATTCCAACCCCGGCCATAATCCATGAACCATACATGTCACATTCAACTAATCCTGATGGTCCATAACTAATTTTTCCCAACAGAACAAGACCAAATACGACATATCTGGGGTATCCTAGACCTAAGAAGGATAATATCCCAAGTTTGGCTTGGGCTATGATATTGTGTCAGGTCTCTATTAAATGTAGAATTAATTACTGGAAAACTGGGGTTATTTATGAAAACCTGAAATAATTCTACATCCGGAATTATTAAGGAATATGAATGACCTTTGATCTGCCAGTTGGTTTCTGTTCAATTCTTACTAGGAAATTCCCTGCTAGTTCTGGTGTCTATTTGTCTGGGACTTTGTTGTATATTCACACCTTGCACCTTTTAAGTCAGAACCCCTGCTATGTCAGCTAATTTAACACCAAATGGCCCTGGCTTTGGGGAAAACATGAATTAACTCTGCGATTACCAGAACAGTGAAACAATGTGGAAGCTACCATGCTGCTTGATCATGCCATTGGGTGAAATAATTGAAAATTGGGGGTGCAATTTCAGATATTGTCTATGGCGTTTTACATTGAATATCTGTTCGTCACAGCCATTAATATATTTGTATAAGGTTATCATGTCCCACGCAACCGCCGCTTCTCCAATGTAAACAGCCCTAACTTGTCTAATCTGCCTGCATATTCAAGCCCCTCCATTCCCCTATTAATTAGTTGCCTTCTCTGAACTGCCTCAATTTCCAAGATGTCCCTTTTGTATATGTGGATTCCAAAACTGCACCGCAATACCAAATGTGGCCTTACCAGTGCCTTGTAAAGAGGGAGAATAATATTTTTCTCCCTTGATTCCATTTCCCTCTTTATACAAGACAATATCTTGCTAGCTTAGCTGTTGCTACCTGGCATTGTTTGCTACAGCTAAGTCTGTATCTACCAGAACCCCAAATCTTTTTCCATTTCAGATGCACTTAACACAGAGTTATTTATGGTTGTAGGTGGCACAGGATTATTAAATCCCAAATGCATCACCTTACATTTATCAACATTGAATCTCATCTGCCATTCTGCTGCCATTTTGATAATCTATCTAGGTCTGCTTGCAGCACTGCACATCATTGGAAGTTTCCAAAGCTCGCATAATTTAGTGTCATCAGCAAACACAGAGACCTTGCTCTCAATGCCCCTTCTAAGTCATTTATAAACAGATTAAACAGAAGCGGCCCCAGTACAGAACCCTGAGGAACTCCGCTTAGAACTTTAGCCCACATAGATGTAGCTCCATTAACCACCCCTCTTGTTTGCGGTCCAATAACCAGTTCTCTATCCATGAACAAATGTTTTCTTCAAGGCCAACAGTCCTCAGTTTATACATTAGTCGCCTATTGGGGCACAGTATCAAAGGCTTTTGCAAAATCCAAATATACCACATCCACAGCTGTGCCTGAATCTAACTTCTTTACTCACTTCTTCATAAAAACCAATTAAATTTGTCTGGCATGATCTATTTCTCATAAACCATGCTGACTACTACTAATAAGATGATCTGGAGACAAAGTCAAGGATATGATCCCTTAACAAAGTTTCCCTCACCTCCCTACCACATGATGTTAGGCTTACAGGTCTATAGTTACCCAGGTGGAACGACTACCTTTTTGAATATTGGTATTACATTGGCTTTTTTCCAATCCAGCGGCACATCCCCAGAAAAAGCGAATCTGAAAAAGATGAGACACAGTGGTCTTGCTAGAAACTGAACTAAAATCCTAGGATGCAATCCATCTGGTCCTGGCGTTTATTGATATTAACTTTGTCTAATTGATTCCGTACCATATCCTCTGTTATCCAATGTGAAAACTCTCATTTCCTCCCTGCACATGTGTTACAATCCCTACTGTAAGGATTCTCAACAGTAAAAACCGATGTAAAAAAAAACGGTTAGCAGATTAGCCTTTTTGGCATCTCTCACAACCACCTCGCGTCCATTATTTAATGGTCCCACATTCTCAGTCCTCATTTTTACCATTTATATACTTAAAAAAACATCTTGGGGTTGGACTTGCTTTGTTGGCAATCCGTATTTCATTTCTATTTAGCTAGTTTAATTGCTTTCTTGCACTCTCTGTAAGCCTTGTTCGTGCCTTCTGCTTTCAAAATTTTAAAAGCCCTTTTCTTTTTTTCCATTTCCTTTTTACCTAGCATTAAGCCATGCAGGAGTGGACCTAATTTTTTTTACACTGGTTCGCTAAAGGTATAATTTGGAAATGTTTATAGTTTATATCCCTTTAAAAGTGGTCCACATCTGCTAGTATCTTTACCTAGAAACAGTTTCCCCCCAGTCATGAGCAGGAGCGATTCCTTTAAAAGCTATAAAATTAGGCTTTCCTAAAGTTAAAAGTTTTTGTTAAGCCGTGCACTTTAGTTTTCTGCAACCTATATTAAATGACACTATATCATGGTCACTATTTCCTAAGCTTCCATTACCTTCATCTCCAAAATGAGCTCTGGGTTATTAGATATCACCAGATCCAACAACGCATTCTTTCTAGTAGGAACTTTACCATCTGTGAAAGGAAAATGCTCATTAGGAAATTTAAGAACTTTATACCTTTTGAGGGGCTGGCGTTCCATTTTACTCCAATCTATTCAGGGTAGTTAAAATCCCCCATAACCAGAACATGCCCCATACAGCAGCCTTCGCCAATGCATATGGAGATTCATTTCCACACTCTTCCCGGCATTTGGGGCTTATAACACACTCCAACAATTAATTTACCTACCTTCTTGCTTCCTGTACACAGTTCCACCCATAATGTTTCTGCCGCATCGTTTGCTCCCCCATCTATTCCATCTTTTAAATTTGGCTTCAATTCCGTTTAACTTACATACATACTCCTCTCCTTTCTTATTAACCGGTCATTGTCTAAATAAGGAGTACCCTTCAATATTTACTGTCCAGTCGTTGTGAATCATTAAGCCATGATTCTGCATACCAATTACATCATACCTTTCCTTTAACGCTATTATTTCAAGTTCGCCGTTTTTCCCAGACTCCTTGCACTTTGTAAAAAACATTTTAGATATCAATTGATTTACTCATACATGGTCGTACATGCCTCCTTATCCTCTATGCTCCCCCCTCCTCCTTCTCCTCCCTCCGTTGTGTTACTAGCCCCCAGATCCTAAATTCTCTTATCTACCCCTGTGTAGTTTAACGTTCCCTCCCCCCCCATACCTAGTTTAAATTCCTCCAACCCCCTAGCCATCTTCTCCCCAAAAACGTTGCACCCTCCCATTGAGGTGCAATCCGTCACTACTAAAGAGCCTGTAGCCAACAGAAAAGTCAGCCCAGTCTCTAAAAACCCAAACCCCATCTCCTTACCACCACTCTCTTAGCACGCATTTATACTCCTGAGCTTCCGTTGCCTCCCTAGCGTTAGCACGTGGCTGGGGTAGTATTTCTGAAATCACTACCCTGGAGGGTCCTGCTTTAAACTGGGCCCTAATTCTCGGAAATCATTTTTAAGACCTCACCTCCACCTCTAACTTTGTCATTGGCACCAATGGAACCAAGCGCCGGGTCACTCCCAGCCCCACCCATAATCTGTCTACACGACCCACCACATGTCGAACCCTAGCACCAGGCAGACAACACACTGTCGGCATGCAGGGTCCGGCGACAGATTACCCTATCTACCCTTCTATAATAGAATCCCCTACCCTACCACCTGTCTATCTTCCTAGCCCCCCAGTTTCCCTCCCTTGTATTGGAGATGGCCGTCCCCTGGGTGCTCAAGGGAAAGGCCCGCTCCATACATGCTGCTTCCGAGCCATCGTCCTCCACATCTTCACCTAAATGGCAAATCTGTTGGATCGACCAGCTGGGAAGAAGCCCCCCTATCCTTCCGTCCTACTTCCCCTGTGGACCCTTACAAATCTATCTTCCTTCTCCACCTATCTGCCCCATCTCCACCCACCAGTTTACTGGCCCCTGCCAGTACCTGCATTTCCCCCAGGTTGCAAGTCTGCATGCTGCAAGTTTACCCTTAGACTCTGTACCTAGATTCCAAATGGGCAACCCACTCACATCTGAAATACATAGGTCCCCTGGGGCGGCTGCTCCAAGATGCCATACATGCGGCAGGATTCACATTGCGCGGCCCACCCAACAAAACTGTCCATATAAAACAGAATACACAGCAGAGGGAACAGCAGAGAAATAGTGTTGTTCTTAAACGCTTTCTTGTTTAAACGCTTTAGTTTTTTAACGCTGTCAATCTCTTAAAAAACAGAAAAATCTCTTTAAAACAGAAAAATCGCTCAGAGCTAATCGCTCATGGGAAAGGCCTTAAATGAGGTTCAAAAAACAACCAGAGCCAACAGGCCCAGCCAATTTTAAACCAATTAGTTACACCCCCATCCAATCAGAGTGAGAGAGAGAAAAAAAACAAACCCTTTCCTTTGTTCCTACCAGCCCCTGCTCCACAGGTAAAGTGTTTTTAAACAAAAGTATTTGTTTAGTATCCAGTGCTTGAGTTTACTCAAACAATTCCTACCACCTTATTCAAGCAGTAAGTAGAAAAAAAAAATAAAAAATACACTAGTGATTAATTACTTACACACGGCACCCTCCTAGAAATAAATAGTGTTAGGTTAGTACATTTACAGGCTGCAACCACAGTAATAAACGCTTAGTTTTTTAACGCTGTTCAATTTCTTAAAAACAGAAAACAATCTCTTTTAAAACAGGAAATCGCTCAGAGCTAATCGCGCTATGGGAAAGGCCTTAAATGAGGTTCAAAACCAGAGTTCAAAGTGGTCAGTATATACAGTAACCAGATGAAGTCTGCCCCTCTAGCCAATGCCTCCACTCCTCAAAAGCTGTTTTAGCTCCCTGTTGCAGATGTCATAGTAAACTTCAGCACATGGGTGTAGCTGTTCAGGTGACCAGAATACTGAGATAAAACAGCCCCTATGCCTATCTGAGGCATTCCACCCCACTACAAAAGGCAAATTTATATTGGGATGTGTCAAAACAGGAGCATTACAAAAAGCTTCTTTTAGCTTAAGAAAAGACACCTGAGCCTGTTGGGACCAAGGAGAATGGAAGGTGCCCTTTAGACAAATTGGTCAATGGGGGCGGGGGGGAGTCGACTGTCCATGTGAAAGGACGCACCGGGGGAGAGCTCTTCCCAGCGGCCCATCAAATTAAGCCTGTATCAAAGCCAGCCAATCTTTCGAGAACTGCAAACTCACCCGCCATGCCTCCCAAAAAGACCAAAAACCAGTGAAACAAAGCGGAACTTCACAGACTTTTGGTCGTCCAGAAACCCCGCCGCAATTCACAAGATGGCGACGGCGCCACGTGGGGAACACAGCGGAGATCGCTCCTGCACTAGACAGGATCTGGACAAATCTATCTACAAATAGAAATCCATCCAAGCCTCACAGTCCAAAATCATACAAGAAGTGAAGCAAGAGATAGCAGCTTTAGGAGACAGGGTGGCAAACACTGGAAACAACAACAGATGACTCCGGCAGCATACTGCAAGCAAACAGGACAGAACTGAGGGAGATCAGACATGATATTTACCTCCTCAGGGACCATAGGAAGACTGAAAACAGGGCACGAAGAAGCAACATTAAGGCTCCGTGGTATACCTGAAAGCGTTATGGATATAGAAGCATACCTATCCAGGCTATTCCTTAACATCCGGGAGAAAATTCACAATTGGATCTTACCATGGACAGAGCCTACAGAGCGTGAGAGCAACACCCAAGAGGAGAAACCCCAGAGACATAATCTGCAAAATGCACTATGATAAAACCAAAGGGCTATAATGACATCAGCGCAACTCCACCACCGTGGACTCGAAGGAATACAAATTAGATTGTTCAGGACCTATCCACAACCACCTTACAAAGAAGGAGGAGAGCTGAAACAATACTGGACATACTACTTAAAAACCAAATAAAATATAGATGGGGCTTCCGTTTAAACTAACTGTCCTGAAAAAACGGAAGGCCAATATCACTTAAAACCCAGAAGATGGTCCTCATTTCCTGCAAAGATTGGGTCTCGGCAGGGACACACACATCAAGCTTTCCACACAGCTCACCACCTAAAGTCTCCCCTCAACACAAATCTGGACCCAGGGTGACAGCGAAACGTAGAGGGGCCCCCAAACAACGCCAAAAAACTTAAGGAGATTCAATAAAGTTTATCATTAAAATGGTGCTAATTTTGCCCAACCAATCAGATGTAGCTTTTCAATTGTTAAAACAGATCTGATTGGTTGGGGCAAAATTAGCACCATTTAAACGTAAGAACTTTTATTGAATAAACCCTGTTAGACTCCACAGAGAAAACGGATTCCCTTAACCGCAACAAGTATCTGTATACAAACAAATTACACCTAGAAAAAATATATATTAAGGGATAAATACGAAAAACACAACTCTCGCTCTCACCGAGGACTCTTATGTGACGGGGAGGGAGACAGGAGGGGGTGGGGGAGTGGGGGGGGAGAGAGGGGAAAGCAACACTTTTAAAACTCTATGTAAGTCCATACCAACAGGTAGAACAATATGACTACTTTAACAATTGCAAGTCAACAGGTGCAGTGGCACTCCTCCCTACTGTCCCCCCTTAAGCAACAAAGAAAAAAGAATATGGTCCAATCAACCCCCAACAGGAACTGAAAATAAACACAATCAGATTGAACGGACTAACGATGGACCAGAGCGTACTTGAGAACCAAGAGAGAGGACAGAGAACAGGGTTAACAAAAAAGTACCACAGGGAAATATGTGCCACTGGTGTGAAATAATACAATGTTCCTAGTTATACATGTTTTTCAGGGTTACATGTTTTATGGTTAATTAGTTAAATGTCCTTCATTGAAAATGTAAAGGTTGTTTACAACTGCATTACAGACACAAAGATAATACTGGAAATTCGTCACTTAGGGTTATCTACAAGCACAAATTACAACTCTATAGTACAAAGTACATGTATGGAATCAATAGATATATAAATGAATATTCTTAGTCAAATAGTAAATACCAACCAATATCGAATGCTATGTTACCACTCCACAGACTGGCTCACATAAAATGTTATACAAATTCTAGAAACCCCCACCAAACACGCAATACACCAAACCAAACTCAGGACGGAATGCGAAACGAAAGTTTCTATAATCAACACAAAACGATAGGGTGCATAGCGCACATCAGATTTAAAACAGTATGCTAAATAACAAAAGAAACACCAAAAATACCACCATAAAGGAGACAAGTATAAATACACTACTAATCATGAAACAAACATAATCTAAAACAGCAAAACACACCACTACTAACCTAGACCCTAACTGCATGTCATATCCCACCTATCCCACACCTCACGAAGGGCAATGTCGGATCCAATGGAAAAAATCAATCTATTGGACACTATAGAGCACTCAAATGCAAGGTATTATAAACTAAAAAAGGTCTCCCCGCTGACTTGGCTGGCAAACACGACAAATATCTAAAAGGGCCCGGGGGGGAGAGAGAAGCCTACCCCGCAGGGATCCAAAAAATGACAGAAAACCCAGAGGAAAGACAACACCCCCCCAAAGGGGAGGAGGTCGGAAGACCCCCCAGCTACCAGTTACACAAGAGAGGGAACAAGTAGTTCCCCCCCCAAGACACAAACCAACAAGAGTGTGTCTCAACTTTTATTATAATCCTTGTTTTGTCGTATGTTTTACTCCTTTAGGTTTTTAGCTGTTTATGTGTATAGTTTTACTTAAAGAGCAGCACATATATATAACTGAACACACTAAAAACAAACAATGAGAACTGTATAAGAAAGAATCATACCCAAAAAGCAGCCAACTAATGCTGGTATTTCCCAACAGGAACCTCCGGGGAGCTGTTAACGCACAGGAGCCCCCACACACACACACAACAAAACCCACCTCAACCTTCAACTCGATGAACTAATCAGAAAAAGCCGACGTAAGTACTCACAGAGTGCAAAAATAGCCCGCAGACTGTGATCCACCATGTCAACAAAGCTACACAAATCTCCACACAATGTAAAAGGCCTCAACTCCCCACAAAAAAGGAAGATGGCCCTCCAATACACCGCAATCCTAGCGCAGAAATACTACTACTCCAGGAAACACACATTTCAAAACAGGACACGAACCCAAATACTGGGGGGAAAAATACCACACACTATTTCGCTTCCGCCGACCCAACATAAGAAGGCCGGGGGGTGGCTATCTTAATAAGCAAACAATCTGTGTTTTGTTGAGGAGGCATGTATTCGGGACCACCACGGGCAGATACATAATACTCAACGTAGGTACCCTTCAATCTCCAATGCACGTAACTCATCAACGTATTATGCCCCAACACCCACACCAAAAAATGTATTATTTTACACGGCGGGCATTATTTTACACAGCGATCATTATTTTATACGGCGGGCATTATTTTACACAGCGATCATTATTTTACACGGCGGGCTGATATCGGTAAATTAGTATTTACAGTAATCACGTGATCAGTGATAATGGTAAATTAGTATTTACAGTAATCACGTGATCAGTGATAACGGTAAATAGTATTTACAGTAATGACGTGATCAGTGATAACGGTAAATTAGTATGTACAGTAATCACGTGATCAGTGATAACGGTAAATTAGTATTTACAGGTGATGAGTGATAACGGTAAATTAGTATTTACAGTAATCATGTGATCAGTGATAATGGTAAATTAGTATTTATAGTGATCACGTGATCAGTGATAATGGTAAATTAGTATTTACAGTGAACATGTGATCAGTGATAACAATAAATTAGTATTTACAGTAATCACGTGATAAGTGATAATGGTAAATTAGTATTTACAGTGAACATGTGATCAGTGATAATGGTAAATTAGTATTTACAGTGATCATGTGATCAGTGATAACGGTAAATTAGTATTTACAGTGATCATGTGATCAGTGATAATGGTAAATTAGTATTTACAGTAATCATGTGATCAGTGATAATGGTAAATCAGTATTTACAGTAATCATGTGATCAGTGATAATGGTAAATTAGTATTTACAGTAATCATGTGATCAGTGATAATGGTTAATTAGTATTTACAGTAATCATGTGATCAGTGATAATGGTAAATCAGTATTTACAGTGAACACGTGATCAGTGATAATGGTAAATTAGTATTTACAGTGAACATATGATCAGTGATAACAGTAAATTAATATTTAAAGTAATCATGTGATCAGTGATAATGGTAAATGAATATTTACAGTGAACATGTGATCAGTGATAATGGCAAATTAGTACTTACAGTCATCATGTGATGAGTAATAATAATAAATTAGTATTTACAGTAATCACGTGATCAGTGATAACGGTAAATTAGTATTTACAGTAATAACGTGATCAGTGATAACGATAAATTAGTATTTACAGTGATTATGTGATCAGTTATAATAATAAATTAGTATTTACAGTTATCATGTGATCAGTTATAATAATAAATTAGTATTTACAGTGATTATGTGATCACTGATAATGGTAAATTAGTATTTACGGGGGGCGTGGTCTGCTAGGCCATGAGATAGGACGTGAGTGCTAACAGCTCCGCTCCAACAATATCCTTATTGCATCCTGGAGAACTTAAAACCCACCCAAACTCCACACAAACATCTTTTCGAAAAAATTTTCGAAAAAATCCGTAAATTCGAAAATCCGCGAGCGGACACATTAAAACGTATTAAAATGAAAGTTCGGCAAAATCCGCATTAAAAGTGGTCTAAATAGCCTTGGTAATATACACTTAATCACTCAGGGACCTGGGTAATGTCCTTAGAAACACGTATCAATGCCTACAATACCTAAAAATTACAGTCCGCTAGCGAGAACGGTATTTTTCGAAAATACGAGGATTTCCGTAAAAACGAGGATTTCCGTAACAACGAGGACCTCCGTAAAAACGAGGATCTCCGAAAAACGAGGATTCCCGTAAAAACGTGTAATCATGTTAGCTGCCATTGGCTAATTTGGGTCATGTGGCTTGCTACGTCTTGAAAATGATCCCCAAAAATTTGAATTTACAAGAATTTCTCGTTTTTACAAAAATTCTCGTAATTACGAGAATCCGCGTAATTACGAGGATCTTCGTTTTTTCCGGGTCCCGGAAGGTCGCAGATTCTTGTAATTACGGAGATACTCGTATTTTCGAAAATTTTCGTAAAAAAAAAATCCGCGGTTCGGAAGTTCGGAAGGCGGAAAATCTGGAATTATCCGCCGTTCGCGGATGGGATAAATCCGCGGCGGATCCCGGTTCGGGTCCGCGAACCGGCCATCTCTACTACTCACCGGGTGAGCATATGGAGGCAATATCACATTGCTAGACCATGCTGACCTCAAAAATTGATGAAATCAAAATTGATATATCTTTACTCCGCCAAGATCTTCAGACGTTGCGTGTCCATGTAATAGAGGAAGAGACGCGCATAAGTGGTGTGGAGACGCTTATCCAAACTCTGCAACAAAGGGAGTAGGCCTCCCCGAAAGGGCAGAGGGGACAGACCCAGAACGCTTCCTGGAAACACTGCTCACCACTGCCCTAGGCCGAGAAAACTTCTCCAATGTTTTCAGTGGAAAGGCCACACTGTCTGACCCCAAGACCCCCACCTCCGGGAGCACCTCCGCGTATCTTCATAGCGAAGCGCTTCAATTAAAAAGACAGGGACGCAGTCCAACCGTACCCTTGAGATGGGGAAGATCACCTACCAAAATGCCTCCATATCGGTATACCCAGATTTTCTCACGGAGCTGCAAAGGCAATGTGTAAAATTTGTGGATGTCAAACGTAAACTACGCACACTTGAATTGAAATATGACATGCTTTATCCCATACGCCTTAGGGTGTAAGAAGGCAACCATACTCAATTTTTTACCTCACCTGAGGAAGTAATGTCCTGTCTGGAACAAAGAAATGGAGGCCCACCCTAACTCCCTACTCTTACTCTCAGGCGAACTCAACTCAAGATGGGCTTTTTACCAAACAGGTTTTAAATACCAAGTCTAAAAATGCATATTAAGTTATTAATGATGCCAATAATGTTAAGACTGTTACTTGATAATGTACTATGATACTTGCCTCTTGTAAATCCTTCTCCCACACCCCACACCCCTCCATTACCCCCCAGATATGACAATAATTCACTGAAATCCTACTTTCTCTACTCTATCCCTACATACCCAGAAACCAAACATAGCCTGTACTTACTCACTGATGGTACCACAACCATTACCGGTTTCTCTTACCATGTTTAGTGGTAAACCTCTTCTCCGCTCAGAATCGGTTAACTCCACAAACTCAATACACCTCACATGAGATAGGAGGCTTAAAGGCCTGACATCCCCACAACCTAATAACACACCCCTGCCCACCTTTAATCTACATTTCCTCCTATACCTCTTTACTTCTCTCTATACTTGTTACTTGTACTATCCCTTTATATCCCCAACCACCACACCACACATCTCCAAGCCCCGTGGTCACCTGGGAATCAAACAAAATCACTAGATGAAACCAGTAGGTTTATCTATCTATCTATCTATCTATCTATCACTGCTATCTATCTCTCTATCTATCTATCTAATATCTATTTATCTCTCTCTCTCTCTCTCTCTTTACCGTTATCACTGATCACGTCATTACTGTAAATACTAATTTACCGTTATCACTGATCACGTCATTACTGTAAATACTATTCGTATTTACAGTTAATCACGTGATCAGTGATAAAACGTAAATTATATTACAGGTGATCAGTGATAACGGTAAATTAGTATTTACAGTATCATGTGATCAGTGATAATGGTAAATTAGTATTTACAGTATCATGTGATCAGTTATAACAGTAAATTAGTATTATCCAGTAATCACGTGATCATTGATATCGGTAAATTAGTATTTCCAGTAATCACGTGATCAGTTGATAACGGTAAATTAGTATTTACAGTAATACGTGATCCGTGATACGGTAATTAGTATTTACAGTGATCAGTGATAACGGAAGTAAATTAGTATTTACAGTAATCACGTTAGCAGTGATAACGGTAATTAGTATTTACAGTAATCACTGATCAGTGATACAGTAAATTAGTATTTCCGTAATCACGTGACATGATAACAGTAAATTAGTATTCACAGTAATCACGTGGATCAGTGATAACGGTAATTAGTATTTACAGTAATCGTGATCAGTATAACAGTAAATTAGTATTTACAGTAATGAACGTGATCAGTTGATAATGTAATTAGTATTACAGTAATCACGTGATCAGTGATAACGTGAATTAGTATTTACAGTAATCACGTGATCAGTGATAACGTTAAATTAGTATTTACAGTAATCACGTGATCAGTTATACAGTAAATTAGTATTTACAGTAATGATGTGATCAGTGATAAAGGTAAATTAGTATTTACAGTAATGACGTGATCATTGATAACGGTAAATTAGTATTTACAGTAATACGTGATCAGTGATAACGGTAATTAGTATGTACAGTAATCACGTGATCAGTGATAACATAAATTAGTATTTACAGGTACGTGATACGGTAAATTAGTATTTACAGTAATCATGTGATCAGTGATAATGGTAAATTAGTATTTACAGTAATCACGTGATCAGTGATAACCGTAAATTAGTATTTACAGTAATCACGTGATCAGTGATAACGGTAAATTAGTATTTACAGTAATCACGTGATCAGTTATAACAGTAAATTAGTATTTACAGTAATGATGTGATCAGTGATAAAGGTAAATTAGTATTTACAGTAATGACGTGATCAGTGATAACGGTAAATTAGTATGTACAGTAATCACGTGATCAGTGATAACGGTAAATTAGTATTTACAGGTGATCAGTGATAACGGTAAATTAGTATTTACAGTAATCATGTGATCAGTGATAATGGTAAATTAGTATTTATAGTGATCACGTGATCAGTGATAATGGTAAATTAGTATTTACAGTGAACATGTGATCAGTGATAACAATAAATTAGTATTTACAGTAATCACGTGATAATTGATAATGGTAAATTAGTATTTCAGTGAACATGTGATCAGTGATAATGGTAAATTAGTATTACAGTGATCATGTGATCAGTGATAACGGTAAATTAGTATTTACAGTGATCATGTGATCAGTGATAATGGTAAATTAGTATTTACAGTAATCATGTGATCAGTGATAATGGTAATCAGTATTTACAGTAATCATGTGATCAGTGATAATGGTAAATTAGTATTTACAGTAATCATGTGATCAGTGAAATGGTTAATTAGTATTTACAGTAATCATGTGATCAGTGATATGGTAATCAGTATTTACAGTGAACGTATCAGTGATAATGGTAAATTAGTATTTACAGTGAACATATGATCAGTGATAACAGTAAATTAATATTTAAAGTAATCATGTGATCAGTGATAATGGTAAGAAGATATTTACAGTGAACATGTGATCAGTTGATAATGGCAAATTAGTACTTACAGTCATCATGTGATGAGTAATAATAATAAATAGTATTTACGTAATCAGTGATCAGTGATAACGGTAAATTAGTATTTACAGTAAATAACGTGATCAGTGATAACGATAAATAGTATTTACAGTGATTATGTGATCAGTTTATAATATAAATTAGTATTTACAGTTATCATGTGATCAGTTATAATAATAAATTAGTATTTACAGTGATTATGTGATCACTGATAATGGTAAATTAGTATTTACGGGGGGCTGGTCTCTAGGCCATGAGATGGCGCGTGAGTGCTAACAGCTCCGCTCCAACAATATCCTATTGCATCCTGGAGAACTTAAAACCCACACAACTCCACACAAACATCTTTTCGAAAAAATTTTCGAAAAAATCCGTAATCGAAAATCCGCGACGCGGACACATTAAAACGTATTAAATGAAAGTTCGGCAAAATCCGCATTAAAAGTGGTCTAAATAGCCTTGGTAATATACACTTAATCACTCAGGACCTGGGTAATGTCCTTAGAAACCGTATCAATGCCTACAATACCTAAAATTACAGTCCGCTAGCGAGAACGGTATTTTTCGAAAATACGAGGATTTCCGTAAAAACGAGGATTCCGTAACAACGAGGACCTCCGTAAAACGAGGATCTCGAAAACGAGGATTCCCGTAAAAACGTGTAATCATGTTAGCTGCCATTGGCTAATTTGGTCATGTGGCTTGCTACGTCTTGAAAATGATCCCCAAAAATTTGAATTTACAAGAATTTCTCGTTTTTACAAAAATTCTCGTAATTACGAGAATCCGCGTAATTACAGGACTTCGTTTTTTCCGGGTCCCGAAGGTCGCAGATCTTGTAATTACGGAGATACTCGTTATTTCGAAAATTTTCGTAAAAAAAAAATCCGCGGTTCGGAAGTTCGAAGGCGGAAAATCTGGAATTATCCGCCGTTCGCGGATGGATAAATCCGCGGCGGATCCCGTTCGGGTCCGCGAACCGGCCATCTTACTACTCACCGGGTGAGCAATGGAGGCAATATCACATTGCTAGACCATGCTGACCTCAAAAATTGATGAAATCAAAATTGATATATCTTTACTCGCCAAGATCTTCAGACGTTGCGGGTCCATGTATGAGGAAGAGCTCGCATAAGTGGTGTGGAGACCTTATCCAAACTCTGCAACAAAGGGAGTAGGCCTCCCCGAAAGGCAGAGGGGACAACCCAGAACGCTTCCTGGAAACACCTGCTCACCCACTGCCCTAGGCCGAGAAAACTCCCAATGTTTTCATGGAAAGGCCACACTGTCTGACCCAAGACCCCCACCTCCGGGAGCACCTCCGCGTATCTTCATAGCAAGCGCTTCATTAAAAAGACAGGGACGCAGTCCAACCGTACCCTTGAGATGGGAAGATCACCTACCAAAATGCCTCCATATCGGTTAACCCAGATTTTCTCACGAGCTGCCAAGCACATGTGTAAAATTTGTGGATGTCAAACGTAAACTACGCACACTTGAATTGAAATATGACATGCTTTATCCCATACGCCTTAGGGTGTAAGAAGGCAACCATACTCATTTTTACCTCACCTGAGAAGTAATGTCCTGTCTGGAACAAGAAATGGAGGCCCACCCTAACTCCCACTCTTACTCTCAGGCGAACTCAACTCAAGATGGCTTTACCAAACAGGTTTTAATACCAAGTCTAAAATGCATATTAAGTTATTAATGATGCCATAAATGTTAAGACTGTTACTTGATAATGTACTATGATACTTGCCTCTTGTAAATCCTTCTCCACACCCCACACCCCTCCATTACCCCCCAGATATGACAATAATTCACTGAAACCTACTTTTCTACTCTATCCCTACTACCCAGAAACCAAACATAGCCTGTACTTACTCCTGATGGTACCACAACCATTACCGTTCTCTTACCATGTTTAGTGGTAAACCTCTTCTCCGCTCAGAATCGGTGTACTCCACAAATCAATACACCCACATAGATAGGAGGCTTAAAGGCCTGACTCCCCCACAACCTAATAACACACCCCTGCCCACTTTAATCTACATTTCCTCCTATACCTCTTTACTTCTCTCTATACTTGTTACGTACTATCCCTTTATATCCCAACCCACACCACACATCTCCAAGCCCCGGGGGTCACCTGGGAATCAAACAAATCACTAGATGAAACCAGTAGGTTTAATCTTCTATCTATCTATCTATCTATCACTGCATCTATCTCTCTATCTATCTATCTAATATCTATTTATCCCTCTCTCTCTCCCTCTCTCTCTCTCTCTCTTCTTCATGCTAATCTATTATCTATCATCTATCTATCTATCTATCTATCTATCACTCTATCACTGCTATCTATCATCTATCTATCTATCTATCTATCTATCTATCACTGCTATCTATCTATCTCTGCTACCTACCTATCTGATGTTATTTAACAATCAGTTCTCAATGTTGATAATCTAACCAAAAATCAATACTGGTTCAATGTTCAATCATCAACACTGACCATTCTGACCATATCTCACGTTTAATCAAAGCTCCTTGCTATCTGGGTATCTATTTATCTATCTATCTATCATCTACTTATCTCTCTCTTTCTCTCTCTTCTCTATCACTGCTATCTATCTATTTCTATCTTCATCTCTCTATCTATCACTGCTATCTATCTATCATCTATCTTCTATCTGCTCTCTATCTATCTTACACTGCTATCTATCTATCACTCCTACTATCTTCAGCTATCTATCTTTCACTGCTATCTATCACTATCTATCTATCACTGCTATCTATCTATCTATCACTGCTATCTATCTATCTACCTTTCACTGCTATCTAGCTATCTACCTTTCACTGCTATCTAGCTATCTACCTTTCACTGCTATCTAGCTATCTACCTTTCACTGCTATCTAGCTATCTACCTTTCACTGCTATCTAGCTATCTACCTTTCACTGCTATCTAGCTATCATCTATCTTTCACTGCTATCTAGCTACCAATTATCTATCTATCACTGCTATCTATCTATCATCTATCTTCACTGCTATCTCTGCTATCTATTTATCTACCTATTATGTATCTATCTTTCACTGCTACTATCTACTATCTATCTATCTTTCACTGCTATCTATCTATCATCTATCTATCACTATCTATCTATCACTGCTCTCTATCTATCTTACACTGCTATCTATCTATCACTGCTATCTATCTTTCACGGCTATCTATCACTATCTATCTATCTATCACTGCTATCCTATCTACCTTCACTGCTATCTGCTATCTACCTTCACTGCTATCTAGCTATCTACCTTTCACTGCTACTAGCTATTACCTTTCACTGCTATCTAGCTATCTACCTTTCACTGCTATCTAGCTATCTACCTTTCACTGCTATCTATCTATCTACCTTTACTGCTATCTATCTACCATCTATCTTTCACTGCTATCTAGCTACCATTATCTATCTATCACTGCTATCTATCTACCATCTATCTTTCACTGCTATCTCTGCTATCTATTTATCTACCTATTATCTATCTATCTTTCACTGCTAGCTATCTATCTATCTATCTTTCACTGCTCTCTATCTATCTATCTATCTTACACTGCTCTCTATCTATCACTGCTATCTATCACTATCTATCTATCACTGCTATCTAGCTATCTACCTTTCACTGCTATCTAGCGATCTACCTTTCACTGCTATCTAGCTATCTACCTTTCACTGTTATAACGTTCACTGCTATCTAGCTATCTACCGTTCACTGCTATCTAGCTATCTACCTTTCACTGCTATCTAGCTATCTACCTTCACTGCTATCTAGCTGCTACCTTTCACTGCTATCTGCTATCTACCTTTCCTGCTATCTACTACTACTTTCTCTGCTATCTATCTATCTCTTTCACTGCTATCTATCTATCATCTATCTTTCACTGCTATCTACTACCAATTATCTATCTATCACTGCTATCTATCTATCATCTATCTTTCACTTGCCATTCTGCTATCTATTTATCTACCTATATCTATCTATCTTTCACTGCTAGCTATCTATCTATCTATCTTTCACTGCTATTCTATCTACTATCTACTTTCACGTTTTTATCTACTACTACCTACCTACCTTTCACTGCTATCTATCTATCTATCTATCTATCTATCTATCTATGATCTTTCTATTATCTATCTATCTGTCTGTCTGTCTATCTATCTATCTCTGCTACCTATCTATCTATCTACCTATCTATCTATCTATCGCTACATTTTCAGGTGCATGGGCCGTTGTCTCCCAGGAAGACAGCCTTTGGGCACAATTTAACACAACAAAGCAGGCAACAGTCTTTGGTATGATTTTCAAACTGACCCCAATCAGGTTTATTTAGGGTATTAGCTCACACAATAAATAATAAATCCTATGCCACACCGGCCTAACTAATACAAAATAAGTATCCCTGACTGTTTGAACACTCACAGTCCAGTACTCACACGCTCTCTGTCTCTCCCTGGAGAATTAGCTGGTTGTAACCAGTCTCCTACTGGGTTTACAACTCTGACACTCAGAGGTTCTGGTCTGCCTGCTTGCAGACCCACAGGCTCCTTGCCTGATCAGACTCTTCCCCAAAACAGGCTACACCTGCCCTTTTAATAAGTGAGCTCCAGCCACAGGAATTAATTGATCTAAACTGGACTGGACCACACTGAAACCATTTACCATTAGTGTCTTGGGCCACAGTAAAGCAAACTAACAATCCATTTAAACCATTTTAATGACTTTCTTACATTTGCACCTTTACACTATCTACTATTTAACTATCTATCTATCTCTCTATCTATCTAACTATATCTATCTCTCTGCTATCTATCTATCTATCTCTCTGCTATCTATCTCTCGATCAATCTCTCGATCATCTCTCGATCTCTCTTCTGCTCTCTCTGCTATCTATCTATCTCTCTGCTATCTATCTATCTATCTACCTACCTATCTATCTATCTATTTATCTATCTATCTATCTCTGCTTATCTATCACTGTTATCTACTATCTCTGCCAATCACCAGCACTAAATAACCCGGCCCCTTATGCCCCCCCCCCCCCACACACACGGTCACGGGGTGGCGGGGGTAATGTTACGCCACTGGAACAGAAAGAAAAAAAACAGACAAAATCTGGGGGGGGGCAAATGCCCCACTTTGCCTCTATGTGCAGATGCCCATGTCTGTATGGGCACTTTATTATTGTATGGGGTGTGTGTGGGGCATCTTATTATTGTGTGGGTTGTGTAGGGGAACCTTATTATTGTGTGGAGTGTGTATGAGCAACTTTATATTGTATGGGGTGTGTACGGCCACCTTACTATTAAAGACATAAAGTCGAAGGGTACGCAGATGAAATGCAATCTGAAGAGACTGTGGCAGGTTTAAAGCCATTTTAAGGAATTTGAACAGATGAAAGCAATATAAGGAGAATGTGGCAGATTAAAAGCAATCTTTAATTTGTGACAGATTAAGGGGCAAGTCCAGCCCCAAAATGAAACCCTAAACGGTATAGTTTGAAATCTGAAATATATAAGTCTAACCTGAAATCCTGCACAATGTCCTGTTTCCCCTGTTTCTGCTACCTGGTTCTTCAGCTACAACTGTCTTTTATTGATTTGACAGTTGACATCACAACCAATGACTGAATGTTAATTCAGCTGCCTCTTCTGAGCATGCCCAGGCTCAGTACAGGCTCAGTACAGGTTTCTAAATTCTCAGTTTCCAGAAGCATAGCAGGCATATAGTAATGAATTCAAGACAACTATGATATCAAACATATTTTAAAGAGGCCATTCTTTCTTTTCTTATGAGGATGGAGTTGTCCTTTAACCCTGAGCACGTATGTAATCATATATTACAAGGTTACTGTATTTAGCAGTTCATTAAATCCATGATGTATAGCTAAATTAAAACCAATGCAACATGCTTCTAATGTAAAGAGAAAGGTGACAACTGGGTGGTCAATTAAACAACATTAATTTTAAATCATCCGTGCTGCATATTTTTTTAATAGTTGTCCTACATGTTTTGCTGATGTGGAAAATATAGTTGACAGACACAGATACATGAATAAAGAGATAAATATTATAAGACCCAACAAAGATGGCCCAGTGAATTAATAGTTACTAGAAAAAACACAGTACAGAGATGCAGGTTTAGTATAATGAATTGAACCTGATCTTAGCACAGCTCTGTACATGCATTTTTCAGTAGTCTACCTATCTGAAATAAATGTTGGACGATATGCATCTGCTCACAAATTGTTTTAATTAGACACGTCTCTAAATTTATTTTTTTTGTGTTTTTGTACAGATAGTAACAGGCACATATGAAACTTTTGTAACCCCACATTTTTGTAATATCTGATGGAAACTACTAGTTAGAAATGACAGGGAAAAAATAAAAAGTCAAAAGCCCACTGCATTAATATGGGGCAATCACGGTTGCTTGCATAGGTCTTGGTTTATTAATGCATTAGAGAAATAAAGTTCTTTTTGTTCATGGAAACAACTCAAAGTATAAGCTGAGACATTGTACATATCTTCATTGGGGTTTTAAACAAAACGTATTTACTAATAACTTTGCATCTATCTATCTATCTATCACTGCTATCTATTATCTATCTATCTATCATCTATCTATCTATCTATCTATCTATCATCTATCACTGCTATCTATCATCTATCTATCTATCTATCTATCTATCTATCACTGCTATCTATCTATCTCTGCTACCTACCTATCTGATTGTTATTTAACAATCAGATTCTCAATGTTGATAATCTAACCAAAAATCAATACTGGTTCAATGTTCAATCATCAACACTGACCATTCTGACCATATCTCAACGTTTAATCAATAGCTCCTTGCTATCTGGGTATCTATTTATCTATCTATCTATCATCTACTTATCTCTCTCTTTCTCTCTCTCTCTCTATCACTGCTATCTATCTATTATCTATCTATCATCTCTCTATCTATCACTGCTATCTATCTATCATCTATCTATCTATCACTGCTCTCTATCTATCTTACACTGCTATCTATCTATCACTGCTATCTATCTTTCACTGCTATCTATCTTTCACTGCTATCTATCACTATCTATCTATCACTGCTATCTATCTATCTATCACTGCTATCTATCTATCTACCTTTCACTGCTATCTAGCTATCTACCTTTCACTGCTCTGTCTGCAGTGTTTTTTCAGTGGCCCAAAGCGGTTTACCTATTGCAATACACCAGTTTCTTATTCAAATCTGAATAAGAAACCAACTTCAGTCTGTGAATAAGAAACTAACTGAATAAGAAACCAACTTTTTTGAATAAGAAACCAACTTCAGCTTCGTTGGTATTACTGGGTGGGGAGAATTGGGTGACTGGGATGCGCTGGTATGGGGAGAATTGTGTCACTGGATGCGCTGGTATTACAGGGGATACAGGTTGGGGAGAATTGGGTGACTGGGATGCGCTGGTATTACAGGGGGTATAGGGTGGGGAGAATTGGGTGAGTACCCCTGTAAAACCAGCACCCATTCCACACCCAATTCTCCCCACCCTGTACCCCTGTAATATCCCAGCGTCATCCAGTGTACACAATTCTCCCCACCCTCCCGCATCCCCGTAATACCAGCGCATCCAGTCACGCCAATTCTCCTCCCACCCTATACCCCCCTGTAATACCAGCGCATCCCAGTTCACCCAATTCTCCCCACCCTGTATCCCCTGTAATACTACGCATCCAGTGACACAATCTCCCCCACCTTGCCCCCCCCTGTAATACTAGCGCATCCCAATCACCCACATTCTCCCCACCCTGCACCCCCGTAATACCAGGGCATCCAGTGGCACAATTCTCTCCCCACCCATACCACCCCTGTAATACCAGCGCATCCCAGTCACCCAATTCTCTCCACCCAGTACCCCCCCTGTAATACCGCGACTCCCAGTCACCCAATCTCTCCCCCACCCAGTACCCCCTTAATACCACGCATCCCCAGTCACCCAATTCCCCTCACCCAGTCCCCCCCCTGTAATACAAGCGCATCCCAGTCACTTATTCTCCCCACCCTGTACCCCCTGTAATACCAGCGCACCCCAGTCACCAATTCTCCCCCCCTGTACCCCCTGTAAATACCAGCATCCCAGTCACCCAATTCTCTCCACCCAGTACCCCCTGTAATCCAGCGCATACCAGTCACCCCATTCTCCCCCCCTGTACCCCCCCTGTAATACCAACCAGGATCACGTCACACCCAATTCTCCCCACCCTATACCCCCCTGTAATTTCAGCGCTTCCCATCACCCAATTCTCCCACCCCCTGAACCCCCTTTAACCAGCGCATCCAGTCACCCAATTCTCCCCCACCCTGTAATAACCAGCGCATCCAGTCACCAATTCTCCCCATCCTGCACCCCCTGTTATACCAGCCATCCGTCACCCAATTTTCCCCCCCTGTCCCCCCTGTAATACCAGCCAGCGCATCCTAGTGACCCAATTCTCTCCCACCCTGTAATCCACCCCTATACCACCCATCGTCTAAATTCTTTCTCCCACCCTCTACCCCCTGATAATCCAGCGCATCCCATTCACCCAATTCTCCCCATCCTACCCCCCTGTAATACCAGCACATCCAGTTACCCAATTCTCCCCACCCTGTACACCCCCTGTATACCAGCGCATCCCAATCACCCATTCTCCCCACCCTGTACCCCCTGTAATACCAGCGCATCCAGTGACCACAATTCTCCCCACCCTGCATCCCCCTGTAATACCAACACAGCGCATCCACAGTCACCCAATTCTCCCACCCCTATACCCCCCCTGTAATACCAGCGCATCCCCATACCAATTCTCCCCACCCTGTATCCCCCCTGTAATACTAGCGCATCCAGACACAATCTCCCCCCTGCACCCCCCTGTAATACAGCGCATCCCAACACCCAATTCTCCCCACCCTGCCCCCCCCTGTAATACCAGCGCATCCCAGTACAAATCTCCCCACCCTTACCCCCTGTAATACCAGCGCATCCCAGTCACCCAATTCTCTCCACCCAGTACCCCCGTGTAATACCAGCGATCCAACACCCAATTCTCCTCACCCAGTACCCCCCTGTAATACCAGCACATCCCATTCAACTTATTCTCCCCACCCTGCACCCCCTGTAATACCAGCGCATCCAGTGCACCACAATTCCTCCCCACCCAGTACCCCCTGTAATACCAGCGCATCCCAGTCACCCAATTCTCTCCACCCAGTACCCTGTATACCAGCGCATCCAGACCCCAATTCTCCCCCCCACTCCCCCCCTGTAATCCAGCGCATCCCAGTCACCCATTCTCCCTACCCTGTACCCCCTGTAATACCAGCAGGATCCAGTCAACCCAATTCTCTCCCCCACCCTGTACCCCCTGTAATCCCACGCGCATCCCAGTCAACCCAATTCTCCCACCCTCTCCCCCCACCCTGACCCCCCTGTAATACCAGCGCATCCATCACCCAATTCTCCCCACCCAGTACCCCCCCTGTAATACCAGCGCATCCCCGTCACCCATATTCTCCCCCCCTGTACCCCCTGTAATACCAGAGGATCCACATTCACCCAATTCTCCCCACCCTACCCCTGTATACCAGCGCATTCCAGTCACCCTAATTCTCTCCACCCTGTCCCCCCCCTGTTAATACCAGCGCATCCAGTCACCCAATTCTCCCCACCCTGTAATACCAGCGCATCCAGTCACCCAATTCTCCCCATCCTGCACCCCCTGTAATACCAGAAACAGCCAGCACCCAATTTTCCCCACCCTATACCCCCTGTAATACACACGCATCCCATGACCCAATTCTCTTCCCACCTGTAATACCAACATCTAGTCACCCATTCTACCCACCCCTACCTTACCCCCCTTGTAATACCAGCACACTCCTGTTACCACCTAATTCTCCCCACCACTGTACCCCCTGTAAATACCAGCGCATCCCATACCCCAATTCTCCCCACCCTAGTACCCCTGTAATAACCAGCCTCCATGACCAATTCCTCCCACCCTGCTTCCCCCTGTAATACCAGCACATCCAGTCACCCAATTCTCCCCACCCTATACCCCCTGTAATACCAGCGCATCCCAGTCACCCAATTCTCCCCAACCTGTATCCCCTGTAATACCAGCGCATCCAGTGACACAATTCTCCCCACCTTGCACCCCCTGTAATACTAGCGCATCCCAATCACCCAATTCTCCCCACCCTGCAACCCCCTGTAATACCAGCCCATGTGACACAATGCTCCCCACCTGTTCCCCCTTTAATACCAGCGCATCCCATCACCCAATTCTCTCCACCCAGTACCCCCCTGTAATACCAGCGCATCCCAGTCACCCAATTCTCCCCACCCCGTACCCCCACTGTATACCACGCATCCCAGTCACTCCCAATTCTCTCCACCCCTACCCCCTGTAATAACCAGCGCATCCCAGCACCACAATTCTCCCACACCCAGTACTCCCTGTAATACCAGCACATCCCAGTCACCCAATTCTCCCCACCCTGTACCCCCTTTAATACCAGCTCATCCCAATGACCCAATTCTCCCCACCCTATACCCCCTTAATACCAGCGCATCCCAGTCACCCAATTCTCTCCTCTCCACCCATTATACGCAAGCGAAGCTGAAGTTGGTTTCCTTATTCAAAAAAGGTTGTTTCTTATTGCAGTTAGTTCCTTATTTCACAGACTGATGTTTGGTTTCTTATATTCAATTTGGAATAAGAAACTGGTGTATTGCATTAGAAACGACGCTTTGGCGCCACTGAAAAAACACTGGCAGACAGACTTGTACATACCCTGCACTAATTCAGTTGAGTCCACCTGCCCAATGGTTTTGGGCTGCAAGTTGGCAACCAAGTCTGCAAAATACGCCATTTTTAAGAGCCTTTTGAATGTATTAGAACTGGTGTATTGCAATAGGGATAACCAGTTTTGGGCCACTGAAAAAACAACAACCGCAGACAGACTTGGTACAGTACCCCTGTGCACATAATTCAGTTTTGAAGTCCAAGCCTTGGCCCAAATTGGTTTTGAGGGGCATGCTAAGTTGTGTCACCAACGGCTGCAAAATAGCCATTTTTGCACTGTTGAAATAAGAAAACTGAAATGTATTGCAAATAGTAAAAAACCGCTTGGGGCCACTGAAAAAAAACACTGGCAGCAGCCAGAGTTTTGGTACCTACCCCTGAATACCATAAATTCGTTGAGTCCAGCCGGGCCCAAATTGGTTTTGGGCATGCAAGTTTGGCACCAAAAAATGTCTGCAAAATAGCCATTTTTGCACTATGTGGAATACAGAACTGGATGTATTGCAATAGTAAAAACCGCTTGGTGGGCCCCTGAAAAAATACTGCAGACAGAGTTGTACACTACCACATGAGACCTCATAATTCGTTTGGATCCAGCCTGGCCCAATTGGGTTTTGGGCATGCAATAGTTGGCACCAAGAGTCTGCAAAATAAGCTATTTGATTTTGCACATTTGAATAAGAAACTGATGTATTGCAATAAGGTAAGACTTGCTTTGGGCCACTTAGAAAAAAACCTGAGCACACAGAGTTTGTACATACCCCTGGCACATAATTCATTGCGAGTCCACAGCCTGGCCAATTGGTTTTGGGCATGCATTTTGGGCACAAAGTCTGCAAAACAGCCAGTTTTTTGCACATTGAATAGAAACTGATTATTGGCAATAGGTAAACTAACTATGCTTTGTGGCCACTAAAAAACACTGCAACACAGAGTTGTACATACCCCTGGCACATAATCAGATTTGAGGCCACCGGCCCAAATGGGTTTGGGCATGCAAGGTTGGCACCAAAGTCTGCAAATATAGACCATTTTTGCACATTTGTGAATAAGAAACTGAATGTATTACAAATATGTAAAAAAACGCTTTTGGCCACGAAAAAAAAACACTGCAGACAGAGTTTTACATACCCTGACCATATTTCATTTGAGTCCCACCTGGCCCAAATTGGTTTTGGGCCATCAGCTGGCACCAAAGTCGCAAAATATAGTTTTTGCACATTGTTGAATAAGAACTGAATGTATTGGCAATAGGTAAAACTGCTTTGGGGCCACTGAAAAACACTGCACACAGAGTTGTACATACCCCTGGCACATAATTTTCAGTTGAGTACAGCTTGGGCCCAATTGGGTTTTAGGGCTGCAAGTTTGGCACCAAAGTCTGCAAAATAGGCATTTTTAGCCATTTGATAATGAACCTGGTGTATTGCATAGGTAAACCAGGTTTGGGCCACTGAAAAAAACAACCGAGAGCAACTTGTTACATACCCCTGGCCACATATTCAGTTGAAGCCGCCTGGCCCAAATTAGGTTGTGGGCATGCAAGTTTGCACCAAAGTCTGCAAAATAGCCATTTTTAGCCTTTGAGAATAAGAAACTGGTGTATTGATTGCAATAGGTAAACACATTTGGCCACGGAAAAACAAACCCGCAACAGACTTGTACATAACCCCTGGCACATACTGCGTTGATGTCCCAGCCTGGCCCAATTGGTTTTTGGGCATGCAAGTTGGCACCAAAGTCTGCAAAATAGCCGATTTTGCACATTTTGAATTAGAAACTGATTGTATTGCAATAGGTACAAACCCTTTGGGCCCTGAAAAAACCACTGCGACAGAGTTGTACAATACCCCTGGCCACTAATCTCAGTTTGAGAATCCAGCCGGCCCAAATTGTTTTGGCATGGCAAGTTGGCACGGCACCAAGATCTGCAAAATAGCCCATTTTTGCACAATTTTGAATTAGAACTGATGTATTGCAATAGGGTAAACCCGCCGCTTTGGGGCCACTGAAACAACACTGCATCAGATTGTACCATACCCCTGGCCATATTCAGTTGAGTCCACCTGGCCCAAATTGTTTTGGTCCATGCAAGTTGGCACCAAATCTCAAAATAGCCATTTTTGCACATTTTGAATTGAAATGATGTATGCATAGGTAAACCGCTTGGGCCACTGAAAAAACAACACCGCAGACAGACATTGGAAATACCCCGGCACATAGTATTCAGTTGAGTCCATGCCTGGCCCAAAATTGTTTGGGCATGCACAGTTGGCAACCGAAGTCTGCAAATAGCCATTTTTGCACTTTGAATTAGAAACTGATGTATTGCAATAGGTAAAAAACGTGGCCTCTGGGAGAAGGTTGGCAGCGTACTGCAAGCCCTTCTCCCTCCCTCTATCGTTTATTCCCCCCCCCTAGCATAAATCCATTTTTAGATATGTATTTCCCTGTCCCCCCCAGCCCCAACAGACTTATATTTTAGAAAGTGCCCGAAACATTACTTACCTCCCCTCCTTTCCTCCGCTGCCACTGGAAGACCAGCAGTGCGTCCGTGATGGCTGCCGTCAGCCAATCACAGACGCGACTGCCGGTTCCGACCCCTCTGCTTGCTTTTTCTCGACAAGCAGAGGGCCCGGGCGCGGGGGGGAAGAGGGGAGGTAAGAGAGTTTGGGGCACTTTCTAAAAAATAAAAACATAGCGGTTGGGGCTGGGGGGACCGGGGGAATTACTATATTAAAAAAAGTTTAGGGTGGACAATACCCTTTAAAAATGTCATCTGAGGAGTTGTAGTTTCAAGTGTCATTTGCATGAACTAGCGCTGTATTTGCCCCAAACTGAGATGACCCGCAGAGAATACAGCATCCAGATGAGCAGTGGACACGTCTGCGAGTGGCCAGCAGCCCTGACTCAGGAGCAGGATGTTGTAAAGGCATATCAGTCCTGTAAATTTCTATGCAGGTTAACACGTGCCACCTAATTGGTTATTATTCGCAATTGCAGAATTTGGATCTAATGGGATTGACCGAGTTATTTAGTCGAGGTTAGGTTTTTCAGGCTAACTTAAAGCCTGAAACATTACAGTTAAAGAGCAAGTCCACCCAAACTAAAATTATAAGTTACTGGCAAGGATTAGCTTTTAAAACAAGCCATCCCCATTTCAAATCCATTAGCCAAACAGGAAAATCTCAGCTGTAATACAAGGCCTGGGCTGACGGTTCACCTCAAAACGTGCCTTTTCCATTGCCTGCAACCTCCCTTGGCGCATCCCCACCTCCCCCCCACAAATTGGATCCATCCTCGGTTCCTGCATCCTATTTTGAAATCCTTTTAAGGTATGGTAGATGTCACCTGCCCGACTAAAACGCCTTATTTTTAAAAACAAAAACCCATTAAGCCTAACTTATCTTATCGCCCTTCGTTCCCGCGGCGATTTCTCAGACGTCAGTGAGCGTCTGTTGCCAGCACAGCTGCGGCTGACGGGTATTAAAAAAGGGACGCGGGAACGAAGGGCTGTAAGTATAGTGAGGATTAGCTACAATCATGGACCATATAAATTTTAGTTTATGGGGGGGGATTGCCCTTTAAAGAACATGATAATAAGATTGGAATACTGAGCAGTACTTTCCATTCAAGGTCCCTTGAAGTTGAATGGTGTTAAAGGATTAGTCTACCCCCAAACTAAATTTTAATAGGTTGCAGGGATTGCTATAAACCTGACGCCTATAAATGCGCGATGCTTTAGCCAATCACGGAGCGGATGCTGGTCGATCCCTCCTGCTTCATTTTCGCGCACGGAAAGACACGGGAGTTTTAAGCAGAAGGTAGCGGGGGATCGAAGGCTGGTAAGTACATTTGGGGACAGCTTTGAGTACTATAATTCCCTGAACATACAAAACAGTTTAGTTGGGGGGTGGACATACCCTTTAAAACAAAAAAATAAATGGCGCCTAAGCACCAACTGGAAACAGGCTAAAGAGGCAATAGATTGGACATGGTATCAAAATATCTAAAACATTGATAGGATTATATTAAAGTGTATGCCCACTCTTTTATAACTATGGTTTGAACAGCAGGTAATGAGCTCCTTGCACTGTGTGTGCACCAATGTAAGGGTGGGATGTGTTGGACAATGTCAGGAGACAGACAGCACTGGATGCGATCCGCGGGAGTTTCTTCTCCCTTCTGCAAGTTTTACAGAAAGAAGGGGAGGCAAAGGATATAGCTCATTTACCTCCCGTCCTCAAGTTTCACCCTCCTGAGGTTCTTTTGGAATTCTTTAGTTCTTTGGATTTGGAAAAGCCACAAAAAACACCAATATCGGCAGTGTTCACAGAGTTCACCCCTCAGTGTTGCCCTTGCTGTGTGGCAGCATCCACACAGGAATCCTTCCAAAACAAGCACAAGTGCAGGGGAGACACACCGCAGCCGTGTTCAGCTTGCCAACAAACTTTATTAGGTCCACAGCATATCACACAACATGTTCGAACGCTATGTGTTCTTTTTCAAGTGCAATTCAAACACACAGTGAACAGGAAATGTTATAACTACTATAGAACTCCTCCTGCCTTGGTGGGGGGTGTTCCATAAACCCTGCACAGTCACATTTTTACAATCATAGTAAATCACAAGTATTGTAAACAAATAATCAGTCTATATATGCATCTGAATAAAAAAACATTGAATGAACAGGAGTGTAGTGAAAGTAACATCATTAAAAAGAACATGTATAAGTGCATTAAAACTTAATGTACATTATTACATTAAGGTGTCATCTTACAAACCTATCATATAGTGTTAATCTCTCTACACCATTATTGCACTCCTCCAATTAGTAAAGTGCATATTCTACATTCGACAGAGAAAGCCTCATTTTAAAATACATTACATTAAAGTGCCAGTACATAAAAGCAACAATAGCGGTTTTCACAACATGTGGTCATGCTGTGGAAGTTTGTTGTGCAAAGCCTGAAACAACAGCTGGTTGTCTCCATCCAAAAAAAAAACAATGCTTCAGCATGCCCCACTTGTATCCTGACCCACTGGCCCAGAGCAGCTCGCTGAATCATAGCCTGTCCCGAATTCTTTCTTGTTTCAAAACAGCCCACAAGACTGAAATGTGCCCCCCAGCTATTGATTGCAATATGTTTCAGGATCATTTTGAGGGCAAGCTTATGACCACAGCCTATCACAATGCTGCCTAGAGAAAATGCAGGGCGGAAGAGAGACTTTAAAAACCTAAACTTTGGATGACAACAGCTCGGCTTGTTGAAAGGTATTATGAACTATGTTTAAGACTTAATGGTGACCCACAGTTACCCTTGAATAGAATTCTATAAAAGAGGAAACTAAAAACAATTTTTGATACTCCGGAATTGAACTCACCCCCCTAAAAACACCAATAAGCTATAAAAAATACCATTTTACCACAGTAAATTGTATTTAAAGTAACAATGTAAACCTGTAAGAACTGGATGAAGTAATCTGTGCTATGTGCAGAGTCGGACCATGCCTCTGGACACCTCCCTTCTTGCTGTATTCTGGTCTGTAAAAGGATTGGCTAAGGATTAATAATGGGTTGTGAAAAAACCGGTAACAAGGTTACTGCCATAGCTAAGGGACTGAGCATTGTGCACAGAAAATATGGTCGTTGGACAAACTGTACTAGGAATTGCTGTGAAGTAAAGCACAGCCATGCTTATTAGGTAAATTTCCCATTGACCCAATCCAAATGAGAGGTAAGAACAGATAAACTGGTTTTATATCAGGTGTTGCCGTCTAGTTCGTGTGTTCTCGGCTTAGTTGTCCTTTAAGCTTTAATATTATTTCAAAAAAGTGTAAGAAGATAGACTTAAAAGATTGAAAAGCTAGGGGAAATTACTTCCTCTGTTCTGTCCAAAAACACTGGTCGTTAAGATGGGTATGGCATTATTTTTAGTGTTGTATTTAATTAGCACCACATCTGCCGCAGTGTTTACAACTACATTTACCTTCACACCGGCCCCAGCCCAGAAGAGCTTACAATCTAAGCTCAGTTATTTGACACATACAACCTATCAATATGCCTTTAGGAGCATGGGAAAATCGAGGGGCTGGAGGAAACCCATGCAAGCACGAGGAGAACCATACAAAACTTAGATGTGTCCCAAAGGGTGGATTCGAACCAAGATACCGTGCTGCCCCAAACAATTGTATCATATACAATAGCCCTTGTTAGCGAAATACAAATATGCTTTAAGAAAAAAAAAATGTGTTGATTACAGTTACTCAGCAGAGAGCTGAGCCTTTTTGCCCCACTCAGCAGCCAATCAATAAGGAGAAATTAAGCACTGACATCCTGGAAGAAGGAATTTTGCAGACCTAAAATAGCAAGCTAGTACTGAACCAAAGCACAGAAAGGGTATGTATATTTTCAAAAAATGAAAGACGATCAGAGGAGAAGTACCCAGATTTACGCAGTGACGGGACTGAAAGTCAGCTATGTGATGGGGGAATTGGGTGTCTTCAGCGATACAAGCAGGTTGTGCAAGGAAAAACGTTACGCTAAACCGATTTATTGAATCAGTTAAGTGAAACCTTTAAACTCCCACAAAACCGCATTGCAGCTACAATAATAGATTACTAGCTACCCGGTATATGAAAACAGTAAAATAAAGATTTTTTCCCAATGAAATGACTACAATTTTAAAGGCCTGGTTCCATTTTGCGGAACGGGTTAAAACTTTTTAAAAGTACAAGCAAATCTCGTAATCTTCCAATAAAACACAGGAGTACCGTATATACTCGAGTATAAGTCAGAATTTTCAGGCTTTAAAATTAGCCTGGAAAAACCTAACCCGCCTTACTCGGGTCAAGATTCTAATTAGATCAAAATTCTGCAATTGCAGTAGTAACCAGTAGGTGCGTTGTGTTAACCTGCATAGAAAGTTACAGGAGGATATGCTTTACACTTTATGCTCGTAGTCTGGCGCCTGGACTCACGCTCAGCACTGTCCACTGCTTATTACTGGATGCTTGTAATCTGATGGCGTCTCTCAGTTGGGGCAAAAACCAGTGTAGTACAGGGCAAATGACAGGTTAAACTACAACTCTCAGGTGACATTTTTAAATATTGGGTCAGAGAGTCCTTGACTATATGGGGGTCAGAGGGCCCTTACAATGGGGGTTCAGGAGAATTGTAAATGAGGTTTAAGCTTAATTAAAAGTTTCGAACCTTGCCACTCACAGGTTAGAAACTGAAATCCCAGCCAACAAAAGAATTGCTGGGAGTTGGGTTTTCAAACATCTGGAGTGCCAAGGACTTGGAGGTTACTGGTACTGGATTTGGCTATTTATGGTATGGGATTCATGTCTGGGGAAGGAAGTCGGCGTCCATTTAACAGGGCAAACTAAAGCCTAAAAACAACACAGAATCAGAAGGGCAAGTAGTGGTGATAATTTCTACCACTCGGCTCATACTCGAGTCCAGTCAATCAGTTTTTACAAGTTTGGCAGGTAAAAAATAGGGTACACTAGATTATACTCGGATAGAATATCTCGAGTATATACGGTATTTCTCAGACTCCTGCATCTTTTGGAACAGACCCAGTGTTCTCCAGAATTTTTTTCCTGCCGGTGGAATGGAAAAGTAGCGGGTGGGGTGGACGGGGAAAATTTGGTTGTAAGGGAAAACTGTGCATGACATAATGCTCATATATAGGGGTCAGGATGTCTAACTTTTGTGCCACTAGATTTTGAAAACTATAATCCCAGATTCCATGGTTGTGAATGCAGGGAGTTGTAGTTCGTCAACATCTGCAGGTAACCCACAAGTACATTTGTGAACCCTTTTGTGGGCCTTGGAGATCTTGGAAAAGCTAGTTACGTGCGTAAAATATTCTTGAGGTTGTAAAAAAGGGGTCTGGATTGAGAAGTTTTGGCGGGGAGTTTGTACTGAATCCTATTGGACCTATTAAAACCTACTTCTAAATCTTTTAAATCACAAGTGTTCTCTCAAGAGAATGTTTTCCAGCAGGGGGTGGCATGAAAAAGTCGAGGGTGGGCCACCCGGCTAAAGACCCTAGGGAGTAACACTGAGACGGAAAATTGTCACTGGAGAATCCGGAAAATAATTCGACTGCGGGTTTGAGGTCTTTCAAACCACTCAGAGTTTATAGCAAACACATCTTACCCAGTGTTTTCAAACAAATGTAACACATTTCAGAAGAAAAGAAAAATGGGAAATTTTTGAGAGGTTTTATGATGTATCTGGTAATGATTGCAAATCGTTCTGCATTAGTTAACATTTGGACCAACGCGATAGAATGGGATCAGGTGGCTGATTGAAGTTATCCCACCCGGGTGTTCCTGTTGAGACATCTTACAGGAAATGTTACAAGGTGACACGTTTGATGAGAGGCAGTTTACTAAAGATTATAATGGTTCCACATGTTTTATAATTCCATGAAGTCAAAAATTCTGGACATTACATTTGGCACCCAATTGCAATACATTTATGGCTATAGGTTTTTGAATACAAGGGTGTTCTGGTGCGACCTTATGCCACCACAAGTCAGACATATTGGAGGAACCTCTCTATAGCTATCTAAACAGAATTAAAGGGAGATTGTCAGTAGTGCTTTCCTACTTTCAGGCAAGAAACCAAACATTGAAAGTTGGTATAAAGCAAATGTGGATTTTTGAGAGAGCTAGTTTCGGTGCCTTTTCTGTGCTCTAGAAGCCACGAAGAGGGCTCATCTATTAACGGCCACCAGGATTGCTTTGAATCAGTGTGTTTGCAGGCCTCCCCCAAGGTCTAATACCAGGAAGTCAGGGGTGGGTCGAGGGATTGGGTGCTAATTAGTATATTATAAAACGTCGGGGATGTTTAACCTAACAAGTCTAGGTTTTGGGCTTTTGGGGAGTAAAAGGGGTTTAATGGGAAATTTAAGTTGGTGGTAACGTTTGCCCTAACATCCACCACATAGTCAAAAGATGGAATCCAAGGAATTGTTTATTTTTTTTTTTAAAACCTGAAGAAATTAGTACGTGTTGATTTGTTTATTTTAGATCACAATAACAAATAAAGGAAGTGGTAATAGGTTAGCTGAAGAATTAAAATGGACAAGATGAATCCAAGAACTATAAACAGAGGGACCAGAAGTTGAAATGAGGGGGTCATTGGGACTAAAGATTTTGGTTTTTACAGGCCTGGGAGAGATAAATTACTGCAAAAACAGTCCAAGGCAGCCCAATTAGCAATTTCGTTTATCTGCCGTCCCTTTTTACTATGGTGCTTCTTGAAAAAAGCAATGCTGTAAAAACAATTTAAACAATTTAAACACATATTTAGTTCCATTGGTGGCGAATATGCAGCATACAAAGATGGGTGGTACTCAGGAGCCCTTATGTGGGTACTCATGCACAGCCACATTCACCCAGAATTGTTACCAGAAGCAGAGAGACATGGCTTTATATGGTAACAAGAGACAAGTATAGATCACGCTAGACACACAAGGCTGGCAATTGCCCAATATCAGTAGGTGCAAACTCCCTAAAAAACCCCCTACCCTGGTTTGATTCCAACCCAATTTAAAGTGTGAGAGGAGCACACTACATCAGGTTTGAAATTGATTGTTGCAAACAACAGTCAATGTAATTTTCAATCAATTTCTATCTACGGTATCGTTATCACGGTCTGTTGAGTTGATTTTTATGAAGTAAAAAACCTTAGTATTCACGTGTTGGCACTAGGACTAGGCAATAATTAGTGTTTTTGGGCTGCAGTTTTGGGCACTCAGGGTCTCCTAAAAGATTTGCCATAAATTATTTCGTCTATGCCAAACATTACACCTGACAGATCTGCTTAAAAAGAAAAAAACATACGTTGCAAAGGCCTGCCTTAAAACTTTAAGATTATAAGCATTTAAACTGCCTTGTAGAGAATGCAGAGCAGCTTGTTTATTGGCCGGGGAAGCAATTCTCTATCATCTGATCTTATGGACAAAGGATCAACACACAAAGTAAAACTAACATTGTACATCCCATTCTGAGAATAAAAATTCAATCAGCCTGCAGGCACCTCATTTAATTACAACATTTAATTCATTTCATTAAAGCATGTTAAAATGAGATATAGAATTATAAAGTACACAGTACATTTATTGATTTTTTAAACATGCTTTAATGAAAATGTGCTTTGTTACAGTTACAAAACGGGTATTCCCCCATCAATAGACAATCAGTTAATTTTTAACAAGAACAACTAACTGCTACAATTGTAAGATACACTGAAATAGGAATTGGACACGTTCCACACATTGTTTTAACAAAAATAACATGAAAAGGCTCTAAGTAGTGAATCAACATACCTGGCGATTGCCAACTATACAAGGCAAACTACAATCCCATACATCTCCCGTGTAGCCGAAAACCGTCAAGTGTGAGCTATCGTGTGCAGGGTCCAAATCAGCAAAAAACAATCAGTGACCCAGCTGGCCTACCCCGAAATAGTCCATTCCCCGCCTGCCCCAGGTTAGGGAAGCAAAGGGCACACCCCGGGCGGTATTACATATAGCTAGCGACGGCAGGTAAAACCCACATGGCAGGCTCCACCTCTCCTTCCAGGACCGTTTTGCACAACTCTGGCCTGTCCTCGAGTCACCACAGCCAGGCTCCGCCACGTAGCCTGAGGCACAGGGTTGGGCGACCTAGTACTTGTAGCACTTGCAGAGAAGGAGTATCTGGCAGCGCGGGTTATCGATCAGAGCTTTTCACCTGTCGGCAGCGCCCAGCGCGAGGCCCCAATCCACCGACCGTTCACCGCATGCCGAGTATAGACAAACCTAACACGCATTGCAGACAGTGTCCGGGGATCTTGAGAACGGTGATTCGTCTATTTGTAGTTACCATTACCCCAGCCCTTTTACACTCAGGGGTGGGGTTACGTCAACAACTGCTTTCTTTCTGTCTGTCCCCACTACCGCCCTCCCCTCGCGCCACCCCCCCACAGCTGAAATGTGCCTCTTTGATGTTGAAAAAGTTACCGGTGAGGCCATTGAAAGCGCCTATCTACTCATTGGATTAAAACTCGACTCAAGTCTGTCCAGTACGAGACGATGGTTGCTGTAGGTACTGACAGTGGATATGGGATTCCGGTTAATGTCAACGAGTAGGGGGCGGAGATACCGCGTGGGGAAAACATGAGAGGACCACATGACTGCTGTGCAGAGAGGATAACCTGTGATCTAGGACAACCGGGGGATATTAGAATGCCTGGACACGCATAGGGAACGGAACTCAGGGAGAATTCCCGGTGCAGGTATGGTAGGTGCTCTGTCTGGGGAAATGGATTAGTATGGTGTGGTGGAGGAATTGGTGACTAGATTGCGTGGGTATTACACGAAGCGCAGTGGTTTTTATTCAAAAAAGTTGGTTCTTTTTCAGTTGGTTTCTTATTTCACAGACTGAAGTGGTTTCTTAATTGGATTTGAATAAGGAAAACTTGGTATTTGCCAATAGGTAAACGCTTTTGGGCCACTGAAAAAAAAAACCCGCAGAACAGTACTTGTACATACCCCTGGCCACATAATTAGTTGAGCCAGCCTGGCCCAACATGGTTTTGGGCATGGCAAGTTGCGCACCAAAGTTGCAAATATAGCATTTTTAGCCATACTTGAATAGAAAAACTGGTGTATGCAATAGGGTAAAACCAGTTTGGGCCACTGAAAAAACACCGCAGAACGGACCACCGCCCCCGCGCGGTCCCCCCTGGTGTAGTCAGGGTTTTCAGGGCCTGGCACATAATACGAGCACACTCAGTTAGTCCAGCCTGGGCCCAAATTGGTTTTGGGGCATGCAAGTTGGCACCAAAGTCTGCAAAAACAGCCATTTTAGCCATTTAATAAGAAACTGGTGTATTGCAATAGGGAAACAATTTGGGCCACTGAAAAAAACCGCAGACAGACTGTACATACCCTGGCACATTAATTCAGTTGAGTCCAGCCTGCCCACATTGGTTTTGGGCATGCAGTTGGCACCAAAGTTCTGCAAATAGCCATTTTGCACATTGAATCGAATAAGAACTGATGTATTGCATAGGTAAACCGCTTTTGGGACACTGAAAAAAACACTGGCAAGAAGAAGTTGTACATACCCCTGGCACATTTATTCAGTTGAGTCCAGCCTGGCCCAAATTGGTTTTGGGATTGCAAGTGGCACCAAAAGTCTGCAAATAAGCCATTTTAGCCATTTTGAATAAGGAAACTGGTGTATTGAATAGGTTTGAAAACCCGTTTGTGGCCACTGAAAAAACACTGAAGACAAGACTTGTCAACATTACCCTGGCAATAATTCAGTTGAGTCCAGGCCTGGCCCAAATGGTTTTGGGCATGCAGTTGGCACCAAAGTCTGCCAAAACTAGCCATTTTAAGCCCATTTTGAATCAGAAACTGGGTATTGCAATAGGGAAACCAGTTGGGGCACTGAAAAAACACCGCAGACAGACTAATTGTACATACCCCTTCCCCGGCACATAATTCAGTTGAGGTCCAGCCTGGCCCAAATTGGTTTTGGGCATGACAAGTTGGCACCAAAGTCTGCAAAAAAGCAATTTTTGCACATTTTGAATAAGAAACTGTTTATTGCAATAGGTAGTAAACCATTGGGCCACTGAAAAAAATAACCGCAGAAAGACTTTGTATACATACCCCGGGCACAAATGCAGTTGAGTCCAGCCTGGCCCAAATTGGTTTTGGGCATGCATGTTGGCACCAAGTCTGCAAAATAGCCATTTTGCACCATTTGAATAAGAAACTGTTGTATTGCAATAGGTTAAACTGCTTTGGGCCACTTGCCCCCAAAAAACACTGCACACAGAGTTGCTACATTTACCCTGGCACATAATTCAGTTTAGTCCAGCCGAGCCCAAAATTGGTTTGGGCATGCAAGTGGCCAAAGTCTGCAAAAATAGCCATTTTAGCATTTGAATAAGAAACTGGTGTTATTGCAATAGGTGTAAACCAGTTGGGCCACTGAAAAAAAAAAAACACCGCAGACAGACTTGTACATACCCCTGGACATAATCAGGTGAGTTCAGTGGCCCATATTGGTTTTGGGCATGCAAGTTGGCACCAAAGTCTGACAAAATAGCCATTTTTGCACATGAATAACGAAACTGGTGTAGTGCAATAGGTAAAACCAGTTTGGGGGCCACTTGAAAAAAAACACTGCAGACAGACTTTGTACAGTAACCCCTGCAACTAATTCAGTGAGTCCGCCTGGCCCAAATTGGTTTTGGGCATGCAAGTTGGCACCAAAGTCTGCAAAAAGCCATGTTGCACCATTGAATAAGAAAAACTGGTGTTATTGCAATATGGTAAACCAGTTTGGGCCACTGAAAAAAACTGCAGACAGACTTGTACATTACCCCTGGCACATAATTCAGTTGAGTCCAGCCTGGCCCAAATTGGTTTTGGGCCTGCAAGTTGGCACCAAAGTCGCCAAAAATAGCCATTTTATCCATTGAATAAGAAACTTGTGTAATTTGCATAGGTAAAACAAGTTTGGGCACTGAAAAAAACCACCGCAGGACAGACTTTGTACATACCCCTGGCACATAATTCAGGTGGTCCAGCGGCCCAAATGGTTTTGGGCATGTAAGTTGGACCAAAAGTCTGAAAAATAGCCATTTTTGCACATTTGATAAGAAACTGATGTATCTGCAATAGGTAAAAACCGCTTTGGGGCCACTGAAAAAACCCCACTGCAGGACAGAATTGTACTACGCTGGCACATAAATTAGTTGAGCCAGGCCTGGCCCAATTGGTTTTGGGCATGCAGTTGGCAACAAAGTCTGCAAATAGCCATTTTTGCCACATTTGAATAAGAACGGATGTATGCAATAGGTGGTAAACTGCTTTGGGGGCCACTGAAAAAACACTGCACACAGAGTTGTACATTCCCTGGAAATAATTCATTGAGTACAGCCTTGGCCCAAATTGGTTTTGGGCATGCAAGTTGGCACCAAAGTCTGCAAAATAGCCATTTTAGCCATTTGAATAAGAAAACTGGGTATTGCAATAGGTACACTGCTTTGGCCACTAAAAAAACACTGAAGAAGACTTGTACATACCAATGGCACATAAGTTCGTGAGTCCAAAAGCTGGCCCAAATGGTTTTGGGCCTGCAAGTTGGGCACCAAAGTCTGCAAAATAGCTTTATTTTTGCACATTTGAATATGAAACTGATGTATTGCAATAGGTAAAACCGCTGTGGGCCACTGAAAAAACAATGCACCACAGAGGTTGGTACATACCCCTGGCACGGTTAATTCAGTTGAGTCCAGCCGGCCAAATTGGTTTGGCATGCCAAGTTGGCACCAAGTCGCTAAACTAGCCATTTTGCACATTTAATAAGAAACTGAGTATGCAATAGTAAACTGCTTTGGGCCACTGAAAAACTAATGCCACACAGAGTTTGTACATAACCCTGGCCAAAAACATACATATATTTGTACATACCCTGGCAACAAATACACCAAACCAATTTGGGCCGGCTGTGGACTCAATGAATTAATTAGTGCCAGGGGTATGTACAAGTTTGCTGCGGTGTTTTTCAGTGGCCCCAAAAGAGGTTTACGATTGTCAATACATCAGTTTCTAATTCAATTGTGCAAAAATGGTATTTTTGCAGACTTGGTGCCAACGTGCATGGCCAAAACAAACCAAATTTGGGCCGGCTGGAATCAAACTGAATTATGTGCCAGGGGGTAATGGTACAACTCTGTCTGCAGGGTTTTTTCAGGGGCCCAAAGAGGTTTACCTATTGCAATACATCAGTTTCTAATTCAAATGTGCAAAAATGGCTATTTCAGACTTTGGTTGCCAACTGCATGCCCACAACAATTTGGGCCAGGATGGGACTCAACTCGATTATGTGCAGGGGTAATTTACAATCGTCGTCTGCGGTGTTGTTTTTCAGTGGCCCCAAGCGGTTTACCTATTGCAATACATCATTTTCATTCAACAATGTGCAAAAAAGGCTATTTTGAGATTGGTGCAACTGGCATTGCCCAAAACAATTTGGCCAGGTGGACTAACTGAATATGGTCCAGGGGTATGGTACAAGTCTGCTGCAGTGTGTTTCAGTGGCCCAAAGGCGGGGTTTACCCTATTGCAATACATCAGTTCTATTCAAATTTGTGCAAAAATGGTATTTTGCAGACTTGGTCCGATGCCAACTTGCCTGCCAAAACCAATTTTGGGCCGGCGGAATTCTCAACTGGAATTATGTGGCCAGGGGTATGTACAACTCTGTCTGCAGGTGTTTTTTCAGTGGCCCAACAGGTTTGTACCTATGCAATACAATCAGTTTCTAATTCAAATGTGACAAAAATGTGCTATTTTGCAGACTTTTGGGCCAACTTGCATGCCCAAAAAACCAATTGGGCCAGGCTGGGACTCAACGACGATGTGCCAGGGGTATGTACAAGTCTGTTGCGGTTTGTTTTTCACGTGGCCCAAAATGTTGTTTACTCATTGCAAATCACACCAGTTCTTATTCAAATGGCTAAAAATGGCTATTTGGCAGACTTTGGTGCCAAACTTGCATGCCCAAAACCAATTTGGGCCAGGCGGACTTCAACTGAATTATGTGCCAGGGGTATGTAACAAGTCTGCTCTGGTTGTGTTTTTCAGTTGGCCCAAACCTGGTTTACCTATGTGCAATACACCAGGTTTTCATTCAATGGGCTAAAATGCCTATTTTGCAGACTTTGGTGCCAAACTTGCATGCCCAAAACCCAATTGGGCCAAGCGTAATCAACTGGAAATTATGTGGCCAGGGGTATGTACAACTCTGTTGTGCAGTGTTTTTCAGTGGCCCAAAGCAGTTTTACACTATTGCCAATACATAAGTTGCTTATTCACAATGGCAAAATACTTATTTTGCGACTTTGGTGCCAAGCTGATGGCCCAAAACCAATGTTGGGCCAGGTGGACTAACAATGAAATGTGATGTCAGGGTATGTACAAACTCTGTCTGCAGTGTTTTTTTCATGGACCAAAAAGCGTTTTTTTACATATTTGTAATACATTCAGTTTCTTATGCAAAATGTGCAAAAATGGTTATTTGCAGACTTTGGTGCCAACTTTGCATGCCCAAAAACATTTGGGCCAACGGCTGGCACTCAATCTGAATTATGTGCCAGGGGTATGTACAACTCTGTGTTGCAGTGTTGTTTTACAGTGCCAAGCAGTAGGTTCAGTTTTACTCTATTGCCAATACATCAGTTTCTATTGCAAATGTGCAAAAAACTGGTAGTTTTGCAGACTTTGGTGCCCACAACTGCATGCCCCAAACCAATTGGGCCAGGCTGTGGGACTGCAATGAATTATGTGCCAGGGGTATGTACAAACTCTTGTGTGCCAGGTTTTGTTTTTTTCAGTGGCCCAAAGCAAGTCTTACCTTATTGCAATACCATCGTTTCTTATTCAAATGTGCAAAACAAATAGCTTATTTTGCAGACTCTTGGTGCCAACTTTGCATGCCCTAAAACCAATTGGGCCAGGCTGGATCAAATGAATTATGAGGTCTCATGGGGTACTGTACAACTCTGTCTGCAGTTTTGATTTTTTCAGTGGCCCCAACGGTTTATTACCTATTGCAATACATCAGTTTTGATTCCACAAGTTGCAAAAAATGGCTTATTTTGCAGAATCTTTTGGTGCCAAACTGCAGCCCAAAACCAATTTGAGCGCCAGGCTGGACTCAGCGAATTGTATTGTGTCAGGGGTAGGTACCAAAACTCATGTGCTGCAGCGTTGTTTTTTCAGTGGCCCCAAAGCGGTTTTTACCTATTTGCATACATTCAGTGTTTCTTATTCAAAGCTGGCAAAATGGCTATTTTGCAGCGTTTAGTTGACCAAATTAGCATGCCCCGAAAAAAACCAATTTGGGCCAAGGCTGGCTCAAAACTGACTTATGTGCAGGGGTACTGTACCAAGTCTGTCTGCGGTTGTTGTTTTTTCAGGGCCCAAAACTGGTTGTACCTATTGCAATACCACCAGTGTCTTTATTCAAAGGCTTATAAAATGGCGATTTTGCAGATTTGGTTGCCAACTTGCAGCCCAAAACCATTGGGCAGGTGGACTCAACTGAATTAGTGCAGGGGTCATGTACAAGTCCTGTCTTGCAGGTTTGTTTCAGTGCGCCCAAAGCGCGGTTTTACACTATGCAATACACAGTTTCTTATTCCAAATACGAATAGAGAAAACCAAAACTTCAGTCTGTGAAATAAGAAACTAATGACATAAGAAACAACTTTTTTGAGATAAGGAAACAACTTCAGCTTCGCTTGGTATAATGGGGTGGGGAGGGAGAGAATTGGGTGACTGGGATGCGCGGTATTAAGGGGGTATAGGGTGGGAGAGAATTGGGTACATTGGGATTGACGCTGGTTTAAAGGGGGTACAGGGTGGGGGAAGAATTGGGTGACGGGATGTGCTGGGTATTTACAGGGAGAGTACTCGGGTGTGGAGAATTGGGTGACTGGGATGCGCTGGTTATTACAGGGGTATGGGTGGAGAGAATTGGGGTGACTGGGATGCGTGGTATTACAGGGGGGTACGGTGGGGAGAATTTGGGTGGACTGGGATGCGCTGGTATTACAGGGGGGGTGGGTACTGGGTGGAGAGAATTGGGTGAATGGGATGCGCTGGTATTACAGGGGGAACAGGCATGGGAGAATTGTGTCACTGGAGGCTGGTATTACAGGGGGTTGCAGGGTGGGGAGGAAAGGGTGCTTGGGATGCGGCTAGTATTACAGGGGGTGCAAGGTGGGGAGAATTGTGTCACTGGATGCGCTGGTATTACAGGGGATACAGGTTGGGGGAGAATGGGTGACTGGGATGCGCTGTATTACAGGGGGGTATGGGTGGGGAGAATTGGGTGACTGGATGGCTGGTATAAGGGGGGATGCAGGGTGGGGAGAATTGTGTCATGGAGCGCTGGTGTATTACAGGTGGGTACTAGGGTGGGGAGAATTGGGTATTGGGATGCTGCTGGTATTACAGGGGGGTACAGTGGTGGGGGAGAATTGGGGGTAACTGGGATGTGCTGGTATTACAGGGGTAGAGGGGGGGTAGAATGGGTGACTAGATTGGCTGTATTACAGGGTGGGAAGAGAATTGGGTCACTGGGATGCGTGGTATACAGGGGGATAGGGTGGGGAAAAATTGGGTGACCTGGATGTTCATGGGTATACAGGGGGGCAGGATGGGAGAGAAGTGGGTGGATGGATGCGCTGGTATTACAGGGTGGGGAGAAGTGGGTGAGGGATGCGCTGGTGTATTACACAGGGGTACAGGGGGAGAGAATGGGTGACGGAAGTGCGCTGGTATTACAGGGGTTACTGGGTGGGGAGAATTGGGTGACTGTGATCCTCTGGTATTACAGGGGGTACAGGTGGAGGAGAATGGGTGACTGGGTGCGCTGGTATTAGAGGGGGGGGTACTGGGGTGGGGGAATTGGGTGACTGGATGCGCTGGTATTACAGGGGAGTCAGGGTGGGGAGAATTGGGTGATGGGATTGCGCTGGATACAGGGGGTACAGGGTGGGGAGAATTGGGTGACTGTGAGCCGCTGGTATTACAGGGGGTACAGGGTAGGGAGAATTGGGTGACTGGGATGCGCTGGTATTACAGGGGGTAGTGGGTGGGGAGAATTGGGTGTCTGGGATGCGTGGTATACAGGGGGGTACTGGGTGGGAGAATTGGGTGACTGGGATGCGCTGGTATTACAGGGGGTACTGGGTGGGGAGAATTGTGTCACTGGATGCGCTGGTATTACAGGGGGTGCAGGGTGGGGAGACTAAAGTGACTGGGATGTGCTGGTATTACAGGGGGTACTGGGTGAGGAGAATTGGGTGTCTGGGATGGCGTGGTTTATACAGGGGGGTACTGGGTGGAGAGATTGGGGGACTGGGATGCGCTATGTATTACGGGGGGGTAGTGGTGGGGAGGATTGTGTCACTGGATGCGCTGGTATTACAGGGGGGCAGGGTGGGGAGAATTGGGTGGTTGGGATGCGCTAGTATTACAGGGGGGCAAGGTGGGGAGACTTGTGTCACTGGATGGCAGGCTAGTATTACAGGGGATACAGGGTGGGAGAATTGGTAGACTGGGATGCGCTGGTTTACAGGGGGTAGTAGGGTGGGGAGAATTGGGTGACTGGATGCGTGGTATTACAGGGATGCAGGGGGGGGAGAATTGTGTCACTGGATGCGCTGGTATACAGGGGGTACAGGGTGGGGAGAATTGGGTGATTGGGATGCGCTGGTATACAGGGGGTTACAGGGTGGGGAGAATTGGGTAACTGGATGTGCTGGTATTACAGGGGGGGTACGGATGGGGAGAATTGGGTTGAATGGGATGGCGTTGGTATTTTAAGGGGGTAGAGGGTGGGTAGAATGGGTGACTAGATGTGCTGGTATTACAGGGTGGGAAGAGAATTGGGTCACTAGGATGCGCTGTGTATTACAGGGGGTATAGGGTGGGGAAAAATTGGGTGACTGGATGTGCTTGGTTAACAGGGGGTGCAGGATGGGGAGAATTGGGTGACTGATGCGCTGGTATTACAGGGTGGGGGAGAATGGTGTGACTGGAGCGGTGGGTTACAGGGGGTCAGGGTGGGGAGAATTGGGTGACTGGGATGCGCTGGAATACAGGGGGTACAGGGTGGGGAGGAATTGGGTGACTGTGATCCGCTGGTATTACAGGGGGTGGGGAGACTTGGTGACTGGATGCGCTGGTATACAGGGGTACTGGGTGGGAGAATTGGGTGATTGGGATGCGCTGGTATTACAGGGGGTACGGGTGGGAGAATTGGGTGACTGGGATTGCGCTGGTATTACAGGGGGTACAGGGTGGGAGGAATAAGTGAGGGATGCGCTTGTATTACAGGGGGGTATGGGTGAGGGGAATTGGGTGACTGGGATGCGTGGTATTTACAGGGGGGTTGGGGTACATGGGTGGAGAGAAATTGGGTGACTGGGATGCGCTGGTATTACAGGGGGTAGGTACTGGGGGGAGAGAATTGGGTGACGGATGCGCTGGTATTACAGGGGGTATGGGTGGGGAGAATTGTGTGCACTGGATGCTGGTATTACAGGGGGTGCAGGGTGGGGAGGAATTGGGTGATGGGATGCGTAGTATACAGGGGGTGAGAAGGTGGGGAAGACTTGTGTCACTGGATCGCTAGTATTAAAGGGATACAGGGTGGGGAGAATTGGGTAACTGAGGAGTGCGCTGGTATTACAGGGGGTATAGGGTGGGGAGAATTGGGTGACTGGATGCGCTGGTAGTACAGGGGATGCAGGGTGGGGAGAATTGGTGTCACTGGATGCGTGGTTATACAGGGTACAGGGTGGGGGAGAATGGGGTGATTGGGATGCGCTGGTATTACAGGGGGTAAGGGTGGGAGAATTGGGTACCTGGAGTGCTGGATTACAGGGGTAAGGGTAACAGATGGGGAGAATTGGGTGACTGGGATGCGTTGGTATTACAGGGGGTACAGGGTGGGTAGAATTGGGTGACTAGATGTGCTGGTATTACAGGGTGGGAAGAGAATTGGGTCATTGGTATGTGCTGGTATTACAGGGGGTATAGGGTGGGGAAAATTGGGTGACTGGGATGCGCTGGTATTACAGGGGGTACTGGGTGGGGAGAATTGGGTGACTGGGATGCGCTGGTATTACAGGGGGTACTGGGTGGAGAGAATTGGGTGACTGGGATGCGCTGGTATTACAGGGGGTACTGGGTGGGGAGAATTGTGTCACTGGATGCGCTGGTATTACAGGG